>JAOZGT010000012.1:1348593-1668250 GCA_035578325.1 Coelinius sp. EB29 | reverse complement strand
ATGACAGTAGATAAGGGGTATCAGTGCTCCCGCTCCCACAATTATTCCACCTTCATTCTCCCCAAATGGCTTTGTTCGTATTACGTGGCCAACTTGTTTGTTTATCTTGATATCATTCTCATCTCTAAACAGAGATAAAATGAGAAAAAAAATTGATGAGATGATTGATATGAATTTTTTCCTCCTGAGTTTGAAATTAAATGGAGAATAATTTACGAACCCAAGGACAATCCCGTAGATTCCCAGTTCAGAAACAAAGTCCTGAAGTGATGGTTTTTTATAATCTGGAGAGATGAGGTAATTTTTCTGAAGTGGTGTTTTGATCAATTCCATCAGAATCCAGGCTGTCCTCTCTCTGGAGATTCTCATCGATTCCAATTTTGTTCTCACGTTTATTCCATAAACGTTATTACCACCACCTTCACGTTGTGGTTTCAAAACGTATTTTTCAGGATTTGAAATGCCCATTTTCACTGCTTCTTCACCAAATTTATCCTAATATACACGTGGAAGAAATGTATTTTTATAATTATTTAAATTTGAAAAACTTACAAAGTCAAGGGAGAAAAGTCCGACGAATGCATCCTCAACTTTTGCAGCTTCGTGTTCACTGAGAAATCTTTTCAAAACTCCTGGTTGTGCTAAAACTTGCTGAACCTAAAAATACGTCTGTTAGAGAATTTAAAAGAATGTGTAAATGGAGTATGTGGAAAATGAAATATTTACTTTTTTTGTACCAGCCAAGTGATACTGTATGGAGGGACATTTTATGGCACGAGAACGTTCGATTAATAATCTAACTTCCCATTCTTTATCTGTGGGGTAGGCAGAAGTTTCATAGCCAGTTCGATAATACACAACTGATACTAAGTCATTTCCTCTGGAGAAAAAAATAAAAAATAAAAAACAATTGATAACTGAGATTATTGTAAGGGGAATTCATTTATTTACTTACGAAATTAATTCTTTATTGAGTCGAAGTTGAGCATTTTCAATTAAATATTTAAAAGTTCTACGAATGACTTTGATTTTTTTATTTTTTTGACGAATGGCTAATTCAATGGCTCTTTGGTCACAAATGTTGTACGTTATTTCTTCAACTACGAATAAAATCACAGCCCTGCAATTATTAAAATTAAACCAAAACAATTAATTTGCAAAATGATTGGAAGAGTGAGACTTACTCTTCGTTATTGTATATACTCCAGGCATCAATTAGGCCCTCAGCTAGCCCAGCCGCTGAATGATTATCTGGAAGCTGTATTGAAATTAATTATCAATTATTAGTCCCATTATTCATGACTATACAGGACTGAAAGACTTACATTAGCAATTTTATCAGTATGACCCAATTCTCCGAGAATATATCTATGCAACTGTGTAACAACTCCAGATAATCCACCAAAACTCGATGCAATAGTGTTTATTTCCACTTGTTTTATCTTTGAATCATCATCTAACATGTAATCAGACCGCAAAAGGCCCACACTGAATTTCTAAAAAATAAATTATCAATGAAAAAGATGTCTTGACATTTCCTTCTGAAATCCACAAGGATATATTTTTAGTCATTACCTGGGCAAAACCTTCCTGATGCACAGTTTTATAAATTTTAAACAATTCCGAGGTGAGTTGGTCAGTTTCGCCTGTACTGTGACAATAAGAAACCGTAAATTACATATATGTATAATCGTGCAATGAAAATTAAATGCTGCTTAGCATATACTATCAAACCACAACAAGGAAATTTTTTTATTGTTGGTCATAAGTCAAGAAACTACCAGTAATTTATCAAATTAACCTCTTCAATGTCTCTGTCAGGAAGTGATGATCATAAGCCACTTTATGAATCAATTTGTTTACAAGAATTTGTATATCTTTGGCCTTGGAAAATTCATTAGCTGGAAAAGTAGTTGGTAGTAATGTGAATTTTACTAATTGTACTCGATTTCTGTCGAAATTTTCCTTCCAGTGCATACAAACACCTGGAAATAAATCATAAACATTAATTGATTGATGGAAAAACTTGATTTTGAAATTCGAATTATGAATATCAAACAACAATTTTAGGTAGAAATGTCGAAGAAAGAAAGATCTTTTTTGTAGCTCAAAAAATTCCCTACCAAAAAAAATCTTTATGTAGATGAAAAAAAAATAAAAATAAATAAAATGAACATGGAGAATAAAAGTGCAACCATGACTAATGACATAATTTCATACCATTTACTAGAGCAAAATCCTTGGCCTTGTCAACAACTTCCTCAAGGGTTTCATTTGACAGTGGCACGTCAATGCACGTACTCAATTTAATCGTCTCCATACTCAACAATTAATAAACAATGTGATTATAAATTAGAAACAAAGATATTTGACTGGAGTTTGAGCTACACGTCAAATTATGTCGAAATCACACCCACGACTGACACAAAACTATTTCTGAGATAATATCAACAACACGTGATGACCATTAGTGATCAAACACGTGTGTTTCCAAGCAAACCAATACATTCGCAGGGAGACCAACAGTAAGTGATAAATACATTGATACTCATTATTTAATAATCATCAACGGATTATTAACAAAAATTTTAAAAATGGAAACCACTTGCCGAGTCAATTTCTCAAATTATTTCTGAGAATAATGAGTTAATCCGACAAAAAACACGAGTTATTATTTTTTGACACTATATAGTTTATCGGATATTAAAAATTCAATTAAAGAATTCAAACCCCTCAAGCCGCATTTCTACTCTATCGATAATTTCCAATGTGCGTCATTCATCTTATTCCCTCCATTCGATTGGTCGCGCCAGAGGCTCGTCAGAGACGCCATTTTTTTCATTGCTCCGTAGACCGAACACAGTTGTCTCGTCACCCGACCAGAACCGCGGTTATCCCCGACGCTCAACACCTCAAAGTTCGTGTAAAAGTACAGAAAAAACGCAATTCAATCACCAAATCTCCAATCGCGAATTGAATTCTCAAAAAAATACGTTAAAATAATTAATGACTGATACCCGGTGAACCCGGTGTGTGTACCTCACCAACAATTCTTCATTACCAAAAAAATTTCTTCCCGTTCCCCTGACGCCTGCGCCGACTCCTCGCTTCTTCGCACTTTTGTGTCCATCTCTCCTCAATACTCCTTTCATTCTGAATCCGCACTCAACTCCCATTTCATCCGGTTATTTTTTACTCGAAAAAAAAAAATCGTTGAAATCCCCCAAAAACACCTCAAACCCCTCCCCCCCCCCTCCTCAATGTGTTAAAAGTAATAATAAATACATAAAATCAAGTGTAATTATTCGATAGTAACTCTCGGGTCATCGGCGGCGTAGCCAAAGAGCCACTCGTGAAATTAAAAAAGAAAAAAAAAAGTGTTTTTTTTTTCCCTCTAAACTTCAACGATCTCAAACAATATAAAAATTTGCCTTTTTTTTATTAATAATAATTGCATGTTTAATGTTTAAAAAATGAGTGATTATTCAGCGGTAGCTCCGCCACAAAATTTCAGCCAGAGCTCGGCATTTGCCGCTGCTCTACAGCGTGCCAAACAGGTATGTTAATTATTTTATGGAAATAATGATAATATTTTTTTTGGTAATTGCACTCTCGATTATTTTTATTCCTTCGCTGGTGACTGTTACAGTTATTTTGATTGTTTAATTGTTGTTTATTTGATTTGCTGATTATTTTTGAGCACATTTGATTATTTTTGGTTGAGGTGGGGTAAAATGGGACATTTTTTATCTCCAATAACTCGTGATAGGCAGAGTGTGACATTTTAAAGGGATTTTTGGGAGTTTTCAAATGTGGAACGAGATATTGTAGATTCAAGGGGCCCATTTTGCCCCAGTCCAATCTAATGGTGATAATGAGTTACATTGAGGTTTCATGTGAGATTTTCTCAAGCGTTTTAGACTCTAGGTGAAAGCGAGGACGATTGATTGATTGATTGATTGATTAATTTAATAACTGTTAATTGTGATAAGGATTATCTGGAATTTATTTTGGAATTATTGAGGTTTTTACTTCCAAATGGAAGATTATTCGTTGTATTTTTTCGAATTTATTTTAGAGATGTTTTTTTGGTTTGTCAACGATGATTTTTCGCAGATTGCAGCTAAAATTAATCCAGGGGGTACAGGAAGTACTGAGGGAAAACTTAAGCGGTCACTCGAGGATGGCCCAGGTATGATTCATTACGGTAAAAATAATTAATGTTTATGGCATCTACTAGGAAATTTAGAAATTCAATTCAATTATTGAGAAATTTAGTCAAGTCGATTGGAACTGAGACAAGTCAAAGGAGCGACATGTTGAGTTTATTTTTCCAATTTTAGTAGAACCTGAGGCCAAGAAATTAGCACCTGATCCACTAATGAACCTTCGTGCACCATCGATGACAGATCCAAGCAGTGGAAGATCGAGCTCTCTGGCGTCATCGCCTCCTCGTGGAGTCAGTGGTATGGGTGGTATCTGCAATGAAGATATTCGAGTCCCTGATAAAATGGTTGGATTGAGTGAGTAAATGATGAATGCATCCCCTAAAACAAGAATTTAGAGTGTAAAATCAATCTAAAATGACTCAATTGTCTTCTAAATTTATTTGTTATTCAAATTTTGCTAATAATTATGGTTTTTGAAATAAATTCAGTAGATAAGTTGTGATAATCAATTGTCCAATTATCTCACTAATGAGTGGAGTTGGTAAAAAAGTGTCAAGAGACTTTTGGTTTTTTTGTGGAAAAATTTCATAATCTGTACAATTGAGCTCTCTTGAAAATTTTCTCCACAAGTCCATCATTCACGAGATAATTACAGTTTAATAACTTCACTACTGAACAATGAGTTTATTCATGGTTTTATCGTTGTTTTCATCATTAACAAACTTTAATTTGATATTCATAATGATTTATAAACAACAAATTGTTACGTTGAACTCTCGCCACAGTGGTGTCAACACAACATCTGTTGCTGCTCATGTCAAATGATTGAGAGAAAAAAAAATGTGAAAATAAATATTCCCTCCCAACGAAAATGAACAAACTCACATTAACAAAAAATCATTAATCCATAATTATTTTTACAGTAATTGGAAGAGGCGGCGAACAAATAACGAGATTGCAAAGTGAAACAGGATGTAAAATACAAATGGCGCCCGAAAGTGGCGGTTTACCGGACCGTGTTTGCACTCTAACTGGTTCACGAGAGGCTGTCAAGTAACTTGTTTTCCCTTCTTATTTCAAACAATAATTCTCTTTTAGTTTCCATTATATTTTTTATGCAATGCAATCCCACACATATGACAATATTCCGCATGAGTGAAAGAATATCAAACTATATACTATGTTTTCAGTTATTTGAGAAAAATTGATAAAGACAATTTGACATTCTGTAGAAAATTGGTAAAGAACAGGAGTGTGAAAAAGTCGAAAAATCTCCAAAACTAGTGGGCTTGGAAAAAAAAAAAATATCAGAAAATATCTTTTGTAGATGATAAAAATTTTCTACAAAGAAAAGTTTCTCGACTTTTTTTTTCTAGAATCAATAATTCCAGAGATATTTTCCCTAAAAATTAAAACTTTTTTTTTTTTTTTTCTTTATCCTTTATTCTTCACCACTTGACTACTGAATTCGTATCCTCCTGATGTTTCTCATGACTGCATTATCTGTGACGTTGTAGGAACCTGAATTATTGTCGATCATCACCTTATCATAATAAATGTAGACATCATCTATGCAATATGAACAATTCACATGCCTTATGTCGGGTGAAAACAGAAAGAAAAACCTAGAACAGACACCAAAATTCATGAAATTTTATTCCAGAGAAAATGTATTAGATAAGAACCTGGATGCCCAGTACGGAAAATACGACATTTATATATTAATTAATCATCAATATGATAATAATATATGTCATGAAATAACTCATATCATATGTTTTAAAAATTTATCCATCAATAATTTTATGTAGTAATTTGTCAATTGAACTTTCGCATTAATTTTCTGTTGAATTCATTACATTTTATTTTGTTCTCTTTTTTTTCTGTTCATTTTTGTTTCATAATTGAATTGTTTTATCAAATTAATAACTAATAGTTTTTTACTTTACTAGGGAATAAGGAGTATGAAAGATGGTAATGGAAGGTGGGAAGGAGTTGTGATAGAATTATGCATGGGGGCGTATTGTTATCGACAAGATAAAAAAATTGAAAAAAAAAAATATATATACATACAGACATGATAATAATGTTGTACTAGCTTAGACAATTGCTTCATAAATCCACATCAATCGTATTGTTTTAATGAATTTCACAATTATGAAATATTCTATTCGATTGAATATACTCTATCAATGATATATTACCATGTGATTGTGCTTTGCGAGATAAATTATTTGGAACAATAGTTATTATATGTGTTGTACCATTTGCCTAGTTTTAGTGCTTAAAATATTTTTTTTTTCTTCTTCTAATTTACAATTAAATAATGAATTGGATGAAATAACATTCATAAATTTAAGATGATTTATGATTTATTTTCTCTGTGTTGCAGTAGAGCGAAGGATCTGGTGCTCTCCATTGTGAATCAGAGGTGCAGGGCTGAGGGTATTGGAGACATGAATATTGGAGGGAGTTCAAGTGGTGGTAGTAGTTCTGGTGGAGGAGGGGGTGGCGGTGGTGGTGGTGGTGGTAGTGGTAGTGGTGGTGGTTCAATTGGAGGTGGTGGAGGTGGCGGTGGATCCATGATGAGTGGACATCCTGGATCTGTAGAGATTATGATACCTGGTCCAAAGGTTGGACTCATTATTGGAAAGGGAGGAGAGACTATTAAGCAACTGCAGGAAAAGTCTGGGGCCAAAATGGTGGTCATACAGGATGGACCTTCACAGGAGCAAGAGAAACCACTTAGGTAGATTTTTTTCTCTCTCAAAATTAAAGGAAAAAAAAAACACTAATAGTTTCCAGGATATTAATGAAATTTATTTAATGCTAATAGAATAACTGGAGATCCACAAAAAGTTGAATACGCAAAGCAATTAGTTTACGAACTAATAGCAGAAAAAGAGATGCAAATGTTCAGAGGTCCTCGTGGTGGAGGTGGTGGTCCGGGTTCGAATGAACGTGCTGGAAGTTTTTCCAGTGACAATGGATACAGTCATCCTGTGGCAAGTGGCGAAGGAGTAGAAGTATTAGTTCCTCGTGCAGCTGTCGGTGTTGTAATTGGAAAGGGCGGTGACATGATAAAGAAAATACAGTCAGAAACTGGTGCACGAGTGCAATTTCAACAGGGACGTGAGGATGGCCCTGGTGACAGAAAGTGTCTGCTCTCTGGAAATCCTCAGGCAGTTGAACAAGCTCGCCAGAGGATCCAAGAGCTCATCGACAGTGTAAATGTTAATTTCCCCTTTTTTAAAATTTATTTTCTTCAGTCACAAAAATTGTGAAATTGTTTTATTGAATTGGCTTTTTTTTTTTTTTTTTTTCGTGTTTTGTAGAGGAGAGATGATAGAAATCCACAGGGACCTAGAGGACCGAGGGGCAATGGATTTGGCAGTGGTCGTCCCAATGAATATGGAGGATGGGATAGACGTCAAGGTGGTGGAGGACCTCAAGGTGCTGGTGGTGGTCCTATGGCAGATAAAATTGAAACTACGTACAACGTACCCTCTACTAAATGTGGAATTATCATTGGAAAAGGTGAATAAATAAAGTCAATTGATAATCCTTCTCTCACTATAATCAATTCTTAAATGATAAAATTACAGGTGGTGAAACAATAAAACAAATAAATCAACAGACTGGTGCACATTGTGAATTAGATCGTAGAAACCAGGGAAATGAAACTGAAAAGATATTCATAATTCGTGGTACACCAGAACAAGTTGAGCATGCAAAGAGAATATTCAGTGAAAAATTGGGAATGGGACCTGGTGGTACATCTTACGGTGGTGGCCAGGGTGCAATTGGTTACAATCCAAGCTGGAATGCTGGAGCTGGATATCAAACGTGGCCTGGTGCTTCACAAGGACAGCCCAATGACGCCAATAGTGCAGTACAGCCGGTTCAGGTTAATCCACAAACAGGACAGCCTGATTACAGTGCTCAGTGGGCTGAGTATTATCGATCACTGGGTATGCACAGAGAGGCAGAGATGATTGAGCAACAGTCAAAGCAAGCCAAGTCTGATCAGCAACAGCCAGCACCACCAGGTGCACAAGGTACAGGTGCAACAGGACAGCCACAGCAACAGACACAGCCTAATCCACAGCAACAACAACAGCAGGCCAATCCAGCACAGAATGGAGGACAACAGCAGGCTGATTATAGTGCACAGTGGGCCGAGTATTACAGGAGTATGGGAAAAATTAAAGAGGCTGAAGCTATTGAAGCTCAAATGAAAGCTGGAAAGGTAAATTTATCACTTTTATTGAGTTGGAAAATATAAATTGGAAGATTCGAAAAATAAATTACAAGATAATTTATATTTCTATTGTTTTTTAATTTGTAGTTGGGTGCAGCGAGCAATCAAATGGCCCAGCCTCAGATGCAACAGCAGGCAATGCCAGCCCAAGCTGCTAATCCACAGTCAGGTGCACCAAATGCATTTCCACATGCCTACGGAGCTTATCCAGGCATGAATGCAGGCTCAACACCAGCGGCTTACTACGCTGCTGGTGGTGGTGGTGGTGGTGGTGGTGGTGGCGGTGGTGGTGGTGGTGCAGCTGCATCACAACAACAGCCTGGTCAGCAGAATCCAGCATTCGCTGGTGGATACCAGAATTATCCATACTCACAACCCAACTCCGACAACTAATGTCTCCACCTGGTTTTTCAACTATAATTAATAATGTGAGTATCTTTTTCTCCTTTTATCATTGAAAATCATGAGAAAATGGGTAGATTTTCATTTGATTAGTAATACTTATTCAATCGATGACAAATTCAATTCAACCCAATTTCTCATGATTAATTTATTAAAAAATATATGTCTTGATACTCAACTGACGTTTGAAATTGTGAATCTTGTGTTTTAATTTTACTCTATTCCATATCCACAATTTTGAACAACCAATCAAACTGGTAATAAACAAAAATAATCATCAATGGTGTAACAATAATCTCCCATGCATAACTATCTCAATTTATCTGTGAAATGTTTTTGTAATTTCATTGATATTTTCAGGTTTTCACATTTGAAAATTCAACAAAATTTAAAAACACAAGAAAAAAAAAAAGATAGGAAATGAAAATGTTATGAAAAAATGCATTGATAACTAATATATTATATATTACACCTTTGACAATATATTACAAATGAATAATACCTATGAGTAATAATATATGAAAGAAAAAAATAATAATAATAATGAATATTTATGTACAGTAATGCAATATTTCCAACAGTTTTTTCAGATAGCTTTCCATTGGGACGCGGTTAAATGCCTGCTGTTGTCTTCATAATAGTTTTAACGTTAAACAATTATTCTTAAAAAAACAAATAAAAACCTGCAAAATGCAGATTTAATTCAGAATTGGTCTAATTGATTGGAAGAATGAGCCAGCAGACTTTGAAAAAATTAAGTTCGGTAGAACGAGAGAAGAAATAATGAAAAAAGAAAAAAAAACCAAACACTTTAATTTATTACAATTACAATGTCCTCCGCTCTTTCTTCTCCTCTTTTTTTTTTTTTACATATAAATCGTGTATATATGTATCCACCTACATATATATATATATATATATATACCTGTAGGATATGTAATCTTCTTATCTGCTCTAATGCTAAAAGGAGAAAAATTTGAATACTGAAACGAATTGAAAAATTGAGGGAAAAAAAAATAATATCAAAAAAGTATTGTGTATGGCAAAACCATCATTCTGTCCACGTGTTCCATTAAACTCCGACATTTCTTCTGATACATATGATTAAAACGTATATAAACACTGAATGAAAACAATGAGAGATATATAAAGTTGCTGCATTGATGTGGTGGAATGTGTGAATTTATGGAAAAATTTTGAGAGACAATTCTCTATATAGAAAGTGCTTCTTGACATTTTACCATACATCGATCCATCATATTCGACCACAATCAATCAAAAGAAAAAGAAAAAAAAAGAAAATAATTAAGGTAAGGTCCCTCAGGTGGTGGCAGTGGAACGAAGCCTCTTCATGTCTGCTGTGGCTTCCAATATCTCATATAATTACATTTGTTTACACCATGTATCCATTAAACGAAATTTATTTTACACATGTATTCAGAATAGTAAAAAAAAATGATGTGAAAAAAATATCTCTGCATATCTTATCATAAACATATTAATTCAGGTCCTCTATCACTCGTAATTGTTCATTAACCAATCCCACATTTAGCAGACCAGAAAGTGCAGCTGTCGTTAAATTACAATCAACGGAGAAAATTTTTAGACAAAAATTTTACTTTTTTATTTTATCCTTCATTGAATTCAATCAATTGCATAGTTATGAAATTAATAATAATCATTGGTATATTTTATTTTTTTATAATTGTAAATGAAAAGGAATCTCCGGAATTTAGCAGCCGTTCTCCAGAAGGATGATTGAACTCATTTGAATTCATCAGTTAGAAATTATTTATTTATCATTATTGAATATTTTACGATTTCACAATTATTGCAAACTTGTTTATTTAAAAATTGATGAATCAGTGAAAGAATAATAATTAAATGGAATTGTAATGGAGAAAATTAACAACAACTGGAATAATCAATCAATCAGCTGCAGTGTTAGAGCTTGTGATAATGGTAAATAATGATAAATCAGGAAATGAAAAAAAAAAAAATTGTTTTTTTGCTAAGAGTGTTGCCTATGTCTCGTTTTTTCTTTAGGTTTTTTTTCATGCTAAATAGATGAACGATTTGGCATATTATAACACGAATTTATTGAGCAATAAATCGTACTTAGTATGTTCCATTATTTTTTTTCTACTGTTCACCATTTTTCGATTCTTTTCTTTTTTTCTTCTTTTCAATTTTCATTTTTCGTTAGATTTAAAAAAAATTACTTACTGTAAATTTTTAATGAATTGTTAATGATTGTATCAGACAGTAATTAGTTGATTAATTATTATGAAATAATCATTACAAATTAATGATTTAGCACTCTTTTTAGAATTGAGTACGCACCACATTTGTTACACAAATTTTCCATTTTTTTTTTTGTTTCACTGTATTATCCTCGTTTATTGTTGATTGAATCATGAATTGATGATTTAATCGTTGTATTGTTATTGATTTATTGCTTCAATCAGTTTTTAAAAGATTAAAATTCATATGTCGTTTCAGGACGGAAGGCTTGCTGTACGAGTTTGTGCGGATGAGGTAAATTGTATGAATCGATTTTATTTTTGTAAATACAACTTTTGTATTGAACTGTCGAGCAAATTAATTGGAGGTGAACAAAAAAGTAAGAATGTTGTTAAAAAAAATTTTCAGCTTTTTTCTACCTGAAAAATAAATTAAAATTTGAGTGTGTTATGAAGTTTTTGCGTTGAGAGAAAAGAAAATAAAAATAATTGAGATTAAATCAAACATTTTATCTGAAAAGAATTACTTCTTTATTAACATCAAACAACAAGAACTATCACATTTTTAAGACTCCTTTGGAGACAATCATACATACCAAAACCATCAAAACACCAAACATTTGACTCTAAACATGTTACGTAGTCAAAGTGTATTGTTTCATTGAGAATTATCATATATTATCGCAATAAATCAATTTTTTCATAATTAATAATACATGTTGAATTCCTGGAATTAATTCTTCGATATTGGGACGATTAATTTAGTTCTAAAGTCTTTTTCCTGCCCAGTTGAATCAAGTATTCCATGTGCATTTGTGCCTCTAATTCATTGAGAAAGCTAGTGAGAGAGAGAGAGAGAGAGATATCCTTTATCAATTCATGTGCGTGTCTGCACTTAAAATAAATCCCTGAATCTTGTTAACAATTGGGTTAACAATTTTATGGCAATTTCATCTAGTGTTATTGATTAAGTAATTGATCAAAGAAGCCATTTTTAATGAGCAAGTGGTAGATAATGAGATTTAGGATTGTGAATAACTCGTAAGTTATAATTCTAGCAAAATACTTAATTGCAATCAACTCGCAAATTCAGAAAATTGATTAAAATAAAAATGAAAAAAGAAAATAAATAGGTAAAGGATTTTCTTGAGAGCCACGAATATCAAGGAAATTACCGCTAATTTGAATTAATTCTACAATCTACGAAGGTGGTCCATACATTGGATTCAATTGCTGTGTGCATCTTATAAATGTGGCACGTCGTGGCAATTCACGTAATCTTGATGCACCAACGTAAGTGCAGGCAGATCTGAGTCCACCAAGAATATCTAGAACAGTTTTTTCGACTTCTCCTCTGTAAGGCACCTCAACAGTCTTTCCCTCTGATGATCTGGGAGGAAAAGTTAATTCTCAATATCAACGCATTGCAATTAAATTTTATAATTCAATCTACATACCTGTATTCAGCAATACCACCAGCATGCTTCTGCATGGCTGTACTCGATGCCATACCGTAGAATAACTTAACTTTCTTGCCATTTTTTTCGATTATCTCACCACCACATTCGTCGTGGCCTGCAAACATTCCTCCTGCCATTACAAAATCAGCACCGGCGCCAAAGGCTTTTGCTAAATCTCCAGGACATGAACAGCCTCCGTCCTAATTTTTCCAATGTAAAAATCAAAGTTCTGCATTAAGTAAATAATTCAACTGAAAAAAAAAAAAAAAAACAATCATTACCGAGATAATATGTCCCTTCAATCCATGCGCAGCATCAGCACACTCGATAACAGCTGATAACTGTGGATATCCGACTCCAGTTTTCATTCTCGTGGTGCATACCGAGCCAGGGCCAATGCCAACTTTGATAATATCAGCACCAGAGAGAATCAATTCCTCTACCATCTCTCCAGTCACGACATTACCAGCCTTGAAATAAGATATTCCTTTATTTATCAATTTAAACCAAGAGGGAGAAATGTGATCGATTGTTGTTCTTTATCAAAATCAAATACTTGCATTGAGTTGAGGAGGCAATGAATCATAGAGTTGTTTGAATAACGAAATATTCAGCAAAAATTAGAGTTTGAAGAAAATTTTAATTTCATTTCACGACTTGACTAGTGAGTGGAATTTTTAATAGAATCAAAGTTTTATCGATAATTATGTATGACCAAGGAACGATCAATAAATACATTATACTTTGTGTTTGAAATTTTTTGCTCATGATAAGAGATGTCGATAAATCACTTTCGTAGTAATTCATTCATTTTCGTCATTTAATGTTCAATAAATTTTTTTAGTTGTTGATGTTTTGATGAATTTGTTTATTACTCACAATTATCGTATGATCAGGAAATTGTCCCCTGACTTTCCTAACAAATTCGACAAAGTGTTGGGAATATCCATTGGCAACATCCAAACAGATGAAACTCAACTCAGGAACAGCAGAAATTACAGATGTTAGACGTTCAAAATCACCAGCACTAGTCCCCGAGCCAGCAGCTACATTTCCCAGGCAATCAGGATTTTTATCAGCAAATTCCTTCCACTCATTAGCTGAATAGTACTTGTGGAGTGTTGTAAACAATCCATGCTACAGTCCAAGTACACAATGTATAAGTAAAATACAATTTTTGATATTCTTCTCTTCTTTCTTTTCAATCGCAAAAGCCTTGGACTTAAATTAACAACCAACGAAGGCTATAAAATTACCTTGGATAATGCCCTAGCCATTTCGAATGTACCAACCGTGTCCATATTCGATGCCATCACTGGGATACCTTTGTACGTTCGCTTTGAATTACGAAACGTTATTTCACGAAATAAGTCCACCTAAAAAAATGAAAATCGATTCACGAAAAATTTTCAGAGTCATCAAAAAATATACCAATTGACGTCTGCAATAATGATATGTAGAATGTATCTTAAAAATTGTAGAAACTGGATGTTTTTTTTCATGAAATATTTATCATCCCTTCATTTCCAATTCTAAAAAAAAAAAAAAATCCCTCAAAAGCCATCTGTCGTCTGAGAAATATAAAAATTCAGGTCTAAAGTTAAAAAAAGCATTACTAAACCTTGAGAGAGATTTTGAAAAAAAAATTGTACAGAGCCTTCAAACGGAAAACAATCGACATTCAATTGACTCACTCCTAAAAAATTTGATTTTTTTTTTTTTTCGTTTTTAGATGGAGGAAAAGAGTCTCAAGGGAACCAGTAAAATATATAAAAAAATATTTTTCAACACCTTTGAGATGGATGGATTCGACTATTTTCCTGAAGTATAGAGATCTTTCCTTCATTGTGGAGGAGAAGGAGAAAAAAAAAAAAAAAACGTTAAAAAATCCATTCATCGTCTCCAAAAATATGAAAATCGAGATCTGACGTTAAAATAGAATATGAAAATATACTCACATCGGATCTGCTTTTGAGAGTACTGCGTTTGGGACGTAACAAGACATCCTTAAAATCAAGTTTAATGTCATTGATAATATTCGGCATCGTGTGGAGGCTGGCAATGAGCGAATGACGTACACTTGGTCGTCGTGGATTTTGGCAGACTGGCAGGAGACCTTTCGTGGTTGCAGTGACGGACCGATCGTCGATTGCACTCCTTTGCACTCGTAAATGATTATTTTTCGTGTGGAGGGGGACGACTGAGTTACTTGTGATGTAACAGATTCCTGCTAAACACCAGGCCTGTTTATATTCCGTCTATCGATAAGTTGTACATATATACACGCAAGCGCGTTAGAAATCGTCTATACCCACCAGGAAGTCGTCACGAGGGCAAAAAACACAAACATCATCAAGTGTATTACATCAGATTTTTGATTTTTTTTTGTGCATTTAAAAGTATTTTCAATTATTATTTTTTCCGAATTTTTTAGACTTGAGGAGATAAGATGAGTAATATTTACATTCAGGAGCCTCCCACCACTGGAAAGGTAATTATTTAAAACATTTTTCTATCTTCTTCAGAGAAAATTCTAACCTTCAAAAAAGATTATCCGTGTTTATCTCGAGCATGACTGAAGTGAGAAGGAAATGTCAAAAGATCTCTCGGAAATTAGGAAAATTTCGACAAGACGTGTCTCTTGAGTGCCATATAATGTATAAATTCTTCTGATTTGAAGTAAATAAATTGATAATTCATGATTGATATAATTTCAGGTGTTGATGAAAACATCAGTAGGAGATCTAGATCTGGAGCTATGGACAAAGGAAGCACCAAAAGCATGTCGAAATTTCATTCAACTCTGCATGGAGGGATACTACAACGATACAATATTCCACAGACTCGTCAAGGGGTTCATAGTACAGGGAGGAGATCCAACTGGTACTGGCGAGGGTGGAGAGAGTATTTATGGACATACCTTCAAAGTAAGTACAATATTACAACTTTGCTCCAAAATTCCCTCTAATTAATCTCCATAATTAATCAACTTATTCAGGATGAATTTCATACGAGACTCAGGTTCTGTCGTCGAGGCCTCCTGGCAATGGCAAATGCAGGAAAAGACGACAATGGCTCGCAATTCTTCTTCACATTCTCAGCAACTCCAGAATTACAAAATAAACACACAATATTTGGTAAAGTTGCTGGTGAAACTATTTACAACATGTTGAAACTAGAGGATGCTCTTGTGGATAGCAATGAGAGGCCTCAGTATCCTCAGAAAATTATCAAGACCGAGGTTCTTATAAATCCATTTCCAGACATTGTTCCAAGATCCTCCGTTAGTGATGACGGACCCAGGGAGAAGAAAAAGTCAAAGAAATCTGGAGTTAAGAATTTTAAATTGTTGTCCTTTGGTGAAGAGGCTGAGGAGGATGAGGAGGAGTCTGTTGTACTTAGTAAAAAATTGAGTGGCAAGGGAAAATCTGCTCATGACAATACCTCTGATCCAAAATTAAGTAGTGTACCTGCTGTTGAACCTGCTGGACCTCCTAGTAAAAAGAGGAGGGAGGACAGGAGCAGTGACTGGGAGAGTGATGGGGAGTTCCAGACTGAGGAGGAGATCACGAGGGCTAAGAACGAATCTGCAAAAATGAAGCAACGAATTTTTGATAAATTAAAAGACAAAAAGTCTTCAATTTCAAAGAAACCAGAACCGAAATACTCAGAAGCATCAGACGACAAATCAGATGACGAGTACTACCTCGGGAAAGATCGTCACAAGGAGCGTCAAAAGAAAGCCGAGGAAATTCGTAAAGAGATAAAAGAATTTAAACGAGGAATTCACAATGAAAAAAAGGCGAGGGAAGAGGACGAACGAAAGCAGAAAGAGAAAGAATCCAAGAAGGCTCAACAGATAAAAACACTAGAGGATTATATGCCTGATCAACAGAAATACAAAGATGCTAAATCCAAACTACCGAAGAAAGGAAACGATCGTGACAAATTCGCCCTGGAACTTCTTAACAGATTCAAGGCCAAGTTGCAGTCGAAAAAAATTGAGTCACAGACGAGTGAAAATTCCTCGCGTGATAATGACGATGAAACTGATGACTCGTGGATGCTGCATACTCTGCAGTGCGAAGAAAAAAATCCAGTCTTAGCCAAGGACGCGAGTACAAAAGCAGACGATTGGTTTGAAATTTACGATCCTCGAAACCCTTTGAATAAACGTCGAAGGGGTGAAACGTCATCCTCAAAGGGTGACAACAGGAGAGATAAATCCCATCGAAGATAATTCCTTTAAATTGTCTCACTCGACTGATTTCATTCTGTAAATTATCAAAGTGTCTCGGTAATCCTTGATATTATGAAGAAATGTCAAGAATCATTTTTTGTAGCGCATGAAATTCTCAAGCCGACTCAAAATTTTACGACGTTTACACCCCTCGATGAATTGTTAATTTTTTTTGCACTAATGAGATAAAAAATATCCCAGACATATGCACAAAGAAAGCTGATAAGCCATCGACTAGGCTGTCAATACGAGTGACGAGTAGGTACACACTCTTTGCTTCTTCGTGATTCTACCAATCAGTCTGTATGTTGACAGCGTATGATGCGCATAATTTATTAATTTTACAATCGTCTCAGTATCCCCCAACTCAACTAGTAATCTTACTCCATTACGTATATTATCAATCATCAGATATTCATCGCTCTCATAGAAATTCTTAAACTCTGATTTGTAAATATGTTAATTGAATAATTAATATTGATAAACACGTGTTTCCTTGTATTTTGTAAATAAGAGAAACAGAAATTATTGAGGAAAATCATCGAAATAAAACTTGCAAAGTGTTGTGTCAATAGAATTATTTGTTTTTCGCTCAATTGGAATTAAAAATCAAATGTTATCAGTGTTAAATTGAGTTCTGGTTGTGTAAATAATAGTAAAAGACTTGAAAGAATTTTTGTAAATAGTTTTGATGGAGGAGGAGGAGGGGAGGATCATCATACCAACGACTCCACTAACAATTGACATGTTTGGTAAATTTATTTTATAGAATTATCCCTAATTTGATCATTTACATTGGTTTTCTTGGGATCTAGATGCTCTTAATAAAGGTCAAATCAGCTCTTTTTATTTAAAAATAGAAAGAGTGTTTTTTTTTGCTATTTTGTGGAATGCTAGATTGTTGGCTCACGATTGTAACGCGTGGGTGTCAATTGCTCTCCACGTGGCGATTGTTTTGGCTTAATGTGAATCATTTTGCGGATATGAGACACAAAAAAGGTCTTCTGAATTCTAATTTTTGTCCAATAAATTCATTTTGATAAAAAAAATTAATTGTGTAAATGATTATTTTGCATCGACTGACTTTTCAATTATTGAAGAGTTGGAGAAATGACATTGGATTATGATAATTGACCAAGAGGAATCTCAAAGTGTGTGATAAGATAATAGGTGCCCCATGGGTACGAGATAACGAGTAATTATTAGAAAAAAATAATAATCATTTACGATTTCTCTCGATGATGAAAAGTAAATTTTCGTATCTGAATTTGCTGAGATTATTGGATTAATTGATTCAAGATTTTATGGAATATTCCACTGTTTGTTGATTGATTTGATTTGAATTAATACTGAAAACAAATGGAACCGATTCCCCATATTCTTCAAGATGACAAACGACGTCCGATTGACTGGCGGCCCAAGAGACAAGAGTGCTGCAGAGGTCCTCTGCGTTTAGCTCGTCTCTGCATTCTGGGAATGATGCTGCCCGCAATTTTAGTCGCAGGTCCAGTCTATCTCCGTTACCGGGTCTACTCGGAGCAGCTGTATCCCCTTGCAGCTACTGATCAGAGGCTTATCGATGGAAAAATTTCTACCACGTGGTGTCAGGTTTGTAGCTAAATTATTTTCATCATTTCGAGAATATTCCTCAAACCAATATAATGTAATAATTATACCTGAATTTTTATCGCTCACTATCTCAGCGTCAAATAGTCAAAGTTAACACAACGTTCAATGCTTACCTAATTAATGGGAATCCACAAATAAAGATAGAGACGACTCCAGTGTCTATGACGAGACATTTGGTACTTGAGGATGATATGAAGGAATATTGGGGATTTTATTTATTGAGGGGAAGTAGCGTCACTGTATCCACCTGTGTCAGGTGATTAACAATCAATTTAATTTATTTATTTATTACGTGAAGATTTTATTTTCCTTTTTTTATTTATCTATCTAGATGGCCTGGGGCTTCAATGACGATAATTCGTGGTCATAAACACTTGCATGAGTGTGCATTTATCGGGGATGATAGCAGTGAAGAGTTGGAAGAGCTTCTAGAAATTGCTGAAGAACAAGGCATCCTAAATGGTACAGGATATCCCCTGAATCCTAAGGTGCATTGTTCTATCTATAATATATATTTATATATACATATATATACTTCATTAAATACTCTCATTTTAATTGTGTTTAGGAAAATGGACCGAGGAATGAACCCGATAAGATGAAAAAAGCTCGACAAGACGTTCACTTTCACCACAAGGGCAATGCCCCTAACTCAAATAGTACAATTCCCCCTCTAATGTCAGGTCACCACTACACTAGTCACGAATTAGGTGCCAATGAAATGCGACAGATTCTGACGAATCTCTTTGCACGAACACTAGTTGCTAAGAACAAACAGAAAGAGAATCCTCATCATAATTACGAGGGAGTTTACAGAGAAAGTGCAAATATTGAAAAACCTCCGCTTGTCAAACCCGATGAATTGCTGTGGAAACTTGAAAATATCGAAAAATTATTCAATAAAAAAATAACAACAACAGAAAAAATTGAAAAAAAATTAGAAACATCAACAATTACATCTTCGGAGATCCTTGAAGATTTTCTGAAGAGAATTGACGCTCTTGGAGATGATCGAGGAAAGAAAGTACTTGAAAAATTGAAAGAACGAGAAAAAATTGATGAAAAAATTAATTCAGGGGATGAATTGACTTTGAAGAAGAGAGAGAAGAGGCAAGTTTTCTTATCATCATCTTCCCTAGTCGATGAATTGAATCGGCATGATGAGGATGAAGATTTGGCGATAGAAAAGGTATAAAGCTAGTTATATTACTCAATTCCATCTTTATTATCTTTTGTTTATTAATATTCCAGGAGGATTTGCATCCTGATGGAATTGCAGAGGACAGAGGGGCTGTCAATGAATCTACACTGAATGATCGTAGTAATTCAGAATTCTGGAGTTCTTTCAGTAGTTCTGAGGAACGTCTTATGGAGTGCAAGGGACTGATTCTCAATCTTCCGTTGACACCACATCATCAGTGTACACCCAAGTATGAGAATGAACATGTGAAAGCTGCTATTGCGAATACAATTACTTATAGGTAGTCAAATCATCCATAAAATTGTTGATAACTTTGAGAATCTATTCTAATTAATTTATCTCAAATCAGAGTTCCAGTAGATGGTTATTACTTTTTCGTCTTTAACTCTGAAAACGAACTCCAACCAAATTACGTTCGAGTCAAGTTCGACCTAGTGAAAACGTACTACAACACATCGAATCCGGTGCACGCCTGTCAAAACTCCACTAGCGAGTGTTCTCTACCCTTCAATTTCTTCAGTTGGGAGCGAACAGTTCTAGAACTACCTTTCAGTGGTAATGACTCTCAATGGAACGAGGAATACATTGTTGTATCCCAGTGCGAGCCTCGAACAGCTATTTATCTCATCTGCATTATCACAGTTCCCCTTCTAATTCTCCTCTTTGCGTTTCAATAAGAATTTCCTCCTTTTTTTTTTCAAATTTATTGAACACAAAATCAATGGGCTAGTGAATTAAACAGTATTGATAATTAAGTTTTTGAGTCTTTGTATTTACATATGTGCCTGAAATATTTGTCATTAGGATGACAAGTACCTTACCATTAATTGGGTAATTAATTACTTGTGATTGAAATTTTTTTATAGGAAAAAAACGAGTTGAAATGTATTGAAAAATAGAATAAAATAGTTTGCTGTTGAAAGATCTTGTGAGAATCAGTAAATAATGATCCCCCTCCTTCCCTTGAAACAATGCACGCTTTTCAACGAAGGCAGAAAAGACTAATCCAACTTTTCAATTACAACTTTTTACTTACTAAATAAATACCGTAAAGATAACTAATTAATCTTCACTGTCTTTACCCCCTGATTTGTTGTTCCTTTTAATCTCCGAGAATAATAATTATTTTTTTTCTTCATCGTTAACTGGTCTGGGCTGTCGCCAACAATTTGACCCTGTGATAGTAGAATCACCCGATGTAGGGACAACCCTCGACTCCAAAAGAGCGGTGAGGGGGGGGGGATTTAGAGGGCGGAGCATCCCTTATCAGTGACGAACACTCGTGACTCTACTCTCTTGTTCCTCGAATGCAGCCATCCACTGGAATGATGGATTTAATAAGATAATTTTCAGTTTTTTTTTTTTTTTAGTTTTGCTAATTTGTGTTTAAATATGACTATTGAGATTTCTATTATTTTTTTTTCTTATTTTATTTGGTAGAGGTAGAGGTGAATCTCTTGGCATTGGGAGGGAGATTTCGCATAGGGTGAGGGGAGGAGGAGCATTGATTCTATTAATGTGATACTATTGGTACGTGTGGCTGGTGAGTGAAGATAAGGGAAATTGATTTCACCCTCGGTTGACTGTCGTCATGAGGAGAGGAGGTGGGTGTGTGAATTCATCCAGGGGTTTGATACATCCCATTCTGAGAAAATTTATCGAGGTGTACAGGAGAGCGGAAAGATTTTGAAAAAAATTATTAGAAATTTTTCTGGATATTTTTTTTTTTTTTTTAATCTAAATTTTGACATTTTCTCAGAAAAGAATTGAAAATTTTGTGGGTGTGATGGAATAAACCAAGAAACACATGTCGTCACCAGATAAAGAGGGGTCATACAGTAAAATTCCGACCCGTTTCCAGACATTTCGCGATAAGAATTCTTCCAAAAATGGAAATGGAAAAAAAAATTAACGATAAGAAAACCTCCGCCTAATTTTACGACTACTCCACCTAATAGAGTTCAAATAGAACCCTTTTGTGTTGACTTTGGCTCCCCGCACACTCCATCAGCCACCAAAATTCCCAACGACCTTTTGTGTTGACGCGTGCAACCGTTATTGTTGTTTCATTCAGTGGGGGGTCACTTTCCGGGGGCATAAAGTACACATCGTAATATCAATCTATATTAATATCACATATTGGGTTTCATGATGGTATTCCAAATAAAATCCAGAAAGTGGTAATAAAATCGATCAGGAAGAGAGAAAAAAAAAAATGTGATGAATAAAAAAAGATTGGCAGGGTCACAGGTTTGGGGTTGGTCTCTGCCCCCCTTCCCCTTCTCTCATTTTATTATTCTGCGGTTTTTGGGGAGGTAGTGATTTCCCACATAACGCGTGACAATGAATTCAATGTTGGGATTAATAGTTTTTGACGCAAAAAAAAAAAAAAGATCCATTACGTTTCATTCCCATTTTTTTAAGTTTATTAAAAAAAAAAAGAATAGATGAATGACGGAATTATTGAAGTGGGGAAATTAGGAACGTGCTTGACTCCAGTTGGACCAACTATCCCACGCAGATTGTCTGGTAATTGCGCTCGAATGATCACATTGAGTGACGTTATAGTTTTTGATCCGGGATGACACCCCTTGAAAAAAGTAGCGCCCCTCGGATCTGTCACAATAAACGGCACGCGACTGGTGACCACTTGAGAGACGATGCGGGGATCGAATGAGCTTATTATGATATCTCCATATTTTTGATCTATTCATAACATTTTTTATTCCGCAATTATTCAAGAATCAACTTATGAAATTCTGCTGCTCTGCTCTACTGGATCCTGCAAAATTTTTTCTCCTAATTTTACCAGTTAATAAATAAAAAAATCGTTGAAACCCTGTCTCCTCACACCGCCTCCTACACACACACACACACACACACACACCCACACTGGCTCCATATACGCAAGGATGTTGCATGTACAGATGTTAAAATGGGGAGTTACCAAACTCCACCCACGAGTCCAGCGCTCCGCCTTCTATTCGCTAAATTCGTCTACCCTGGGCTCATACTGGAGAGAGGGCAATGTGTCCTGGGACTTTTCACCAGTGAAAATTCAACCTTCATCATCGACAGTCTAACTTATGTAACGGCAACTCCTCAAAAACATGAGAAAATTCTTCGGAGGAAAATAAATCAATTATCACCAGTGAAATAATAAAATTAATTTGACAAAAAACAAAATTGATAAGTAGAAACGAAATAATAAAATCAGCAGAAATGGTAAATGAAAATATTTTCACGATTGCATTTG
Source organism: Coelinius sp. EB29 (assembly GCA_035578325.1). Taxonomy (NCBI): domain Eukaryota; kingdom Metazoa; phylum Arthropoda; class Insecta; order Hymenoptera; family Braconidae; genus Coelinius; species Coelinius sp. EB29. The sequence goes on along the minus strand of JAOZGT010000012.1, from coordinate 1,645,389 downwards.
TCTATCATCTGTTTACTTTGATTTTTTAAATATGTTAAACAAAGTGCAGATATTATATGGTGGGCGTAAAATATCGTACGAGTGAAGTTCAGGGACAGATTTAAATTTAATTGGCTAATTAGCCTCTGATACGAGTTTCCTCTCTCGACAAATTAATTAATTAATCACTGAATCATGGTACAAATGATTGTGATAAAAAATAATAGAAATAAAAGTGATGAATTTATCTAGCAATTGTTTAATTTTTATTGCAGCCAATGCTGACGTATAATGGTTGCAATGGGCTAGCGGATGAAGATAGATCTCCAGCGACGTCTGTTGTCTCCAACGATGGAGAGATGATCGAGGACTCTGGAGACTCTCCAGAAACACCAAGGGACACTGAGGAGGAGACTATGTTTTCTGATGAGTTTTACTCTCATGATACTGATGATGAGGATGATCAAAGGAGGATCAAAGAGTCTGGAATTACTGTGCGTCAACTTGTATTATTCTCAGTGAGATTAAAGAAATAATAGAAATTAGTGTCTTCTTGTTTATAGATTGATGGAATTTCTTCGATAAATAATAATAATAATAATAATAATAATAATAATAATATGGCAATGACAACAAGTTCACCGAGTTCTACGTTCAGTACAACTTCAATTACTTCCGGAAATGGTGAAATCGGAAGTGGTGATGGTGTTCGAAAAATGTTCACCAATAGTAGAGAACGTTGGCGGCAGCAGAATGTCAGTGGAGCTTTTGCAGAGTTGAGAAAGTTGGTGCCAACTCATCCACCGGAGAAAAAATTATCGAAGAATGAAATTCTGAGAATGGCAATCAAGTAGGTCTCACACTTTTTAATTTATTTTTTTTAATACCTATACTTACTGAAAAATTATATTATCAAAGTGATATTTCATAAAATTTTAAAAATTGATAAAAGTCCTCTCTCTTTTTTCATTCATTAGGTACATAAGATTATTAACGAATGTTGTGGAATGGCAAAAGGCTCAAGACTGCAATAACATCCGAATAAAGTGTGAACCCCTGCACTTCATCTCGTACTCCACTTCCCATCACAATAAAACCTCGAGTAATAAAGAGGGAAAAGCTGAGATAAATCGAAACATAAATCGATCAAACTTCTCCGCTCGTCACAAGTATCAAATCCCTCAAATTTCTTGTGATAAAAATGGAAACGATCTATTAATAATTGCTCCAGTGATGAAACAAAATTTACACCTCATGACCTCATGTCTCCAAAATTCGCGCAATGGAAGAATCATCTCTAATGGATCTGCTATGTCTAACTATTCCTGCTTTCATCAGGAGAAAAGAACGAACAAATTCGACGAAAATGAGGACGAGGAGGTAATAAATACAAACAATCGAAACGGTCAATCTCATGTGAAAAAAAGAATAAAAATAACTCCTTTCGAACCTTCGAAAACCCTCGATAATTGAGATTAATAATAATGATCTCAAGGACTAATGGAATCCCCCTTAACTATCCCTTAGGTACAAATAATCTTAATTGTTACCCAAGTGCAATACCCTTGTCCCTTTTATAATAATCCCCTGAAAAATAATAAAACGTTAATTAACTAGAAGAAACTCATGCAAAAGAACTCATTAACATCCATAGACATTTATTTCCTTTCATCTCAACATTAATTAGTTTGTAACATCATTTCTTACGTCAAATAAACCTTGTACCTAGTGCTCTTTCTTTTCTGCTTGAGATAACTAAACTTTGAAGGAGCACAATCTTCAATTCCATCGTCATCAGTTGGCACAGGAGTTAGAGGACGCTCCTCAGCTCCATAACTCAATGACCTCGCAGGTAACTGAACTCTTTTACTTGAAGATTTACACTCTACACTCAAATGCTTGACAATTCCACCACTGCTCCTCCTCCCCCTCCTCCTCCTCTTCTCCTCTCTATCCTGAGGATTTGCTGCATCATCAGTTGACTCTTCAATTTCCTCACTCCGATCCTCACAATTCAATCGTCTTGGCCAGCTTGATCTCTGCACCATCTGAGCATCTCCATAATCTTCACTGAATGCCTTCCTCTCATACTTGGCCACCTTATCCCTTCCACTGCTCAGATCCTCACTGAACCTCAACTTTTCGTTGAATTTCTTCAAAATATTTGACTTTAAGTTTGAAAATCTAGGATTTCCTCGAGATCCTCTTAGATTTCTCTCATTAAACTCTAGATCCTGACTTCCTCGTCTATCAACATGTCTCAAACTCGTTGGAATATTGCCACCATCCTCATCATCACTGCTGCTCCTACTCTTGCTCATCCAATTATGTCGACTCCTAGAAGAGGTAGAACTCTGTCTGTTTGAACCATCAAATTTGAATTTATACAAATCCTGGAGTCTTTGAGTGATGAAAGCGGATCGTTTCAGGTTTTCGGTTTTGGGAACAATGACATTTGGAGAAGAGAAATTGTCAGCTGTTGTAATGGTAGTTATAATTGTTTCTTCCCTCTTGGGATGTTTTCGTAGTTCTTTATCATAGTACGAGGAGAACTTGATTAATAAGGACTTTCTGTCTAGATTGGAGCGTGAAGTGGCTGGTGATGGATGTTTTGCGAAGGTAATCCACTTGCTAGCTGCAAACCTAGCCCCTTGAAACTCCATATTCAAGGATATCTGTGAGTGCTGGGGTCTGTCACCTATTCTGGGAAGGGGTACCCACCGAAAGGACAATGTTCCACTGTCAGGACTGACGTGAATGTCATTGGGACTACTGGTTATGTCACTGTCTGACTGCGTTGATTCCTTCCAGGTTGAGGGCTCTGCATCTTCATGATTTGCTGAAGACTTGCGGAGGACAAGTTTCTCGTGGCTTTCCATTATTTCGAGCGTCTGATATACGTCTGGAGATTCGAGGGTTTCGTGAAAGTTGGGGGACTTTGGAAGATTTAGCCAGCGAGTGGCGTAGAGGCGCGTTATCTGGTCACCCTCTGTATTTCGACGTTCTTCTATTCGCTCTGCGTACTTGCGGAGTCGGTCCACATCGGCAGATCGACTGCGAGTGCTGCGAGGAGAGCGGGAAAAGCGACGCTCTGTGCCCATTGGGCTTATCCTTTCCTAAAATGAAAATTTTTGAGATTTTTTAGAGATACAATTATAATCATAATCATCATTACCTAAGCAAAATGTAGCCGTGCATATTCTGATATGTGAAGAAGTCCATGTTCTGGTGATGCAACATGCAGGCTCGATGCACAAGCCCTAGGATTGATTCTTGTATTATGTAATTCTGCTATCTGAGAGCTACAAGCAGCAGCGGGATCACCACTGGCCTCTAAATACCCACTCCAAAATTCATTACCAGGATAAGCATTGCCGTCCCATGCATAAGTCACAACGAGTAATTTACTGGCGTCAGTTGCTCTAAAGAGTTTGCTGTGGGGTTCTCTCAATGCAAAGTGAATTCTTATATCTAGAAATAATATAGAATATTATTGGATCGGATTCTGATTTAAGAGTGAGGTGGTAAAACAAGTCAATTACCCCCTAGATAATCTCCATTTCCTGCACCTCCACATTTATCTTTTCGAAAGTAGGCAAACATAATGTCTGACATGTATTTCAATTTACGATTCATTTTTTTCAATGCAATCTCAAAGGTTTTTAAAAAATAAGTCTCTTGGTCGTCTGTTACTTTCCATACTCCTGAAAAAAGAGAAGAACAGTGGATGATTTTTTTTTTTTTAATCACAATTAATAATAGATAATTCGAATGATTTTACCTAATCCAAATCCAACAACATGTAAAAACGCCGTAGTATTCTGCTTTTCTGCCCTCGTATTGGTCTCTAGCAATAGAATCTCCACAGACAGTAGTGTTCGCTTCATATAATTCTCAACATCAAAAAACATGTGAGTGTGGAGTGCCATATATCTCTTGTTGTCTTTCGCTCTTACACGTCTTACGGCCTCCTCGTAGGTTGGATGATAATCCTGACCATAGAACCGTGACCAAATTACACGCAAACCTCGGATTTGATCTATAGTACCTTCTCCAGCTGGTCCATATCTTTAGAGACAATGGAAATTGAGTGACAATGTGATTTAATCAATTATTATTCATAACAGCATAAAGAATAACTGATAAATTTACCCATTGTCGATATTATTTTGGAGAGGAGTTATCACCATGTCTTCGTACTCCATCACTTGAACTCTTTCAAATCTAAATTAAATCATTTTATTTCAATTAAAGGAAAAGGAAAAAAATTAATTGCTCTTCTTGAATCTGAGAGGGATCCTTTTTACCTTGAGCCAATTATTCCCATAATGACACCACGCTGTTGGTAACTATCTGGATCATTGCTGACAATACCTCGATTATCTCTACTACCATCATTAATGAATTGTGTGTGTGAGGACACCACCATCATTGCTGATAATTTAATTTCATCGTATGATAAACAATTTTCCAGCACCTGGGTAACAAAAATGCCAAAAATCATTAAATCCTTCACTTTTCCAGACTCTTTGATTCAATCATACCAGAGGTTCTCTCTCTTGAGTGGTTCCAACAGCCTCCCATCCACCATGCCCACTTGTGTTGTCAATCAATCTCCATCGATCCTCATTACCGTAAAACTCTAATGCTCGTTTATCCAACAATCGTTGGATAAATTTTATCAGAGTCATGTTTCTGTAGAGGGTCCTCTCCACATGACTCCCGTACTCTCGTTTGTGTTTCAACCAGCCTGCTATAAGTGGCAACATTGCCTCGTGAATTATTGGGTATGCAGAGTTTGCATTGAACTAGAAATAATAACGAGATCCCCATAGAATTATTCACAAAAAAAGATTCTCAACATTTTTCTCAAAATAAAAAAAATCACCTCTAGTATATCTTCACTAATCCCTCTAGCTTTCAAAGCAGATGACTGAACTGTCTTGATGGGAAATGGAATAGGAAACCCATCACTCTTCTTTATAACAGTAGAAATATTAATTGGCGGAGGAATGGGAATACCCATGCAGTCTCTGACCAATTCCTTGGTTTCTTCATCAAAGGGAATTCCTTTGGGTGATCCTAAAGTATTCTCCCAGGATATTTCCGGTGGCTCCATGGATATCGCAACTTTTTGCTCCGCGTTTCGAAAATTTCTTTGCTGTCAAATAAATTTCACAATATTATGAGAATCAATAAAAAAAGTATGACAATTTGTATTTGAAGCTGAGATTAATCAACTGCAGCATCCCTTCTATTTATGGAAATTGAATTGATTACAGTGAGCTGGGTCAACCCTTTGACTCGTCAGCATGAAATCCATTAAGTAGCGGAAAATGTAGGCACTCACCCACGAGAATTTTCAACACATTTGTATCATCATCTGGTACGCAAATATCTTTAGCTTGTAACCTTGAGATCAATCAATTGCAGGGAAATGTAATGAATTGGGATTTCTCAAAACCCTTATAAAATTAATTTCAATTTTCACTAGGTATAATGATCAATTTGTTATTTAAAATTGATAAATGAATTGGAATTGTTACTTCTTTCTTCATGAGCACACCTCAATGTTAAATATTTTTTCAAACACATAAAAATGCCAAAATAAATACTACAGTGGACACACTAACATTCTTATATGTGTCACTTATCACCGGTTCACCTTGGCATTTTGACACATGAATATATTGATACCAAAGTCGTCTTATCTAGAATAACAGTATAGTAACTTACCCGGCGAATGCAACAGGCGAATAGTGACATTTTCCTTATAAATCAGAGAATAAATCGAAGGAAAATAATTATCACTTCCTCCCCAGACGGATTGAGCTCTCCAACTCTCTATCAACTTGATGTCAAGTCACGAGAGATTAAATTGTTGTGTGTAAAAATAGTGTTGGAGTTGGTTGTAAAACCAGTGGAATAAAACGTAACAGAATGGAGATAATTACATAATCAGCAAATGTGAAAAAATTAAATTCCTCACGTTTCAACACTTTACCATATAATTAACTATTAAATTTCAAATCCCAAGGTTTGAACTGTTCTCTCGTGTTTCTTCAGATAGCGCTGATGCAGCCGATCACATTTTGAAGTAAACAGACGCCAGAGAATACCGAATTGAGATTTATTTAACGCATGCGTCTGTTAAAAATGCGCATTTGCAATCAATCAACGACTTAACAACTGACGATATTTTTCATCAGTTGGAAAGGACTTTGCAGTATCAATTGTTGACAGAGAAGTTTCCAGTGTTGGATTTCGCAGGGTCAGCAGCAGCAGTAGGTATTTAAAATGATTTTTAATTAAATTCTCTATAAAATACGTTTTTTCTCAACATTAGTCATTATCGGAATAATTTAACAATTAACATCAACAGTTGCATCTCTCAGATGAAAGCAGATCTCTGCAATATCGACAGACTCAGTAGAAACGGTACTTTCAAGTTTTCAATAACTCAACTCTAATGTAAAATATTTTTATGTACATCAGATCGCTCATCAAAAATTAATTCAAAGCTTTTTTCCCTCAAACGATTGCAAAAAAATTTTTCATCTCTTTGAATTAATGAATGTAAAGTGCAAAAATGCCTCAAGTAGATGAAAGAAATATCTTTGACATCAATCCTCTTCCAGCAAAAACAATGGACACAGACTCACATCATCCTCCTCTCTCTCTCTCTCTCTCTCTCTCTGAATCGATCGCAAATCGATACAAAAGTGTTACATGAGTTTATGTAGCACGCGAGCCTCGAAAGTAGATTGGCAATCAACAATTTTCTTCACCATTTCTCTATTTGGAAAATAAAAGTTCCATTTATTGACTCGTTACTTTCGTCTTTCGAATATCCGAAGAATGATTATTGATTATTGGAAAATACATAAACACAAATATGAGGAATCTCTCTCCCTCTCTCTCGTGCCCCCTCCCCTCAAAAATTCCCCAATGCGAAAAAATCAGTAGTCAAGTGGTACCTGAAGCATAACGGAACAAAATAAATCGCTCCCCCACATCTCGTTGAAAATTGAATTATCTCTGTAATTAATAGTTCTAGTCAAAATTACCAAGAGACCTTTTTCTTGGGGAATTGAGTGGGCTACAAAACAAGTCTCTTGATATTTTTCCATTGAATCACTCATTTCTTATATAAATATTAATTAGTGAAACAGTTGAAATGGGCATGTTATGGTTTTCCTCAACTCTATTGAAATAATGACGAGGGCCTCACCAACAATAACTACAGGCCTGTGATGGCCTCACAGGCGAAACAGGTACGCAGACGAGGGCCTTTCAACTTGGTGTTCCACAGTAGTATACATACCGCAGGTCGCATAGTCATCGTCAAGACGTAAGATTCTCTTTAATAACAAAACTCTGGTTTCTTCTCATCTATCATAAATTATACCATCAACTTGGCGAAGATAGTTCACCCCAACGACTCCAGATATTTTTATCAATTCAAATCAGAGTGTTAGATAAAACGTTTCACATCAACAATTCAAATCAGTTTGAACTGAATTAGTCTTAAGGAGAAATATTGCAGTGGAAATGAGTGGGGTGAAGTGGCGAACCGAGATGAGCCAATTTGTTTAGTTTATTATAGATATTCCGGAATTCAAGGGAGAGATTGCCAAATTTGTGTGAATGCATATGTTTTGTAGAGCGAAATGAGAACTTGAAAAAAATTTCTCTAGATTCGGGAATTTTTTACCAAAATCTTGAAATCAAGTTGGCGTTACTCATCTTGTTTTATGACTTTACTACTCAAATGATGCGCGAGACGAGTCGAATTAATCTCGCGGTGATTTCAATGCATGCCAACTGCATTATCGACTGAGACTCAAGTGTTTGTGGTGATGAAATTCATGATTTTTTTTTTTTTGTTTTGATTTCCAGATTAATGATTGGAATTGAGATATGATTAGAGGTTGATCGATACTTCGGTTCTCCACTCCGAAGACATAAGAACAGACGCAACAAACTGTTAGGAGAAACAACGAATTTATTGAGTTACTATGGATCAACGTAAGTTTTAAATCCATTCTTCACTGTTCTTGTTGATGAAATTGTGTTTAATTTTCGTTTATCGTGACTACTCATTTTGATGAGATTGAAACCTGTGTTTTTGATTGCACAATTGGTTGTGAGACGTCCAAATGCTTCGGGGAAAGGCGCAAGAGTTCAATGCACTCGGAATCATTTTATTCGCGTGCGCAAAAGGAAATTAGGAGGCGAGTTGGTGAAGAATAGAAGAATTGGTGTCTTGATTGAATTTTTTGATTATTTTGGAGTCATCTGGGTATAATGAGTGGAATTTAGTGGCTAATGAAAAGAATTTATTCCACGTTATCTCGAGTTTTTCTTTATCCTCCATTTCGTTATTCAATGTTCAAGGAAGATAATGAACTGGGAAATTAGAGAATGAAAAGTGATGAAGAATGATTACTATTTATTTTTTACTGATTAATTATGATGATTAGCTAGTTTGTGAATTGTGAACATTGAATGACGTAAGACAAGAATAATAAAATTAAAAAAATAAAAGAAGAAAAGTTGTTCCCATAATTGTCGACGACGTGTGCCCAATTCACATCGGTTATCCATCCTTGCTCATGCATCATGACCGTTGAGACCTCAGTTATGTATAGTAAAATGACAGTGGGTCCGAGAGCCTTGTCCTCTTTCTACAACGAAATATTGTCAATGAGACAATCGCGAATGTACATGTAGTGATTTCCGGTTTATTTAGAGATATTTTTATGGATAAAAACAAATTTCGATTAAAGCGGAATTATCTCGTTAATGAGTGAAATAATACATTTTTTTTTTTTTTTGGTTGCAAATGTTGTACACCAATTTATAAACCTGCTTTCTCTCAGTATCAAATCCCCAAGTCTCCAATAAAGGAAATTTTCTAAAGACTCTCGAATGTAATTACAGTATTTCCATTGATTGATCTAACAATTTATTCATCAACTTTATTTACGGATAAATATCCCGTGGCATTGATAATCGACTCGATCGAGTGCTAAATATCTTAAAGTAGTAACAATTTGCGACAAGGCCAAATAACTAATGTGACAAGGACACATTTCCGCTCACTGGAAAGGTACTCATTTTTCCCCCCGTGACGAAAACTCTCCTGACGTGTGTGTACGGCATGATTCATGCAATATGCACCATGTCATTGGTACATTTATCATTTTTGTTATTAATCCTTATGTCAGGGGTGAAGTAATAAAAATTGTTGAGTTTTCGAGAGATCATTTTGAGAGATGAAATAGAGACTTGCAGGATATATTACTCACAAAAAATATATCTCTCGACTATTTCCTCTAGAGTCTTTCTTCATTACCGAGATATTCTGATGAAATGAATCAGACATATATCGTTGATAGAATGGCCGAAAAAATATCACAATAAATAATCACAATCCTCAATGATGAATCAATAACCATGAGCTTTATAAAATTTATCCTAATATAATTGATATGGATGATGATGATGATATTTTTGATAGTACGACTGCCCCTGTTTTTGATCCTCTGCCTGTCATCGGTGATTTTCGCTCTGCGGAGTGGTGCACCACCTGACGTTTGTGCTACACTGACCCCTCGTCATGCTGGAGTTGAGCCCGACAAATCTTATCCACCTTACCAGATACTTCCGGCTGCTGGACAAGGCAGAATACGAGTTATTCTCGGTAGCCCTCAAGGACTAGCTTACCAGGGATTCATTATCAATGCCAGGAGCGTTGACACTGGAGAATATGTTGGTGAATTCACCAATCTTCCGGACAACGTCAAGGCTATCGAGTGTACGCCCGGGCTCAAGGTAATTATTTAGTGAATATATAATAATCAAGTGAAATGACCGAGTCAAATTTAAAATTTTTTTTTTCCTATCTTTTGATACCTTATCAGAATGGAGTTACTCATACAGATCCGAGTGAGAAGCATAACATTGAGTTTGATTGGGAAGCACCGGCCGACTACGAAGGAACAATAATTTTCAAGTATAATTCATATTCTCTTTTAGTTTCATTCAGCCCTCCTCCCATCAGTAATCACTCTCTACGGCAATTTTCATTCTTCCAGCTCCACATTCGCCCAAGATTACTCCACGTACTGGATAGGGGTTGAATCACCCCGCATAACTGTTTTGGGACGTAGCATCGAGGTGATGACATCGCCAACACCACCGCCAACAGAGAGACCAACGACACCGCCGTATTACGAGGCACCTGTGGCACCCGAAGTAAGTAAAAAGTAAATGGTCACTCTGGATTATAAAACTTGGGTGTATTTTATGGAAGAAAAAGAATATAGTAAAACATATATTAGGAGTGAAATGTATATCTCAAGGTTGATTTGCGTGGCTCAAGGTGGATTGCGGCTATTTACGTCATTCTTTATCTATCTCGTGCATATTGTGAGAGAGAAATGACACGTAAAAGCTGATTGTAATCAAATCTCAGCCATCTATATCGCGTAATCATGGAGGAAGTGATATCATAACTTTCAGTTGATCTTCAGGATTTTTTAATTATTTTTTTATTCAAGCGGAAACGATGTTTATGGCTATACATCTCTAACGAGTGGTTTTTTTTTTTTTTTTTTTTTTTTTCTCGAGGACATCAAATTTACAATCGAAATTGTCTTTTCATAGATCATCGTTGTAGAATCATCCATTTGCCACTTTACAGGAAAATTCAAGGGAAGAAATACATAAAAAAAAAATGCTTCCCTCTGTAAATTTTTCATTTTCGTGACACTGCAATTCCCATAATAGTTGTTGAAATGAAATGTCCCAGTGGTGTTTTATTTTGAAATGAAATTCGTTTGATATTTTCACATTTATGAAAACTCATCCCTCAGAATATTATCGAAAGTTTCAATTCCATTCAAATGTATATGTGCATTTTCGACTCACCTCTCATCTACACACGGAATTTCCATTCATACATTTTTCCTCTGGGGAGGGGCTTATAAATTTTTCTCAATTACTCTCATGTCAAAAATGGATGTAAAGGATGTAAAATATGTGTTTTCACTGGTGAAAATATGGTAGCTGAGATTTTGAATAAGTATCAATGGAAGTGGGTCATGAAGCGCTGTATAAATTCAAACTTTAGCTATTGATAACGTATGTTGCATGAGATATATTTCATAAATCAAAAAATTCATCTTCCCCAGAGCAATGAAGCCCTGGCCCGTAAGCGCGCCATCTACGACGGCTGTGGTACCACAAAGTCTTGCTTCGGCTCCCCAAACAACTGCATCAACGCCCAGAATTGTCAAGCAATTGTCGCCATATCGGTCAAAGGCGAGCGTTACATCTTTGAGCTCCAGGGAGAAGCCGGAAAATACGTCGCAGTGGGTCTCTCCGATGACGACAAAATGGGTGACGATAGCGTCGTCGAGTGCACTGAGAAAAATGGAAAAATCTCCATCAACCACTCCTGGAATAACGGCCACAAGAACGAGCGCTTGCCTTCGACATCTGGAATTCTCACTCTCGAGCAAAGTAATTTTGAGGACAGTAGAATCTACTGCAGGTACTCCCGAGAGCGAACAACTTCCATGAAGAATAAAGAATTTGACATCGAGAATAAGCCGTACTATCTCCTCTTGGCTATGGGCACAGAGCTCAAACAAAATGGCGTGGGCTACCACGATATCCTTAGAGAAGCTTCAGCAGAGGCCAGAAGACTCTCAGATGTGTCTCAAATCGCAACAGCCGATGATGTCTTGATACGTGTTCATGGAGCACTGATGATTGCCTCCTGGATCGGGACAGCATCAGTGGGAATATTGATGGCTAGATACTACAAACAAACATGGCTGCGGTCATCTCTTTGTGGTAAAGACCAGTGGTTCGCTTGGCATCGTTTTTTCATGATCCTTACATGGGCCATGACAATAGCTGGCTTTGTTGTGATATTCGTGGAGATTGGCACGTGGAGTTCAGCAACAATTCATGCATCATTGGGAGTTGTCACAACAGCTCTGGCATTCATTCAGCCTTTCATGGCTGCACTCAGACCACATCCTGGCACTCCACGACGGCCATTGTTCAATTGGGCCCATTGGTTTGTTGGTAATGCTGCACATATATGTGCAATTGTTGCACTTTTCTTTGCTGTGAGGTTAGCTAAAGCCAAAATTCCAGAGTGGGTCGATTGGGTCTTAACGGCTTATGTTGTCTTCCATGTTTTGACACATATTGTCTTGTCCTTTGCTGGATGTGCCTCAGATAGACAAGACAGTCAGAGGATCAATGCATTCCCTATGAAAGACCTGCAGAGAGGGTCTATGGGACATCCTGACGCTAGGAGAGATGCGCCATTGGCTGCCATGAGAAAACTCATATTCGCCATTTATTTTATTGTTATTGCTGTATTTGTAACGGCGTTGATAGTGATTGTTGTGTTAGCGCCTATTGAAGATTCGTGGAACAAGTTTACGGAAAATTTTTAGAGGTCTTGTATTCTGAGTATATATATATATATATATATATATATATATATTGTTAAATTGCTCCACAAATGTTCAAGAATGAAGAAATAATTAATTATAAGATGGGAGTTTATTACAAGGAATGATAAGTTATAAGTGACGAAAGTTGGAGCCTTGGTGCATTTACTTAAATCTCTGCCCTTCCTCGAGTTGTTCTGTTATTCTAATAATTATACATCTGGTGTCTCAACACCACCCTGATATTAACTTTCTTTATATGTGCTATATATATGACATAACAATAGTTTTTATATTTAATTAATTTTATTATTTTAGTCAAGTATTGTCAAAGTTTTTCGATTGTTGTATTCAGCTTTTAAATCCAATTGTAAAAATCAATATTAATTTACATTTTTACCAACTTTCGATCATTTTTCCCATGTTCCGATGAATTGAATGAATTTATACAAAAAAAAAAAAATTACTTGGAAATAAATAATTTGACTTATTTTTCAAATGCAGTTTATTCACTCTCATGATTCCATCTCTTGGAGTAGTAAAAACCATTCAAGTCAGACACGAATATATAAAAAACAAGTGATTTATCACAAAATCCCGATATTCCTTTTTCATAAAAAAATCATCCCTTCCAGTCATATTTCCACTCAATTCGAGGTCAGCCCTACACTTCCACCTGACTCTATGTCTCTCCACGCTCTACTCTATCCACGGGTCAGTAAGAATATACTCGGGGTAGTAAACGCGCGCATCATCCCCCAAAATGGCGTCCGATCGAAGCTCAATGCGTTGTACACTCATACATCCTCCAAAGCACTTTTCATTCCCCCCGCCTGTAAAGAGACCTGGAGACATAAAACATCTACGTGTGTGAGGGGTTGCGTTTGAGTACGCAGGGGGTAGTGAGGAGAGCGTAAATTGGCGCCACTGTCGCCATCATCCCCTCTTGGCTAGCCTCGGTTAATACCTCAAACTCGCGAGAGCAGCAGTTCGATTGGAGACACCGGCCGGCTTTGACGTACATTTTTTTCTGTTAAAAATTCCAATAGCAATTCACAACGTTCCCTCGTACACATCATTAATTACTTGTGATGCAGACTGGAGCTCTTACGTGCTAACCTCCACACCATCCACTGGAGATAAATTTTATCGTTGAAATAAAAGTGTTGTAAAAGGAACTAGTGAATAAAACTCTTTACTGTGATATTTATTGATTACTCAGTGCGTCCAGTAAATTCTCCACTTCATTTTCCCCTATTTCATGGTTTAGTTATTCTGTTGTTTGAGTTTATTTTGTGATGTGGTAGTGATAACACGTTCCTGGATGCTAAGTCGATGGATACATGTTGAATTTTAAAGAGGACCAACGGGGTGGAAGGGGGCTGGTGGGTTTAACGTTAATGATAATGTATATTTGAGACTTGAACTCAAAAGATTGTGTTGTGAATTTTTGAGTTTGAGGAAAATTTTTCATCAATTATTTTCCTTTTCTGAAATGAAATTGTGTACAAACAATAATTTGCGAAATAATGTTTACACAATTTTCCACTTTTGTTGTTGGCCTTTGATATTGAATTCTCCTAAATTTCCAACAATTTCTAAGTGAGCCCTTGAGAATGAATTTCATTAACCAAATATCTCTCTTACTCAATTTTTCACTCAACAATGAAATTCATCGAGTCGAATCACCGGCTAAATATCCCCTGAAATTGATTCCAAAGATGTGCTAAATGCCAATGAGCACTCAATGAATAAGATGATGTAAAAAGGAGGAGATGTGTATACATATAGATTTGACATTATAGTCTGATTCTATTTTATCTATCTTCTTTACTTCCAATTCATGATTGTCCAAGATTAGTTTTTCCGATACTCTGGGCTCGAGAGTCAATAGAAAATGTGTATGTATAAGTAATGGGACAGCGTCACTCTGTAAAACTAGAGTTTCAGACCGTATACTCAATGTATACACTTTGTTTGAGAGCTTAATGCTGAAGAGTACATTGAACAGAATGAAATGAAATGAGAGTTGGAGTCAATGGCTGTTGAAAATTGAGACAATTGACACGATTAATCGATTTGTTTTTAAGGGATTTTTTATGGATTATTTAATAAATATATTTCAGAAAGGCTCACACACACTAATTTTTCCAACTTCTCTCCTACCATCACTTCACTACTAAATTCATGATTTATGATGATTATTTATATTAATAATTAATCCCAAAAGCGTTTAATGTGTGGTGGACTCTCCACTCCCTCTGAATAATTTCTCTCTCGGAAGTGAATTTTGATTGCTCATAAATATTGCTTCAATGTTGGAAAATTCATGGAAAATAGATGTAATAGAAATGTTGGAAAATTGGGAAAAATATATATAGATAGGATGGTAATTAATGACAATAATTGCTAATTGTTACACAGATTATTCGTGCAGTAAAACGCATGCGTACAAAAATAATAATTAACGAGAGTGTTTGTGCGTGCTGAACGATGGCGGGACAGTATTATGTGATCATTTTACTTGGATTGATGGATCTGGTGTTATCCCAGAATCCAATCGATGAACGGACAACCTTTGAAGCTGCATTTCAAGGTAATTTTTACATGTTTCATGTCACTTAATCGTATTCACAGTCAATTAAACAAAGTTTGTATGGAATAATGAATAAGTGTGAAAAATTGGAGTAACAAGCGAAACATTTTATTTCAATTATGAGAAATTGTCAATCAGTCGTTTTCATTTAGCAGAATAAAGTGGAGAGAAAAATTGTGTGCTATATATAGCAATTGTCCGAGAGGACGAGTAATCGGAGGTGAATTGAATGCAATTATTTAGTTCGGAATTGTGAGCAAATTGTTAAAAAAAAAAATGGATAATAGTCGATATTCAACAATGTCACTTCAAACTGGATCCCATTGGATGCAAACAATTCTATTCTCCAAATTAGGCAACATAAATAAACAATACTTGAACCCTCCACCATTGTAGCTCCATAATAATAATAATAACAACAACAACAACAACAACAATTCCCTAATTATACCTAAATACGTTGGTTTATCACAGGAATATGCGGTCATAATTCACCCTGCGAACAACTGTGTTACGAATTACACGATGGGATGTACGAGTGCGACTGCAGGGACGGTTACATCCTCCACAAGAATGGCTACAGTTGTTCAGGTGAGGCTCATTACATCATACTGATAAGCAACATATTCTACAACTACCCTCCCACCACCACCACCACCACCACCATTGAATTAGCTCCACTCCATTTAGCCTCTTCGCATCTAATATACACGATGACCATAGTCGGATTAATAACGCCCATGAACAATCGAGCGTGTCAATACTAGTGCATCAAGTGTCAGTGGCTCCTCTGAATGACAGATGGGAGGCAATCGAAAATTGACCACGCCATTATAATTCAAAATAATAAAAATCTACTCCAATTAACCACACAAAATTTCCATCTCTGTTATATATATAATATTATTTTTATTTTTATCCCCCAACAGAGTTGAATTCAACATTGCCCTCAACAGGTGATATTCATGGGAGAACTGAGGATGACGTTAACCGATTGAGTATGAAAAATTATTCAGATATCAGTGGAAATAGTAATGTCCAGCATTTGCTAAAGATTCATATCAATCTCCACGAGAGAAATATGAGATCCAATGGTACAAAAGTAGATGATGAGTCTAATGAAATACCGGGTGGACATTCAACTTCTGAGGTAATTCAGTTTGGAACTTTTTTTTTTTAATGTGACTTATTAAGCTGAATACTCTGAATACTCTGTATCTCTCTGACAAATAAACGCTCCGGCAATTAATCTCAATTTTTTTTTTTGAGGGCAAAAGTGGGGATTTAAAGTTGGGTTGATGGTGGAAAAAAAAAAACTTTGTAATTTGCATTTTAATTTATGTAACGGGTTTTGTAGTGCTAATTTTTTAAAAACTAGTGGACTTGGAGAGAATCCATTAGTTTATAATATACTTTCACTAAATAATTTTTCCTCAATTATTTTCAATTCTATCATCGTTGGGTATTTTTTCACTCCGATTCAGTTGTAATATTTCACGATTAGAAATTGACAGATTAATGAAAGCCAGAGTATTGACCTGTGTTATTACATTGTAGGGTCCAAACTCGGAGCAAAAGATGCCAGCAACAACTGAGAGTGTGTCAATAACCGAGCCAGTCTGTTCCCTCGATTGTGGACCAGTGGGAAATTGTTACATCGAGCAATTGCATGACCTTGACGAATTGGAGAAAGAGACGGGTAGTGGATATCCCGGAAGTGTCGGACGCAGGAGAATTGCCTTCAGAGAACGATGCCAATGCCCACTGGGCAGAGCTGGCGATCATTGCCAAAATGGTAATAAAACCAATAATATACTTTTTTTTCTCTTATAATTACACCTATCGAATGATTTTGTTTTTTTCATGTGAAGGATTATTTCTTCTAATAGGAAATTCTAGATGAAAAAAAAAAAAAAAAACTACGTAAATACCAGACACATTTTCAATTTTCCTCACCATTTAAATTAAAAATTCTCATTTCATTAATTATCCCTGGAGGATGAAAACAATTCCGAGACTCGATAAAACATGAAAAATTCCTTCATGTTCACCAACCATTGCCATTGCCTCAGAATTTCTCATTAAATATCTCAGTTGAGAGATGATTAAACCCCAGTTACAATTGCGCACGTGCAATCTCCATTACCCACGAATTATTAGTTTACGTATATTATATAATATCGTAAAGTTTCTCTCGCATGGTAATCGCGTGACTGAATACCCAACCTCCAGCGTTGTAAAAGTATTGACGAAGCAATTAACGCGACCGAGTCAAGGTACGGGTGCGTCTGGTCCCTATAGAGTTTATGACTTCCAACTTGTTCGCCAACAACGAAAGACGAAAAAAATATTGAGTTTACTGTTTGAGTTTGAACGTCGATGAATCGATAATTCAAGTGGAAAATTGGAGAAAAATTGAATGAACAATTGTAATATTGAGCCGAGTGACCTCGGGGAAATGTAACATCCACTGGGGATTAGCCCATAAAATGAAAAACTTTATAAAGCACATATTCATGCTCCTCGCTCTACAACACCAACTATAAAATCCATATGACATTTTATGACATTTCTCCAAGAGGTTGGATTTTGATGACGGTAATCCTAAATGCACCTGTGGCACAGTACTAGTGGGATGCAATCGATAAGCTCGGCAGTAGTCTGCCGGTGGTGGTCATGTGGAAAATCTATTCTATTGTCAGACATTCGAGTATAGGATCACTCCTCTCTCCATGCATACATTCTTTATTGATTTATCGACGTTAAATTGCAACCAACTATGACTAGGTGATTGTGAGTTGAAAATCAATGATGAGTGAATTTAGCGAGATAAATGTTGGAAGACGCGGTCTCTCACCACCATGTTTTATCAAAAAATCATTAGTTTTCGAGAGAAATGAAATAAAAGAAAAGAGTGTCTCCCTTGATTCAATCTTATTACTCGCGACTGAACTGAAAAAACAAAAAAAAAAAAAAAAAAAAAATACCTCTATATCTTTACCATTTCAGAAATTCAAGTCAAATCACCCCGCTTCACGGGATCAAGTTGGCTAGCATTTCCAGCATTGAAAGCAGCTTACAAACATATCCAATTAGGCTTGGAATTTCGTCCTGAGGCATGGAATGGAATTCTTTTGTTAACCGGTGAGCGTGATGATCTACAGGGTGACTTTATGGCTGTGATTCTTCACCACGGTTTCATCGAATTCAGGTGAATTTCATCAATTTCGTGGTGATTTAATCAGAAGCAATTTCAAATAACGTTACCAATTCGATATTGAATTATTGATTTCACCTGCAGATTCGATTGTGGAAGTGGTGTTGGTGTTGTAAGAAGCACTGAGACCGTCAAACTGAATGAGTGGAATACGCTCAATGTCTACAGGCACCGCTGGGACGCTTGGATTACCCTCAATTCTGGCAAACGTGTGCAGGGAAGGTCTAAGGTAGGGTTTTTTTTTATTTCGCCTTTATTTACCGTTAATTTATCCAATCAAATTCAAGTATTTACAATGGAATTATAATGTTTGAATTGTGAAAATGTATTAGCAATTTGATGGGGTACACAATCGACTGTATGTACACATGTACAAAGAGCTTATTGGTATGTTGGCTGGCGCAGTCTCTACAGTTTGTCATTTCATACCAGGGGACATATAGAGATAAATGACCACCAAACCACCCCCTTCTAACGCAAAGGCATAACACTGAACCGCACCCTGTATATATTGCGCCACACCCCCACCAGACTCAATCCAATACGATAATCAATCTTTCCAGTTGTTATTTGTCCGAATTGAATCGAAGGATATGATCCGTGGTAAAAATAGTTATTACATCAGGCGAATTACAGAGGAAATATTAAACTCTAGTCCCAGACATAGCTCTATTAGATCTATTTCTGATTGAAATTATTATTCAATTCAACTCGATCGGAATATTTTTTCATACTCTCGTATTCTTCTTCTTCTTCACCCCCTCTCACCCCATTTATATATGTAATAATTCCCCTCACATTATTGTAACTCCACAGATTCCCGATGTTTCCATTTAAACTCGTTTATTTATGTCTGGTTACCAGCAGGAGCTTAATTAAATTTTAATGAGGCATTTTTCATGCTATCGTAGAGGCGTATTGAGCCACCAACTGTGTATCACTCCATTTGGGTAGTTCCAATGAGGCTTGTATTCAAAGGAATAATTTATACAGTTTTTTTCATTTTTCTCTATTCCATCTGACCATACTCAGATTCCATCATTTCCTCTTTTTTATTTTTTTCTTTTTTTCACAGGGATTATTCTCAAGGATAACGTTTCAAGAGCCATTGTTCATCGGTGGTCCCGGTAATACGTCTGGCCTGGAGAGACTTCCGGTCAGAGTTGGGTTTCGAGGATGTGTACGTCATCTTGAGGCAAATGATCATCATTATCGTATCGCACTCACGCCTCAGGGAGACACCATCAATGGATTTGATGTTGGTACGTGTCTCTATTACTTGTGACAAATGAATATTTGAGGAATTGGTTGGGCCCACATCGTCATTTGTTAAATAATCTGTACTGAATTATTTCTTGATCCATTTGTTGAATCATCCCAAAAACTCTTTCATGATGACCTTTTGTCTTTAATTCTCATCCTCACACTCTCTGATTTATTCAGACATTTCAACGATTCTCTAATTATTTTTCCGTTTGACTTCAATCGCTGTCTCTCCATTTTTTCCTACCTTCTCGTGGAAAGAGGAGTTCCCCCCCCCCCCCCCCCATGTCATTGGTTTGGCATTCCGGTGAAAGAAAACTTCTAGGGCAGGAGCGAACCACCATGGCAGGGGCAAGAGCTTGGGGCTCGTATCGATCCACCCACCAGTGGAGGGCACTAAACTCTCACGACTCGGCTCGTACATTTTTTTTTTCTCTCCTATTTTATTTTCTTTCACCGAATGTTTGATTCCTTTGATTGTGAGAAAGAAACTTGAAGGAAAATTAGCTCCTTGAATTATTCATGTTTACTCTCTTTTATTCTGGATAATTAATTATAAATTTCAATGATAATGAAAATTTATTTTTATTGCTGATATTTGGAAAACACAATGTTTATTGACGAATTCTCCTAAATTCCTCCTCTTCAAAGTTATTTACAATAGTTTTGTCAACCCTGTACTGATACACATGATCATTTACAGAGGAGTGCACTGCCGATAGATGCAGCAAAGTACCTTGTTCCCATGGGGGAAAGTGTTTGACTACGGGTGGAGATACAGCAGTTTGCCTATGCCCCCTTGGTTACACCGGTGATTTATGCGAGACTCGCGTTGATCTTCAGGTGAGCATAATTTGTAATTACGAGGGCCATAAATAAGAGGGATATCAAATGAGCTCAAATGAGCTTTTGTAGCTATTCGCATTCTTCATTTTATTATTATTATTATTATTATTTCACTGTTGGGTCTGTGTGTGTGTAGGGGGGGGGGGGGGGGGAAGGCTGAAGGAAGAAGAAAAAAAAAAGGGAGAATAGTCTCATTGACATTTTAATGAGAAACACGTAGACCGAGAGAAGAAAAATTCAATATACTGCTCAGTTTATTTTCTGTTGACTGAGTGAAATTACATTTGATTTATAAAATAGTCATGTGCTTGCCAGCACCAATGAAGTCCCTTTCACTACACCTGGAATACCAAATGAAAACCGAATGCTTGTCGTCAAAAGAATACAGAGGAACATATATATATATATATATATATATATATATATATATATATATATATAGTTTCGAGGAAATGAGAGGGAATAAAAAATTTTTTTTAGCCTGCTAGAGATTAATTAATTAATATAAAATAGTTTTTAATATAAAAGGGATGAAGCCTTTTTTGTCGTGCATTTGATTATGCAATTATATACGAGTACTTTCATTAGGTGCCATCCTTCAATGGCTCATCCTATTTGAGATATCCAGGCTTGGGTGATACTTCGCTATCGTGGCTAGAGCTTTCAGTAACACTGAAACCCACTTCATCAGATGGAGTAATTTTGTATAATGGACATCACAGCGATGCAACCGGTGATTTCATTGCATTATACTTGGCCGATGGACACATTCAATTCACTTTTGATTTGGGAACTGGACCAGCAACTTTACGGTAGGATATTCATCAGAATTTACATGGAAATAATCATCAATGCATTTCAACTATCCTAGAAAAGGAAAACTCTCAAATAAAAATGAGAATGGAATTTTTTTTTTGAAAATTTAGCTAAACCTTGACACAATTCAAATAACTAATCCTCCAACCATTTTCATTTTTCTCCCTCGTAATTTCCTTTTTGTTCCCTGAAATTTTGTTGTTGACCCTATTTCTATTATAATTAGTCACCTTTACAATCTAGTCGTGAAAAGTAGCTCAAAAGACTCAATCCTCGTTTCAAACTCACAGTGGCCACAAACGGTGAAGTAGAAAAACACTTGTGCCACCTTTTTGCTTCTTCTTCTTTTCTTTTTTTTTTTTTTTTTTTTTTTTTTCATCACGAACGATTAACGCCCCTGGGCTGGCAAATGACAGTGCGCCACTGAAAAAAGCCACAGTTGCTCTTTATCTATGAATATAGACTAAAAAAAGTCTACATGTATGGTAATGAAGCAGACGTTTACAGTCTCCCCGGGGTCAAAAAGACTAGGGATATATGCTTCAACTATGACAGTATCGTGTATCATCAGTCTTTAATGGCTGTCGCTTCGAAATTTTCATGTCGTTAGGGGATGTTATCTGTAAAAATGGTGGAGAGAATAGGAGCTAATTTTGAAATTTCCATACGAATTATTTTTCAGATATCTCGGGTATAACTAGTTGGTTCACAGGAAAATGAGAGCTTTTAAGTCTTCACTAATTTTACTCATTACCGAGTTAATTGAACGATTAAAAAAATTATCTGTTGTCAATTGTGGAAAATCTCTTGAACTAGTGGATTCTAAGAAAATTTCTCCTGACAATCTGCTCTTCCTTCCGAAGATATTCACAAACTTTTACCACGTCACCACTGAACATTTTAAATAAGTTTTAAAAAATTGCATTAGGATTGTATAAAGTTAAGTGAAATGATAAAAATGATAAGAGCGCGAGTGGTAAAAATTTCAGGAGTGAAATGCCAGTGAGACTGGGGGAATGGCTGGAGGTGAGGGTCTCGAGGACTGGGAGACTGGCGTCGTTGGTTGTGGAGAACGAGCCAGCACAAGATATTTTAGCCCCTGGGGCATTTACCCAACTCTCATTGCCACTGAATCTCTACCTTGGGGGAGCACCGTCTACTGACATTTTTACACCCAAGATGAAGACTGTTGCCAGTTTTGTTGGATGTATTCAGACGGTCGTTTTGAATCATCGCGAGGTACATTAAAATTTTCACATATTTTCTATTTTCTCATATTTTCTACTCAATTCCAATACATCATTTTGTATTTTCAAAGTATATCGAAAACTGGGGAGAATTTGGAGGAAATTACCAAGAGGCAAAAAGCCCAGACAAAATGTAGAAAATCCGTTTGCAAACAACGAATGAAAATTGTTTCAGAATAAATTAAGTATCCGCTCTCAACTCTACCCTAGAATTGAATTTACAGCGTACCAGAATTTGAATGAACCAAAACAACACCTTTTCTCCACTCCGACGCGTTTATTAAATGTTTTTCAAGTACACCAGCTGCAGGATTATTAAAATGAAGCCTTTTCAATGTTTGCAGAATTTTACGTGGTATTGCATTAATTCCTCTTGAAAAATTTTATTCTCATCTGCAACAGATTGGAATCTTGGCAGAGGCACTCGGTGGAGTGAATGTTGGAAATTGTGGTCACGCGTGTGAAGCAAGGCCATGCGGTGACGCCGAGTGTCGTCCGTACAGGGAGAGATTTACTTGCAGATGTAGGATAGGACTGCCCCATCCTTGTCCAGCAACAGAGGGAATGACAATTCAGCAACAAACTGTATTGTACAATCCCAGCACATCTGCTGCAACAAGATTAGAGAGATTCGAGAGAAGTGTACCGAGTTTTACAGGAATTGATAGTTATCTTCATTACAACGATGCTGATACTATGAAACGGTAATGAAGAAAGGAATTTTCCGCCCAGAATTTGAAATATTTCATGATAAAATTTTAATTTTCAGAATAATAAGTTATCGCGTTGATATAAACATGAGATTCAGAACAAGCAGTAGCGACGGTTTGTTATTGTGGAGTGGAAGGCAATCAGATCCACAGGAGCAGAAGGAGCAGAATGATGATTTTCTTGCGGTTGGCTTGAATCAGGGATATCTCACACTGGCGTACAATCTTGGATCTGGTGAGGCAATTCTCAGATATAATCTCACGAGATTGGATGACGACTTGTGGCATCGCATCAGAGTTGTTAGGTAATACAAGTTGACAATCTTGTTACCTTTATTAGCCATTCTATTAACTATATCTATTCATTTCATCAATTAATCAACAATTTATCATACTCAGAAATGAACAGTGGGCATCACTGGTGGTTGACAGTGGTGTCAGTGTCTCTGCATCCTCACCAGGACAATTGAGAGAATTGAATACAGATACTGGACTTTTTATTGGTGAGAAGAGTTTAAATTTGACTTTTTTTTCTTCAATAATAATCAATGCTTCTTACAACTTTTGCACAGGAGGAGCACCAGATATAATTAGAACAACAGATGGACGATACGAAAGAGGGATAATCGGTTGTATCAGTGATCTTGTACTCGATTCCGATTTCTCAGTGACTCTATCCTCCCCAGAACAAGCAACAAATACTCACACGTGTATTCCCTGAGCCTCATGCTGCAGTGCTCTAGTTCGCGAGAATCCCGAAGCACAGAATTATGATATGGAAATTTGTGGAATCTGTTGAATACAGATTAATACCTTTTTTTTCGATTCCCTATATCCCCCCCCCCTCCCCTCCTCCTCCTCCTCCTTACCCCTTCCTATTCAATCATACACCTCCGGCATTCATACGTTCACTGACTAACTATCCTTTCTCATTTAATTTGAACCTCATCATCCTATCTTCACCATGTATTCCTTGTCAATCGGATTTTTCGATAAATTCGAAAAATCGCCTTAACCATGTGGATAAAACGTCCAGTAAAAATACAGAGAAAACAAATGAAGGCTTTAATACTATGTAAATATTTATGTAATTTCCGAAATACTTGTGAGGCTGAATTATCAATTGTTTTTTTTTCTTTTTTTTTTTTTTGAGAATTATCAGAAATTTAAGAAAAAAAAAAAAAAAATAGAAAAACTATTTGAGAAATGATAAACCTCAGAGGGAAAAAATATATAACACCACATGTATTTTGCACAGTTCATGGATCCACTGTAATTTTTTAATTGCACTGATTATTGCTTGGCTTTCATAAACTATATGATGATAATGATAATGGTAATGTTGATAGGAAGAATACCAGAATAGTATAATGGAGCCGAGAGAAGGGTTGTAAGAATAGTAATTCCCATTTTTTGGATTTTCACGTGATTACCTACAGGGTCTTGTAGACATTATTTCATTTTTTAAATATTGATTTATGACTTGAAATTCAATTTCGATTGTTGTCATAAATTTTGAGCAATTTATTTCGATAATTCTAATGATAATAAAAATTTGGGAGACTGTACCCATTGTCAATAACTATACACATCATCGTTAGTGGAAAAAGTGTGTAACAGATGGACTAAAAAAATGTAAAATTTATATACGAAGAAAAAAAAATGATTAGTAAGTAAGTAAATGAATTTTTAATTTCAATTTAACCGATGGAAAAGGAATCACAGTAATGAAGTGATAGAGGAGTGAAAAGGGTGAAATGTAGTCAATTTTTTCGGGTCTGAGTCATTATTTTTCCCTACACGATATAATTTATAATAAATATACTAGGAGAAAAATGAGAGAAATCGTGTGACGAATAAATTGTTATTATGAATAATGTTAGTTGTAAGTTATGAGTTAAACCTAGCACTATTGAAATATCTAGGTGGCTATGAAGGGAAAAAGACTATTTGTTTGTTGGTAAGAGAGGGGAAAAAAAAAAAAAAAAAGAAACAAGGGCTACGGCTTTGTGCACTGTGAGTAGGCAATTGTAGTATCACTGTATGTAGGTAAAACGCTTGATGTACCTCATCTCTGTCTAGATTTTGTATCTCATTCGTGCTATTATGTGAAGAGAGCTTCTGAAAATTTCCACTCTCCTCGGTTCTAAACATATTCCCACAGAAATAAGTATCACAAACAAAGGGAGAAGGAGAGAAGAAAGTAAAGAAAAAAAAAAACAAAAAAACCCACTAGAGATTAAATTGTTTGATTTAGCAAAATATGCGTTTATCAGCAAAACCGATTTTTTTATCTGATTTCTGTAATTTTCATTAAAGTTAATCTCCTAAGAGATTGAATAATAAAAAAAATCAAACGAAAAAATATATTAAACTAAAACTACACGTAAGGAATCTTGTGTGATACTTATAGAACAATTTATAGTGGCAGATTTTTACGTGGGAAGAATCATTACAAAACGCTTTACCAATTTCCAATCAATAAATTTGCAATGATGCAGTGGATTTCAGAATTATTTCAAGCAAAGTAAAAAAAAAAAAAATGAATAAAAATATATTGAGAATAAAATATATCAGACAGAAAATATGGAATTATTAGAGATGAAATATTACCGAATTTTATATGTAAATCTATTTCTATTATGTTGGTCTGCAAAGTCTATTAGAAGAGTCTATCCTATCCATGTCTGTATTCCCGTCCTAATGCGAGCAAATTTAGCTGCAATAATTGAACCGGCTTAGATTTAAAAAAAAAACCCAAGAAAAAACCAAACATATATATTAATCTCCACTGGAGTTTATCGCGTATTTATAAATTTTTTGCACGTTCCCATAGTCTAGATTAGAATACAGAGAAATGATCTCCGTTACGAGTGTTTTTACCGTAAAATTTAATTAATTTCCTCTAGAATCACTCATCAAAGAGATAATTCATGTAGTATATTATTAGGATAATAATACATCAGAAGCATTACCATGTTCATTATCACGAAGGAGAAAGAAAAAAATCATTAAAACTCTAAACTAGGCCTGAAATATCAACCTAATGATGCGCATATCAGTTGTCCACTGACAATTAATTATTATTATCATTGAAAATTAAATTAAATTCATATTGAATAACGTAATTGTTGAACACCTTGTGTGCACGTGACCACTGTAAATTTTTGATTGAGAGAGATAAATTGAGGGAGAAGAAGAAAAAAAAAAGTGCTCGTTCTAATCTGTATACTGTATAAACTATACATATAATTGATTATGAAAA
Source organism: Coelinius sp. EB29 (assembly GCA_035578325.1). Taxonomy (NCBI): domain Eukaryota; kingdom Metazoa; phylum Arthropoda; class Insecta; order Hymenoptera; family Braconidae; genus Coelinius; species Coelinius sp. EB29. Next base: position 1,618,971 of record JAOZGT010000012.1, on the reverse strand, counting down.
TCATGAGTCCTATTAATGAAATATGACATAATATATTCATGACAAATGTGTGTATGAATATGTGTGTGCGTATATGTTTGCATAAGTGCAGAGAAAGAGGGTGATAATTTTCCCACCTCATCATGATTTCATCAATAAATGACAAATTTTATAAATCATTGATGATTGTTTTCATTAAAATTGTGTGATTAGCTATATCACTTACTCTTTCGTCGGCTGTTGAGTAAATCCCAGACATTTGCTCCGATTGTTGAGTCGAATAAACAAACAAATGAATAATTATCATCAACACACAACACTCATGACATCATCAGAATTGTTTAGATTGTTCAATTCATTCGCAGAGAATCTTCAACTGGTCGACCAACCCAACAGATCACTGATATTCCTTGAAATTCACTCTTATTAAACAATTTAAAAACACCAGTTGTAGTCCACATGACAACTAACTTTATCCATTGTTGAAACATTTGGCATTAACATCGGTAGATTCTTTTCTGTACATGGAACCGTTGATATAAACGAGAATTCTCCCGCCTGATATGTCCATTTCTATGCGGCGTCGAGTGAAAATAATGGCGCTTGTGCAGCCCAATTAAAATTCAGAAAATTCTGACAAATGGGATTTTCAAAAGGACGTACATGGAATTTAGATTAATTGAACAAAACTATTATTACTGTAGATGATAAAAATGGCTGTGACTCTAGGTAATATAACATTTATTTAAATTATTGATAAATAATGGAAAATATAAGATGTGTACTTACTATGTCCCTATTTCGTTTTTTACAGAATCTATGATATATTTGATCATTGTAGCGGCTTTCTGGGGGGCAACAAATCCGTTTATAAAAAAAGGAGCTATTGGAGTGGAAAACATACATGCTTCAACCTCAGTTGGACGTTTTTTCAAACAAATATTCTTTCTTTTTACTAATTTGAAGGTTAGTTTCCAACACAATCAATTGACAATTGAATTAGTAAATCTACTGATTTTTTTTTAGTATTTAGTGCCATTTTCAATCAACCAATGCGGCTCGCTCCTGTATGTAGCATCTCTGGGGAGTACAGACTTATCGCTGGCTGTTCCTGTGACAAATTCTCTTACTTTTGTATTCACAGGACTTGCAGGGTGGTTTCTGGGAGAGGAAAAACCAAATAAAAGTGAGATGAACATTGATTCTATATATTTGTACAAAAATTAACCCTATTAGATTTTCATTTTAGACACATGCATAGGAACGTTGATGATACTCGCGGGCACAACCCTTTGCTGCCTCGACAAATTGTCTCCAACTGATGAAATAATTTCGTAACATTATTACGAGCAAATACTCCCTCTTCCAATGTCCTCCATATAAACAATTAGCAAAATGAATAAAAACCACCAGCAATGTGTACCTAGTCTGTGAACGTTAAAACATTACTTGGCAATTTTCACCATGACTCTCAAGGACAATGAGTCTGTCTCTTCACTCCCGTTGATCTCCTGTCATTGAGTTTAATAGATTGCATGAAATGATAAACAACACAAATGAATAAAAAATGAAAGACTCGTGATAATAAATGGTTGCATTATTATTTACAATGTAATTTAATTATTATTTTTTGCATTTTTTTTAAAAAAAAAAAAAAGAGAGACAAATCTCGGTACAAACAATTGACAATGGATTATTATTTATTATTATTGTATTCTTAATTATCTTATGATTTAACTTGGGCTTAGGGACTAAAAGGAATTGTGATTGGAATGCGCTGATTACATCCGGCAATTTCGATTGTTTTTTTTTTTTTTTTTTTTTTTTTTTTTTTTTTTCTTAACTCTGTCATTGATTTGTGTTGTGATGAAATGTAATGGCACACTGATTCACGGTGATGTTTCATGCAGACAAATGGAATTCTTCGTGTTCCAAGAGGATTGTAGAATGTATACAATGCGTATCACAATTTTGTAATTGATTTAATGAATTTTTAAATAAATGAACAAAAAATTGATCCAAGTTTTTTTATTTTTATTTAATATGCAATTATCTCGAGTGAGTTTGCAGGGTAGAGTATTGAGAAACAACAAAAAACGTCACTAGGTATTTTTTTTTTTTTTTTCGTATAATTACTCATTACTGAGATAATTACATAATATGTCAATTTTTTGTTCAAATATTTTGAATAAATTTTGCAATTACATTCTCATCTTACACGGAAAAATTTATCCAAATAAATTTGGAAGAGAGAATGAAAATTATGAAAAAAGTCTGCTGCTTATTTTCTTTTAGATAATAAAAAATGATAAAAATCATAAATTAGTAATTGTCAATTTGTTTATTCGCTCTTGTTTGTGTTTATTTTGTGTATCTGTGTAGGTGTAATTGCAGTGTTTACATACAACTCGATAGTAGGCAAATAGTAATAAAACTAATATTTAAATTCCAATGTAAATAATCATTAGTTCAAATTAAGTTGAATAAAAAATTACTTGTTCGAGGCATTTGTTTGTTTTTAAAATACAATACAATTAACTTGGTAAATTGAAAATATCTACTGAAGCTGTTGTAGAAAAACGTTACGAGAAAAGAAGTGGGGAGGGGAAGATTGATAGACAATTGGCAAAGAGTATAATTTTCAATTATATAATAAAGAAGGGAGAAAAAAAAAAAAACTCGAGACTAGCATTTTGAGAATGGCCTATCCCATCAAGCGCGTGACTTTTTGCTCTTGATTTTGAACCATCCAGCGCTCTTGTTTGGATCACGTGGAACTGTAGTGGACCTATTGAGTTCTGTGGCATTTTTTTGTCCCCTACTGTGTTGCTGAAGTGACTCTGTTGATAGTGTTCTGTCAACTTTTTGCTTGTCCTTGGATTTCAATGTACTGCGACTTATTGTTCCTATTTTTTCCCAAAAAAAGAAGATAGGAAAAAAAATCCTCAATGCAAGATGAATTATAATTGTCCACTTTGTAATTTATTACCAGTTTTTGATAAATTATCCTTGCTCCTCCGTGATGATGGATCTTTGCTGCCCCGTCTTGCCAGTGTCGCTTCATCCCTACTGCGCTGCCTGCGTCGGAGTGTTGTGGTTGGCTTGTGATATTGCTGATCGTAATTAATCTCAAAGGGCTCTCTGTAGTGCCGTGGCTTCCAAGGTGCTAATACACTGACACTTCTCGATACAGTACGCGTGTGGGATTGTAATGGACGATTGAGCTCCTCCCTGCTTGCTGCCCGTCGGCGTTCATTCGGTCCTGGAATTTCACCGACTGAAAAATCCAATAAAATAACCATTAAATTAATTACACAAACATGATTTATTCAGCAATGTGGAAATTTCCTGAGGGGAGGAAAAACAAAATTGATTTATTCACTCGCCGGATAAATGATTGATTGATTGATGACAAATTGAAGGTATTCATTTAAACTCACCAGTCGCAGCATGAAGATACACAACAGATCTCTGTGACCTCTGTGAATTTTGACTCTGCTGGCTGCTGTCACCTGTGGTACTTTCACCCGAGGATAAGGCACTCTCCGCATGCCTTGCGGGCTTCCTTGCCCCATTAACAATTCCCTGACGTACCGCATTAATTGTCGTTTTTTCACGTCTCGATGTTATGTGCTGATCATCTCGTTTATTTCTGCATCAAAACCCGTCCCCCCCAAAAAAAAAGAGGAACAAGAATTAAAATAAAACTCTCCACCCATACATACATACATACATACATACCCCCATTGACTATATAAAAAAAGAAAAAAAAAAAAAAAAAAAGTTTAATCTCTCGTTAATTGTACGTTTCGTCAGAGTATTTACAACTCGGAGTTACACGTAACAATATTGTAACTCCTTCGTGGAATCAATTTGACCATAGAAGTCGTTTATGGCTCAACTTGGAATGAGTGGGATGCCGATGCTGAGGGGAAACAGGAAATGCTTGTGGTATTGAAATAAAAAGAAGAGGGAAGAGAATGAAGGGGTAAAGTCGATATTATGGTCATACCTGTGTAGATCACGGTGGGACGACAGTGACTCCTGATCGGTGTCACCACAAAAACGAATGTTCTTGTTTGCGGATATGCGCTCTGGAGCAGCTGATGATACCTCCTCGTCCTCTGTTCCCGTCGTCATAATCTCACTCTCTGGTATTCGTGATTTTTTATCAACATTCTGGGGATTGTTTGAGAGAATTCAGTTAGAATTATTATTATCATTATTATTATTTTTTTTTTTTTCAATTTCTCAGATTGATTATTGATTAATTTCTTTTGTTGAATTCCCCCTCTATCACTATTTCTTATTCCAATTGATGTTGCACTAGTTGCACTTAATCTACCGATTAAATTAAACCACAGTGAAAGAGTAAAGGGGAAATTTAGTTAAGCATTTAATCAAACTGGTAATTGGAGGTCTGGCCTAATGGTGGTCAAGGCGCGCGCGTTTAAATCTCCATGTAACTATCAGACGTGTATGCATGGTGCGGCACAGAGTGACCGATTAATGCCTCAACATCGTAAACTCCCCTTCCCCCCTCCCCCTATACATTTTATCCCTCCATTATACAATGATAGTCATCGAAACTTTGTCGCTGTTTTTTTTTTCTTTTCATTGGAGTTGTGCGAGTGGTGGAGGGAGGGTGAAGAAAAGAAAAGAAAAGAAAAAAAAAAAAAGAGAGTTCTCGGAATACCTTTACCTTTGTGCTCGTTTTGTTTTTCCGAGAGAGGGATTTGAACCATCCTTTGGACTCGGGGGGAGTTTGATTCTCTCGTGTGAGGGTATTGCCAGAGTCCAAGTAGGCGTCTTCGTGGGTCAATGTGCCAGTTGAACGAGACAGCCGTGCTGGCCTACCGGGACTTGGACTCTCACTTGGGGTTGATAAACGACGTCTCTCTCTGTATTCCTAAAACAAAAAAAAAAAAAAAACAATTGTCTTTTTTTTACATTTTCGCTCTCAAATCACTAGGAATTAGCAAATATGTAATTGAAAATATTATCCAATATTTATGTCTAGTGGAAAAATTTACGAATGAGTTTATTCAAATTGAGAAAATTAGATTAAACTAATTTGATCATTTGTCGTTGTTATAATTGACTCAAATGTTTTTTTCCCCCCCATTGAATCCACAATAATTTCAAAGACTCTCATGATGATAATTGGATCCGAGAAAAGCGCAAACGATTAGCAGTGCACACGAGTAGAAAAAATATAATAATAATAATAATAATAATAATAATAATAATAATAATAATAATAATAATAATAATAATAATCACCGTCCAGATGAAGGTACAAACTGAATGTATATATATATATATATATAAAACCGAACCGACGACCGCCTATGACGTGACTCCACGTGGGTGGCAGTGCAACCATTGCAACCAAGGTAAACCATGACAAGGGTAACTCGCAGATAGCTCCACTTTGCCATTTTCCATCATATATATTATACATTATTTATTTTCCCCCATTTATTCACCAAACCAAATTTTTTCAACTGGAATAAAACCAATTGTCCTTCATATGAAACAGGAAATTTTGTGATTATTTTCAGAAGGAAGAGTCTGAGAGAAAAATGTCAAGAGACATTTTTTGTAGAAAATAAAATTTCTCGCAATTAATATCTCTTGACATTTTCCTCTAAATCCAATGGGTCGAGAGTAAGCACAAAAAATGGCTAGTTGCCAGTAATAATGTGCATAATACGCGCAGTACAGAGTTTATAAACCCAGTAAAAATATTTATACCGAGGCTGTAACGAGTCTCGACACACGATGTTGGCATAGCCTGAGGGCACTGTGACCCACGCATCCCGCCCTCCCAACTCCCCATAGCACACGCACCAGTATCTACCCTGCCTTCATTTCTTTATACACTCATTCTTTTAAACTCTTTTTCCATCCTTTATCTTCCGCCTCTACCTCTTCCCCTGGTTCTCCACTGGGCTAGGTCAGTTACACGTGCACATGAGTTCTCATACATCTCTGATAATCTAATTTTTCAAGTCAAGTCGATTTATCGTCCAGACAACATTATCATTTATTTCTATTTTTTTTTTTTTTTCTATGAATGAAAGGTTTTCAATATAAAAAAGTGTGAAATTCCACTTGACTGGGATTCAGAGTTTAATTGAAAAACAAATTGGATTAATTTTTTTTTTTTTTCTTTTCCAAATGGTTTCACATAAATTTCAACCTCTCGTTAAAATCATCGGCTTAATTTGCCTGCATGTTGGACTGATATCACGTAAGGATGTGCCTCGAGGGTGCTAGTAGAGGTAGATAGGGGAGGAGGGGAGAAGCGGGAGGCTATGAAAATTACACACCTTTCGATTTCACATCACCCGGAGGCAAATCACACGAGTGAATTCAACGCACACGAGCAATAAGTATTGTAAGAGTCGTTTTAGTAATTCAAAGTGAATTCATTTGCGTGTTGTAATCCAATGTGTCAATGATAAAACCTGTCGTGAGGATATTTCCGACAGGTGGATGGTTTATTGTGGAAATAATTCAAAGGGATTTTTTTTCTTTTTGTTGGAGTCGTTGAGTGAGTGTAATTATTAAAACTGATACATTTAGAAACATTAGCAAAATGTAAAAAAGCAGAATAATGAGGTAAAAATGATGGAATATGAAGTAGAGGTGGGTCGGTATATGTAATTCCGATGGTCGCAAGAAGTATAATGAGAGGGCAAAACTGAGGAAACTCAAAGAAAAATAAGAAACAACACACGAAACAAGAAACGAAGGAGTAGCAAATGATCTTGGTGATTTCGATCTGTAACGGTGAGAGTAAAAATCAGGGCTGGAGTAGAAAAAAAAGAGGAGAAAAAGAGAGAGAGAAAAAAAAAATGAGAAACGAGGGGAACATGTAAAGGAGGCTTCAAGCAGAGTCCAGATAATGATGATCATTGTGGTGGCGTTGATGGGCTTTGTTGCGCTTCTGCGTGTGCACACCGGGGAGATGTCGGCCACCACTTGGGCTGCACATGCACTTCAACACTCTCGAGAATTAATAATTTCAATGTCATAAATTCTCAAAGGATCATTATCACCTGAAAAACCTCATCCAAATGGGATAAAAATAAATTTTGTAGAATTTCTTGACCACGATACATTCAACTCCCTCAACCCCATCAAGCACAAAAGACAAAACACTGAGAAGAGTTAGAGGAAGTGATATCTCTGAAGAATTGTCGAGAATTTTCACCATCTTATGCATTTACCGAGGATTTCCAAGGTAAAAAGATATTTCGCTGACGTTTGAAATGCGGCGGCAGCGGCGGCGATCATGCAAGAAAAGAAGTAGAGGAGAACAGAAGTATCCAGAAGTAGGAGGAGGTAGAGAGAGATACTGCTTCAAAGTGCTTAGACGCGATAGAGAACAAGTAAGAAGGATATATCCGCCAGCAGTAAGGATTGAAGTCGCTGCTCTCGGATCGTTGCCCGAGGACGGGATGCGGTTTTGTCCAGGAATGCGTGTCTAGGAGGGAGGACTATCCAACCTGGCTTATAACACATACAAACACCATCTTCAACATTTACCACGGAGACGCTACTGCGAATCCCGCTCCACTTTCCCGCTACCGATGCTCTCCTTACCCATCTCTACTTCGGGATTCCACACCGAGAAATTGCCTCTTCCTTTCTCTGTTTTTCCACCTTTTATTCCACTTTTTTTTTTCTCTCATTTTGTTGATTCTGTTGGTGTATTTCTTTTTTTTTTTCTTCACTTTTGTCGAGATTGCGGATGATGGTTTTTTTTTTTCACCTCTTGTTGGCTATATGGTATCGCTTTCCTTTTTATTCACGATGAGTATCAGTAGGTGAGTATGTCTATCACATCAATCGTCAAGGATTCCTTTCCCTTTTTACTCAGAATTTTTATTGAAAAGATAATTCCTATACAATAGAATTTACCTAATGTTTTCGAAGGTTATAGGAGAAATATTGAGTAATTTACCAGGAAATTAATCGCAACAAAATATCCCCCATCCTCCCTTCATTTATATTCTCCATCATCTCCACTGGTAGGAAGTCATAAAAACTAATTTAGAAAATTTAAAATTGTTGATTATACATAGATTTTTTGTTTTTTTTTTTAATACCACCGAAGAATGTAATAAAATATCCATTTCTGTGATATTTATTAACAGGATATAACAACTTTTATATAGAAAATAACCAGCCGGATGCTGAGTTAACCCCCTTAAGCTACCGTAGTACACCGGCGTCGTTGGGCTAGTCCCTTGGCTCTCGTATAGGGCAGTATAGGGAGCATCATTAATAGCTCGAATGGGCTCAGAAGAGAGGCTGGGGGATAAGTGCGGTTTACTTTCTTATTGGAATAGCTTCACCCACCAACAACAACAGCCTTATATACACACACACACACACGGAGAGAATAAAACAGTAAAGGCTCCTATATCGAAAATTGTGCACAGTACATATCCCTAAAATTTAGGAAGTAGTCCCATGCATAAGACTGGTCGTCTTGTGGTCGCCTCGTGAGAAATATCAACGCCAGGGAGAATCTCTCTTGGGAGAATGCCCCAGTGGTTTGTCTACAATGAGAGAAAAAAAATAAATATTGTTTTATAGGGAATCAACTCCATCTGAGGACGAGAGAGAGACATCAGGAATTGTTGAAATTTTCACTTTTCCATTAAAAGTTTATTTACTTTCTTTCGAAATTTTCACACACTTTTATGGTATTTAGAAAATTATATTCTCATTGTTTACATGTACAATGCTTCATTGTTATAAAAATGAATTCATTTTATGAGAAATAAAAAAAAAAATTTTTAATCAAATTGAAATAAATAATGTTTTTCCCTCTCAATAAAATGGAAAGTCCCTGACCAATCTATTGGCACATCTGTGTTGTTACAGTCCCCCTGACCCTGTCTCGGTTCGATTAACGCGTAAGTACGTTGCCGTATCTCGAATTAACCTCGGGCAAAAAGCTTAATGAGGGAGGTTAGACGGCCATGAAGATGTACACTCACTCTCTAGGGCGCTGTGCGGAGCCTCCCACCTGTGGAGCCACCACGAGAGTAGTGAAGGGGGGGGGGGGTAGGGGGGATAGAGGGAGAAAAAAATCACTCAGAGTGAGACAAACAACGAGAGAGAGAGAGAGAGAGAGAGAGAGAGAGAGAGAGAGAGAGAGAGAGAGAGAGAGAGAGAGAGAGAGAGAGAGAGAGAGAGAGAGAGAGAGAGAGAGAGAGAGAGAGAGAGAGAGAGAAAGAAGAAGAGAAATTGTGATAAAAATGGGGAGGGGGGGGGGGAAATAAAAGGAGGCAAAGAGGCAGGCAGAAATCAGGACGCTCGGCATAATTATATCCCGGCGGTGGTACTCGAGGAGGGCTAGTACTCTTCTCTCTTGTGTTGCACTCTAGGACCCACGGGGGGACCATCAAGGACGTCCGGGCCCTATGGTTTCAATCCTCAACGATGATACAAACTCATACCAACCATGAGGAATAAAGAAAATGAGATGAGTCAAGGCGATTATAACGCGTACATTGAGTATATAGGCTCGTCATTCTATCTTCATCAAGATGTTCTCAAGAAATTCATGTTTTTTGTACAATTTAATTTGTAAGTTCCTTTGTAATCATTTTTTTTTTTTTATATTAATCACTCTGTATCAGGAGATGGGAGGATACAAAATGCTTTTTTCTGTATTATTTTATTGTTGGTTAGGAGACTAGTGATATTTCTTTTTCATTTCTGGATATATTCAGAGCATTTTCCTCTTTTCTACTCGACAGTTTATGTTGAAAATTAAAGGTATGATTGATACAAATGAAAAAATAAAAAATAAAATAAAATTGATACGAGAAATAGTAGAATAAATGTATCAAGCAAACCACAATAAATAGCCGCGTGTGCGTGCACAGTGTATCGTGTTGCAAGTAATTGAACGGGGCTTCATTCCTCAAGCCCAATGCATTTACTATTGAAGAATGGTAGGATCGATGAAAAATAGGGTATAACGTATGGATGGAGATAGAAGGAGACGTTTGATTCTCCTTGTCGGATTATCTCCTCGCCTCTGTACCACTCTTCTCACTCTTTGACACCATAATGGCATCCAGTACAAGAAAAAAAAATGAACCCATTTGATCCTAAAGATTGCTAGTATAAATTTTAAAAAATCCCATCATCCAAAATAATATTGAATTTCCACGAGTACACAGGTGTATTGTCAATGTTGAAATTTCCTTAATAGAGAGAGAGAGAGAGAGAGAGAGAATTTCCGATAGGATATAAAAACTTCCCAAACGTTTGAATGCACTTGTGTGCCCATCTCTCCCTCCTCCCTCAGCCCCTAGTCTTCACTAACAGCACATGGAATTATACACTATGTATTTCTTTGTCGGCGCCTGTCACTTTCCAAGTTAATTATAAGCCGAACAAAACCCCTGCATTAGCGATAATTGCCTTCTAGCTTAAGAGAGTAGCAATAGAGAGAGAGAGAGAGAGAGAGCCAAAGTGACAATGCACTCGGTGTTTGCCTGCCTTCTTCCCCCCCCCCCCTCTCTCTACCCCTTTATCTTTATTTAAATAAATAAATAAAATTGTTTGAGTCAGTGCCGCTACTGTATACTCCATATGGCAATACGTCGAGGGATATATACGATAAAAGGCCAGTGGATAGAATTTATTTTTTATTTTCCTAAAAAGTATTAAAAGAAATAAAAGAAGAATTTCTCGACACAATCTTGTAGTAGATTCGTACCGTAAAGATCAGACACCGTGAGTTCCTGGGTCATTATTCTACTCTACACTTTGCCCCAGTCTTATCTCCAATAATGTATTATTTTTTTAACAAATTTTTACCCTATTTTTAGATTTATTTTATTTGATTGTTTTGTTTGCCTCTAGCAGTCAGGTGTCAGAAGTGGAATTTCTCTCTTTTCTCTCTCTCTCTCTCTCTCTCTCTTTCTGACTGTCTGATGTTCTGGTTATGGGGGGAGAGAGGGAAAATAGAGAATAGTTAGGTGGTGAGAGTAAAGAGTAAAGAGCCCACCGTGCGAGAGTTTTGCCGACTACTAAAACCCATCAAGTATAACTCATCTCCGGGTTGCCAAAGGAGAGGTGGAGAAGAAGAGGAAGATGCACCTTTCGCAATTACAACGATGTGCACTGGGGATATAAACGAGATAAAGGGAGATACTAGGAGCGTGAAATTAAAGGAAAAATGGGGGGGACAAAGGATGGAGTTTTAGTATACCCCACGTTCCAAGTACAGATAAATGTTTTTTTAATTTTTTTTTCTTGTAATTAATTCTTGGTTTAAATTCTCTACTCAAGTGTATGATGTATCAATCAACAACTTTAAAAGATGAAATATTTTGAAAAATTAAAAATAAACAAATATGTATTGATTCAATCCCTCTCGATCATTTCCCATCGCTTGAAGAAAAATGAAATTCTCCACACATTTCAACTAAAGATAAAACAACTCAGAAAGAGATAAGACAGGTGTGTGTTGTTACCGCTGCACGAGAGACAACGAGGAGTTAGGGCCCTGTTGACAATCCCTCGGAAGCGCATAATTGCTTCATAGCCCTCACTTGTTGCTGGATACCTTCTTCCCTTTCGCACCTCATTGGCAATAGTCTCTCCCCTCTCCACCCATCAATGCCCCTCATGGTTGGATGAAAGGGGGATTGAAATCCCAGCATGTGCGCACACGCGTTCAGTTGGGAAAAGCGTAATTGGATTTTATCATCCACCGATCGGTTGGTCGTTTTTCAATGACGTTTTATACGGTATAGGTATACCCATTGGATTGTGTGCCACAAACGCATGCGCATATACATGAGAATTAAAGTTGTTGATGTATAAGAAGGAGGGTCACCACAGCCACCACATGGTACCATACAACCGCAAAACGTCCTTGGTACAAGAGCCAAGTTGTCCACAGTGGAAGGTCGTATATATACTCATTTCTCAGTCGTATGTGCAAACTACTGTAGCGCCGTATGTCCTTTGAGAATTCAGAGTGGATAACCAATGTGGAGTGAGACAGCTCTCATGTTGAATTGATTCAGTATAGATTGTTAAGGGTATATCCAAGTGGGACACTTGTCTATGCAGTAAAATTGCTCTTCCAACATCATTTTTTTGCCCCCCCCCCCCCCCCCCCTAAATGGAGGAATTTGAGAGAAATATTATGAAATATCACAATCAGCATATTATTCAAACGTCTAATAATCAAGTGTTCAAATACTAATTAGGTACCTCGTTTCGTATAATTCTATAATCATGATTTACAATTTAAAATTGAACCTGTACCACCAAGAAAGTAGAATTTCTTTTGAAATCATCAGATCAAAGTGATCCATTCGTGCATCCAATCGTGAGAAATGTACAGAGCCAATTTCTCATGATGAAATCCATAAATTAGCATATCCAGACACTTGCAGACTTCCAAACATTCCAACATTGCCTCATTTTCTTAAAGACATTTGAAAAAAAAAAAAAAAAAACCATTGTTTCACCAATTTGAGACACACAGTAGTTGACGCACACACTGCCCCCAGGTGAGAAACCAAAAGGTAATCATGATGAGATGATGAAGAAGAAAAAAAAAAATAGAGAGAAGAGAAAATTGTGTGAGAAATCCAATCCGCTTCCATGGCGTTATTATGGTGATAATTTACAACATCTCAAAGGGGGTATGACCGTTTATGTGCCTGGTATAAACTCCAGGATCATGGGAAAAGTGATGGTACCATAAAGAAAAATGCGTTGATAGAACAAACCAACTGCCATAACCACTTTGTTACCATGTTTTATGATCATTCAGGCATATTTCACACCATCAATTGTATGCCATTGTTTTTCCAGATGAGTAGAATAAAATTTTTAAAATTTTTATTTCAGTAAAAATTAATGTGGGATGACAAAAGACAAGGTGGGCATTGCCTTGTATGGCTAACCATCCAAGGATTTAATGCCCAGTGCAAGTGGGACAGCGTGTTGCCATATTGGGATGGTTAACATGTCTCGATATTCAGCATTAAAACCAAGGGCACAATACCAATGGCCAGAGGTCACAGGTTTACAGTAGGAATCGTGATGACCTTACCCTATTTTCCCATTCAGGAGCCTGTTGGCTTGTGTTATCGTTTTTTTCATGAATTTCAATGGAGATAATTTTTTTTTTCTTTTTCTTCTGTTGGACAATTCATTGTTTTTGGTTGAACAATTGATTTTTTTCACTTTGATTTTTCTACAAAATAACAAATTGTCTGTTTATCAATCTGGAATGCAATAACCCTGTATATTTTTTTTTCCTTCCTCTAATGATTCAATTAAATCGATTGATTTTATTCACCTCACTTGAGGTCATCAACTCAATAAAAAATCCACGACCTTGGATGTTTTATCACTAACAATTTTTAATCCTATTTATTTCATTCATTTTTTTTTCTTTTCTTCCAACTTGGTCAATATACTTGATTGGTTCTTTGGCACTTGTGCCTGAAATAAATAAGTAACCTCGTTGAATGAAAAAATCACAGTGCATTCGAGCGAAACTATTCACGGCCTCGAATGTTACTTGATTCTCCTCCTCCTCCTCGTCCCTCTCTCTCTCTCTCTCTCCCTCTCTTGCATGGGCAGATGCTTGACACGCCTGACTGTGTCCAAGCGATGCACGTTCGCGAGATTATGCAACCTCTCTCACTGATATCATCCCCCTCCTCCTTCTTCTTCTTCTTCTTCTTCTTGTTTAATACCAAAGCATATGGTTTATCCTTGGATTAAACATCAGTCGGCTTGCCCTTTGCATCAATGATTTTATTATTTACCGATGACAAAACTTCGTTAGTCACGGGGTTAAATTAAAATCTATATAGGGAGATTAAATTTATTGCTACACGTTGCAGAATAATTCCGTGTCAATGATTCAATTCATGTCTTGTCTAGATGATTATTTCAATTGACGTGATGTAATAAAAATAAATTACTCAATTTTACATTGATATTAGATTAAATCTGAAACAAGACTTGACTTTTTTCTCTATTTTTCTATTTGAATAATGAGTGATTTAAAAAATCAAATGAATAAAAATTTATCTAAATCACAGAAAAATAAAATTTAATTCCATCAATTACCATTTTCCATTCATCTCCAAATGTTACCTCGTTGATTCCTCAGTACAACTTTTATTATCACCCATACAATTTCATCGGCACTTAAAACGTCAGGGTGCACTTAAAACTCCACCTTTTCATCCCCCCCCCCCCCCCCCCATCCAGCATTCGAAGGTAGGCATGAAATAAAAGGAGGACAACAACAACAAGGGTGAGATGGAATTTTATACACAAGAGCTAATCTCGTTTCACTTCCCCTCCCACTGACACACATGTTCGATTTGTATTGGTATTGGTTTTATAAACCAACTGAGAGATATCGAAGGAGCACCCGGTGCCCACAGATAAAAGACTGCGTGTACCCCACAGTACACCAATGAGAGGGGGATGAGATGGGATTTAAAAGAAAATGGATTTCTATACTACCTCTCTTAAGGATACTAGGTGTATGTACAATATAAAATCACAAACCGTCCATCTAAATTCTTTTTCTCCCTCTCTCTTATACTCTCGTGTGCCTTGATCATTCGCTGCTGGCCTTTATTATCCATCTCACTCTTGTGGCACACCTATAATAAACAATCTCGATACCGACGATGGAGTAGAGGATCTCTTGTAAGTCCTCTCTCTACCCTTCTTTTACTCTTCATTCCATAGTTGAAGTTTTTTTCTTTTCCCCTTTTTTTATATCCATTTTTAGCCTCTTTTTTTTGGGGTCTCATTGCTTGTACATGAGCTCAATCCAGTTTGTATATATGAGTATGAAACTGGTTGAGATTGTGGTGGACTGATAGTGCAATTGATGAAAAGAATTTTCGTAAAATTTATTAATCAATAGGTGTGGAAGAGAAGTTGCGATATTGGTGGAGCAGCAGTGGTTACGGGGTGTGAGAGTCAGACAGGTTCAGCCGTCCGAATCGAGCGAGAACCGTTGTTGAATATTTTTTTAACACTCTCAATTTCAAAACTGGAATTTATCGCCTAATGGGCAATAGGAGAGAGAGGGAGAGTTTATTCAAATCATTGGATTTATGGCTTATGGAAAATTACAAGTTGTAAGCTGGACTTTTACAATAGATTATTATAAATATTATTGGATTTTCGACTTGAATTCGGAGATGAATCATATATCATGAATGGGAGGGGGGGGGGGGGGGGGGGGGGGAATTGAAAAAAATCATGTTGGAAAAATTGAGAAAAATAATAATCAACTTTGTAATACTTCCTCCTGATGGTGAATTGATACACACCCGGTGTTCAATATAAGGTAGCAAAAGTGAATTTACACAGTACCACTGTATGTATATTACACACCAACATTACCATTGTAGTAAATCAATCGGGCGTGTTTAGCGAAACACCCGAAGGCAATTCAACCTTGGCATGGTATTATATACGTTTTATACATACGCGGGCGTTTAATTAAACCGTATATGCTGTCGACCTTATAAATTTGCCCAGCACGCCCATTTTATTTCACTTTGTGAGACGCCTTTTGAGCGTATATAGCCTATATGCAATTATACATCGGAAACAATCATATTCAATGAAGCTATTTGTCGACTTGAAGATTTATCGCAACTGAATGAATATTTCCACGTAATATTTTCTCCAACAACATGAGTCGTGAAGAATTACAAGTAAAGTGAATGAGAAAATATTTGTGGTGAGTATATTCTATTCATGGAAAATAATGAATAAATATGCGATAAAGTAAAACGGAACCGTTTGACTTTCAATACCTTCACCTGTGGTATAACCCAAGCCAATACCTACATTCCCGAGGCAATAACGTGATACCCAGTTTGTGATAGGCGTGTATGCCCAGTGTATTGCCTAGAGGGTGCCAATACTAGCATTATGTATCCACGTTAAAGGCATTTAAGATTACTATGGCTGTTTTAAATTGCAGTAGTTGATGTTTTATATTACTATTTATTCATCTTTCATCTTTTTTTTTTTCTTCCTACCAAACCAGATGTTGACTTCAGAATGTAGTCATTCTCATCATTCAGTCGTATCGCACGGTTTATTGAAATTGAATGAAATAAAGGTGAGAAAAGTGATAGGCGATAATTAATGTTTTTACTTTGTAATTATAATTCTTGAATTTTTCATGGTTCAATTAATTATTTGTTTATTGATTTTCATGTCGTAATTATTTATTCTCAATTGATGGGAATAAAATGAATTTATATCCATACTGTATTTTCTCTCGCAATGAGAATTCCAGTACTTTTTTCATCATTAAATTAATTAATTATTTATGATTTTCAACACCTCAGTCTGTATGACTCTGAAATAATTATTCTCGTCGAGTCGAGTGAAATTGTTTGAATTGGGTACCATTCCTCTCCCTTCATTATCTCAAAATTTTCATGTTCTCACATGCACCGAACCTCATTAATTCCCCTACCTGTTAACTGATTAAATATATTCTGTTAATTAAACGATTTTCATGTTAATCCGGCTTGAATGTCAACAGTCCCAATGAATCATACCTCTTTAATATACTTAGCCCATTACAATTGATAAAACCATTTACATTGTTAGATTTTATGGTAGTCCATATATGGCTCATCCAAGAGCCGGTGCAAAATGCTCGATTGTGGTGGTGGTGGTGGTGGTGGCAAGTCACCACCACCATCTTTATCTCGGTCACGGCGACTACGTGAAAGTAAGAGCAACAAACGAGATATACCGAGTCAAGTCCGAGAACACACACACACATATGCGAATACAACATTGTAAAAGGAGGCATTGTGTGGCCAATTCTTGGTATAATTGTGAGTGGTGGGGTCTGTTTTTGGTGTTTTCATCAATATTGTCAATTGTCAGAGAATGAGTCTCACGGTCGGTTTTGTTAATTTTTGCAAACAAGGAAATCTCTATTTTTTCACACGAGTGATGTATTTTCTTTGTACTCACTATTCTGACATTGTTATTCATCTCTAAATCTCTATTCTCCGTCTGACCCAGAGGTCACCTCGTAAATGTGGTCATAATCCTTCAGATTTTCTCAGAGACGGGATTAGAATTTCAAATGAGTGATTTTTTTTTTTGCATGATTTTTGCTTGCTCTTCTTTTCTTCTTCACAACAGATTGTAACAATATTGCATTGGATTATTGAAAAATGCATAGAATTCACCTGAAAGATACTTTCTTCCACAATTTATACTATCTAATAAAACCTAGAGAAAATTGGTGTATGCCATTAATAAACTCCTCTCAACAAAATCGTTAACGTACATTACCCACAAAAAACCCATGAAAATTCCTCTAAAATCACTAGTTTTCATGGGCTCGTGCCTTGGTAATTGCCGGGCAATTAGTAATTAGAATATACGAGTGATGGGTTTAAAGAAGTGGTAGAACTGTCATACGTGGTTAAACTGCAATTTGCAAATTACAATGTCGTACATATTAAAATCTTCGAAACACCACCTCAATCCTCTCAATGCAGGTAAACGCAATGCCCTCCACCATTTTCCTTCTGCCCTTCTCCCTGTACATGAGCGTTAATGGTTGATGATGTTAGGGGGGGGGGGGGGGGACATAATGCAGACGACGTTGGACACCTGTGTTTTTGCCTCAAGGCGCCACAAACAACGGGCCCACTTTCCCACTTTTCCATCACACACACACACACACACACACACACACACACACAATCCAATCAGTCTTGCTACCAAACCCGTTGGCGATAGTAGTAACGAAACAACTTGCACGTAGTCATCAACACATAAGCAACTTGAAGCCACTTAAAGACTTTATATCCATGCTCGAGTGACTTGGCTATGCTGACTATCGCACTTTCCATTTCGTTTCCACTCATCGTTCCATACTCCGTTTTGGTGTTACTCTTCTTCTGATTCAACCGGAAACACATGTAGTGTTGAAAGAAACTAAATGATGATGGAGAAGGGAATTAAAAATCAGTTTCCGGAGCTTTGAATGATTTTAAAGGCACAATTTCAGAGTAATATCATTTTTACTACTATTTAGGTAGCGAGTAAGTGATATGGTTCGCTTTGGATGAACCATCTGGAAAAAATTCTCTCCAGTTTTTCAATTCATTCACAAAATGCAAAAACTCTGTTTGCCCAAGTTGGTTGAATCACGTGGGTGCCAAAATTTCGCAATGTTTTTTTTTTCGACCTAATTCCAGAGAATTATGGTGTTATTCAAGCTACCAATATGGGGAATGCGATATTACGCAATTTCTTCACTCTCAAATCCACCTTCACGTTTCTCCAGGTTCTCTTGTTCCCATCAGTGTGTATGTTTGGCCGTGTGTTACAAGGTATAATACGTACATTGAACAACTACCTACAGCCCATATACATTACTCGAGATGTGTCTTAAAGATAATCAGATTTTTTTTTTTTTCACTTTAATCCTTTATGTACATCAAGCTGAATCCGATGTACTCTCAATTATCATCAAATATGACCACGACAAATTCATTTCTAACTTGGTGCGACAGACTTAGGAGAGGGCATTTGGAGTTGATTTTTCACTTCCATCATACTTTGCATTTGAGATGTAGAAATTCTATTTGTAATATTTAAGAATTTTAATGATTATTTATGGATGTGGGACAGAAATGGTGGGCAGACAGACTCGTTATGTGGTACCACGCAAGAAGATTGTGTTAATTGTGGACCCATTTCGAAAGTCAACCCCAGTTGTCCTCGTTGCTTCTCATGTAATTCTGTTTTTTTTTTGTTCTCAACGAGTCTCATCCCCCCCACCCTCCTCATCATGTTCATATTCGTCATGTTACAGATGTCGTCATATATTTACATAGACGAATGGACCGGTGCGTGCGTCTTCCATTAAAGGCAACAGTGAAAATTTAATTCTTTGAAGGATCCAATTGCAAAAGTTGTCAAGTAATCATATATGGAGATCACTTGCGCACCGCACGCGCGTTCTAGAAAGACGAGTTTTATTCCTAAAGTGCCAAAATTGACGAGAGATTAAAAGAAATAAAAGTATCAGGTGCACTCGATGTCGTAATAATTCACTTAATTCGTAACTCAAGAACAAC
This sequence comes from Coelinius sp. EB29, assembly GCA_035578325.1. Lineage (NCBI taxonomy): Eukaryota > Metazoa > Arthropoda > Insecta > Hymenoptera > Braconidae > Coelinius > Coelinius sp. EB29. The sequence continues at coordinate 1,599,814 of JAOZGT010000012.1, read as the reverse complement.
TTTCGCAATAACAACTTTTTCTTGCTTTTATTCTCCTTTCAACGGTGAAGTAGAATTACACTTGTATCCTAAGAGTTAGTTGTATTAAGAGTTGCATAGTTCTCTTTTATTTATTTTTTCTATTTCTTTAATTTTTCAATGTTTGTGCAGAGTGCAAACACGCCCAAGTATCGAGGTCGGCCTGTATTAAATTATGATAGAACTCTATTTGCCCTCCCTTGAATGAAACTAGCACACAAATGCCATTGGTGTGAACTTTCAGACATAAAACGAAAGGATTATTGGATTTTGTTGTATCAAGTTTGTGTATGTGCATAGGTCATAATATAATACGTACACAATATTGTTGAGTTAGGTGTGGACGTGGTCTAAAAAGCGCATACCTCTTATCTAAATATCAATCAAAAACCTGCTTCCCCTTTTCGAATAAAAATTTATGCGGAACGAGACAATTGAATTTCCAAACTTGCTAGGTTGTGAAGAATTTTGATTTGCCTCGATTTCACAATTTTATTTGACACTTGGATATACCTATCCCTCTAAACCACAAACTGCTAGTAATTTGACCGTAGGAAGTTGTTGATGAAATAAAGAAACAAAACAAACAAAAAAAAAAAAAAACAATCGAATAGAAATGGGAAAGAGTGGTGAGATCATCTAGGAAGCTAGAACAAGTTTTCTCTCAATCTCCCGTCAACTTATCCCCTTTAGGCAAATTCGCACAGGAGAAGCTTTCAGCGTGGGCGCCACCATTGCTCTGTGTACAGAATACATCCCGAGGTGGTTTTATCCAAGTTTAACCCAAGCCTCGCCCAGACAAAACCGCACAGAGACAAAACCAGAATGATAATAACAGTTGGGGAGGGGCTGTGTTTACAGTTAGCTACATGACGTAATTCGCAAAATTATACCACAGAAGGCACTTTACTAGGACACGGTAAAGGACATAAGCTACCGAAAAGTGCGGTATTCAAATGAGGCACTCTTGTCAAAAGAATGAGTATCTTGACCCCAAAAGAAAAATAATTATTTGACACAAGGCGTGTTTTTTGGTGACAGATTTAGAAAGTAATAAAAATAATAAAATTAAAATAATGTATTCTCTTTACCTGTTCGATGTCATAGTCAAGATCTCTGGCACTTTTGGCACTTCTAAGTCGGTCACCACGATACTCCTTGTACCTCTGGGTGACCTCATCATCGGTGAGAGCACCAGTACCACCGCTGCTACTGCCATCAGCATCACCAGTGCGTTGCTTAATTTTACTCTTCTCCTCCTTGGCTTTTTTCTCTTTTTTACCAAACAATTGTCGCACTTTACTCATCGTACCACTCTTCTTTGTTACCTTTTTCTCATACTTTTTGTCATTGATACCTGATGGTGGCTTTGACGTAACTTTACTTCCCAACATGTACTTGTCATATCTACGCTTCTCCAATGGCGTCAAATTCATGTTTCTATCAGTATGTTTTCGCTCGTGCTTAATGAACTGAAGTGTAACAAAGCCCTCGTCCTCAGACTCCAAAGGCTCCCGACGATCCGCTTCCTGAGAATCTCTGCGGTAGTCGTTTTCAATACCCGAGTCAGCGAGCCGATCCTTTCTGTCAGGATCTGTTAGACCCGTCTCCCTGTGTCTGGACTCGTGTCTCTCTCTTCTAACTTTACTCTCGTGAAATACCCGAGGTGTCATCTCTGGACTCTCATTGAAAGTCTCTAGACGAGTCTGGAGTAGTCTCGTCTTGCCACCCCTTGGACTTTCTCGAGCTGACTCAGAATCATCTAGATACTCTAATCGATTTCTTGAGCCTCGCTGTGCGACAGAACGCTCTTCGGGAATTTTTCGATGCTCTCTTCGAACGCTTCTCGATGTTTCCTCAGTACGATAACGCACCTCACGACGATGAACGGATTCTCTACCTCCAGTCGCGTCTGAATCATATCTGCTTGAATTGTAACCACGCTCTGAGTCATTATGTATGCGAGACGGCGGCGAGCCATCATAATTTCCATTGTATCTCTTTCTTATCTGCGTAGTACGACGATTATCTTTGTCGTAATAACCATTTGTCTCCAAGTGACTGTTGGTCACTTGAGATATGTCTGTATCGTAATCATCATTGAGCCTACCATCGCCAACCTCATTTCTATAAGATGGCCGACCATTTGCACGATGGAAGTCATGTGTGTTGACGTAGTCAGTATTGTCTAGACGAAGATTCTCATGGGATCTCGTTATATACTCCGATCTTGAGAGATTTTTCTCAACAATCTCATCCAGACGCTGACTCGATTTGCTGATGCCACGTACTGTCTCCAAGTTTTTTCGCATCTTAGGAACATAGAAGTCACGTCTGCGTGAAACATTGCGGGGCTCACGGTCGAGGAAATCTTCACTTTTAGAGAATTCCCGATTCTCCACAAATCTATTTACCGTCACTGGGGCCTTGACGTAGGAGACCTTGTTGCCGAGGGTTTCGAATCTTTCTTCGGGGCTCGTCCGACTTTTATCACTCATAAAGGGTTTAAATTCACCCTCATTATAGTCGTCGTGTAATTTCGTTTCGATTATGTACTTGTCTCCGTGTTTATCAGTTCTCGTTTCGATTTTGTAACCATTGTCTCGTAATGCTTTTTTGGGCTCTGCATAGTTGGGTGGTATTTTATTTGTAATTTTCTTTTCAAAGCCAAAGACCTTGCCATTGTCCTCACGCAATTCCTTCTCAAATATGTATTTTTCACCATTGCTGTTGGTTCTAGTTTCCGATATGTAGGTTTCGGTGTAACGTTTTGGGGACGAGACTCTATCTGGAGTGACTGGAGAAGGAACAATGGGTTTATCAATAATTTCGTGCTCAGTTTTCCTAAAGATTCCATTGGTCTTGCCTGAGAATGGATCCTCACTCAATAATCGAGACTTCATTCTCGATTCAAGAAGATCTCTACGAGCACTCAATTCACTTGTTTTACTAGTGATTCCACTGGTATTACGATTTGTATCCTCATGAACAAATATTTTCGAGGTATATCTGTCGGGCTTGTCATAAAGCGTTTCAAAACCATTGATCTCATTATTTCTGCGTGAATCATTATAGAAAGAATGATTATTATTGTATCCCGAAACACCACCACGATACTCCTTCTCAGCTGGACTATTCTCCCTCGATGAATCTTTGCGGTCTAAACCGAGTCCCTCATCACTGTCTGAGTGACTCCTCTGCGGTCTCTTTTTATCGGATATCGTGATGCTTGTCTGAACGATTATTGGCTGTGTTATATCATCATTGGGTCTCGTGTAGGAGAATGGTCGATTATTATTGTGTCCAAAACCCGGACCAGGGGTCACCATTGTGCTAGTTAAACGTGGTGGTGGTGAGCGATCGTTGGACAATCTGTGGATCATTTTACGTATTGTTGAACCTGTATCACGACTGTCGTATCTGCTACTGTGAGGCATGTCCTTTGTAGCCTCGTCAACCTCGTCCTTGTCCACTTCAGTTTGAATTGGAACAATGTGCTCACGTGGTTTTTCAACTTTGGCGGTAAAATCAAAGGGTTTGTCAATCTGGGGTGATGCTTCAATTATCGGTGACAGCTGCTTCTTAACTCTGGATGATAGTGTTGGCGATGAATTATCAACAGTCTCGTTATCACTACCACTTCTCTTGCGCCTTATCTTCTCACGATCTGACGTACCAACGTCACTCACACTTCTCTTAACTGTCCCATTTCGCTTGCGCTCCAACTTGGGAGAGGATAACTTTGCCAGTGGACTCTTGTGCTTCTGTGCACTTGCATCGTTCACACTTCTATCTAATTTCTTCTTGCGCTTTGATGTTGGTGATTCACCGATTATCTCACTTGCGCTACCACGATGATCGTTAACGGATAATTCACTGCGTTTCTTTGTACCACGTCGTGCTGGTAATGTATTGAATTTACCTGGTAGTCGTCTATTGTCATGGGCTACACAGCTTAGACTTCCTACTTGTTGAAGGACAAGGGCAGCTTCTTGGGCTAGATCCTCTTTGCTCCGCGAACCAATACTCTCTTTGTGGATGGGTGTGGGCATCAACCTGCCTTCACCATCTCCAGCTAGGGCTGATGTTAGTCTTGGTGCTCCGCGTCCTGGAATCAATTAAAAAAAAAAAAAAAATTGTTAATAAATTAAAATAAATTGTCAATACACTCTATTCTTGTTCTGTTCAAAAAAATAAATTTTATTCTCATCAATACCAGGAAACGGTAGCAGTCAGTAGCAATTCATAGCAATTATAGCGCTGATAGCAAGTCTAGTTGAATTTATAAATGATGTTATTTTTCCACCGCAAAACCGTGCACTTATACCAAATGAAATGTTTCAAGTATCAAAAGGGGGTAGGGAATGTGGGGAAAGCGTGACCTTTCGCGCGCGAGACAAGAAACGGATAGTAACTGCGGCCGGTTTCTGACCTCGATCAATAGATCGACTCTCGGTTATAATGTTAAATGAAAAATCCAATCTACCAACTGCGGAAGTGTTTTCATCTTTTTTAATTTGAAAATTTAAGAGGGGGTGGAAATGGTTAATGAAAGAAAAAAGGGGGGGGGGAGAGATAATTAGTTGACGAGTAAATCAAAGGTGCAATTGACGGATTTATGGAAGCTTAGGCGGTACAAGGGGGGTCGTCTTCCAGCCGGTGTATAAGCGAAGCGCATCTGGGGTCATCGGAGAGACCTTCGGGAAACACAGGAGATTGCAGACGATCGAGTGTACGTGTATTGCTAATCTCTCTTCCTATTTCAATGAAATAAAAAACTTGATAATTTTATATAAAACATAGAAATTTAAAATAATTAGCAGATCAATTCACCAACTTTCTTATGATATTTTTTCAAGTCTGCAACTCGACGAAACAAAGATTGATATCACCTGCGCAGTGGCATTTTTAGAGCACACATGCCAATAAATATCCACGTCAAATTATTTCCTTTTTTTTTCCACAATCGCTTTTTACTCTACGTCCTTGGGTGGGTAACATACAATTGCTCAACGTCATTGGAATGTAATAAGAGTGACAAGTGGTAGCACATCGTCTATGGGGTATATTAAAATTGTGATAAAGGGTGGGAATAGTCCAAGCTGGTTGGTTATTTATTTAAAATATTTTTTATTTATTTTCATTGCTGACTAACCCCCGTGGGTTTTCCACGCCCGGGCATCAATTCATCCCACGCTAATCCATCTGATCGTAAAGACCCCTAACGAGCAGCTATATTTCATCGACCAAGTTATTTTGCACCGCTACAAAATAACAGGGAAAAATTAATAATAATCCCTTGTTAAACTGTGGAAAAGAAAAAAAATTGTTAAGAATTTTCAACTCTCGGTTCTAAATCTCCATTTCTATTCTGCAATCACTGCTCCGAACTGTGTGTGCCCATTTTTTCTTTGAAAAATATAACATTCGCAGCTCCGCCTTTTATTCTTTCATTTTTTTTTTCTTTCAACATTAGCATGAAAGTAAAAGTCAAGGGATTAAATGCATAAAAATGCGTCTAGGCCTGTTCAAGGATTGGAATATTTATATGAGGGATCGGTTTAAATCACAGAGAAATAAATCGGATTATTTTAATGATAAATATAAATAGGTTCTAATTCGAGTGTCTGAAGATCTTGATCAAGGTGAGAAATTTCATAATAAAAAGAAACTGATATCCTAGGGAATTATGGTTTCGATCCTATTAGCATGACGATTTATTTTTTTTTTTTTTTTGTTTTTTTGTGTGGGTTAATATGGCTGTCAGAGCATGTCCAGTTGATACTCGGTGACACGAGTCACGAGAGCTTGTACATGATTTTTATTTTTATTTTTTTAAAGAAAAAGGGGGAGTTATCTATTTGCATATCTCATTTACGTGTCAAGTTTTCCAATTTAGTTATCATAAGTGTTTTACATGAGTGAGTGAATGTGTCAGTTATTATTTTTAGTGATTCATTATTTTTCGACACCACGAAAATTTGTCTTGAATGTTTTGATTAGTATAGGTTTTTAAATCACTGATTTTTTTTTTATTTTTTTTTTTATTATACTAATGAAGTGATGATAGTTTTTTCAATGATGATAAATGGTTTAAATGATAATGTGACTTGAAAATGTTAAGAATGTTGACACTGATCTCTCTTATATATAAATTTATTGTACGTTGCATGTACAGGTTGAAAACACCTTATGTCATATTTATTTTGTGACAAAACGTCTGGCAATTACATCATCTGTGTTATGTAATGATAGACCAGTGTCTTGTACAAATGCAACGATATAATGTAACCTTGTGGTTTTACTAGAGTGAATGAGCTAAACATGACAGGTGGCTTAAAAACTAGGCATTATATCGAATAAAATTATATTGCTGATTAAATGTTTTTGTTTTCTTTTTCTATTATTAATAATTTTATTGGGATTTGTTACGTCACAGTGAGCGGTTGAGTCTTCCACGCAAGCACATCCAATCCCCCATCAGTATACGAGCCCCACACAATAATCAACATGACTGTTCTTGTTATTGAATTAGAGAAAGTTATATCAATGATCTCTTCAATATTCAATATTATTTCCTTTTTTCCATGTTTTTTTTTTTTTTAATCTCATTTTCATTAGAGTAAAGTGAGTTATTAATAATGAGTAGGTAAGAATTGAGTGGAGCTGGTAGTAGAGAGAGGCTGCCTGAATTTCTTTTTTTTTTTTTTTTTCAAAAATGTTAGTATCATTCTCATTCGGTTATTTTGTTGTGATAATTAATCAAGCAGCCTCACAATTTCCGGGATAAAATCACAATAATCGATTGATTTCAAAACGATTGTGATTGCGTGATATTAAGACTCACCAATCCTCTTGACGTGGACGTCTCGATTGAAGGAGACACTTCTCTCAGCGGGCTTCAGCCCGGAGGAGGAGGAACCAGGGGTATCCAAGAAATTAGCGGAAGTATTGATATAACTTGAGCCACAATCTCCCACACCAGCTCCCGCCGAATCCACTTCGACCATCATCATTAAATACTAAATTCACTTCATTCTATTATTGATAAATAATATATATATATATATATATATATTCTCTCTCATATACCTCCGCCTCTTTCCACAGAATTTCACCTGCAAGCCAAGCAAAAAGCTCTGCCTCATCATCATTTTTCATAATTAAGAATTTTGATAAATTTTTTTCTTTTCTTCCGACGCAATGAAAAATAATGAGGTGAAATTAATGTCAATGAATTGTACAATTTTTCTTCATTATTTTTTGTAAAATAAATAATCAAGAAAACCAACAAAAAAAAAAGTGGGTGAATAATTATTTTTCCTTATTTTAATTAATGAAGATGATCCCTATCTAATTCGCAACATAAATCCGCCCAATTAAACCCAAATTGTCATTTAATTAACAATAATTAAACTTGTTTGCAAAAATTGATAAAATGATCTATCCACTAAATCCAGAAAATATTTTCCACATGTCCATTAAGACTCAGTCTCCCTCTCTTCTCAACCAAAAAACATATACGAAAACTCTGACAAAAATTTATGAGGCGCCCGAGTGTCGTCTGTCCAACGTTAACGAGGCGAAGAAACACGAAACACCAAAAGAATCCTTTGTCCCCTCCCCCTCCCGCCACTTGTTATTTATTTTTCACATCCACTCTTTGTAACTACTTCTCGCAGAAATAAAAATTAAAATGCAAGAAACGTTTCCTCCCCCCCTCCCCCTCACTCTGAGCTCACGGGGTCTCGCCCTTGAAGACAAAACGGGGTTGACCTGGGCGACATCGCGCAAGGTGATTGAGGAAGAAGAATGAGAAATGAAGAAGAAAAGAGGGGAATATAATAATAATAATAATATTAAAGAAGCGTACGAAAAGCCACACACGATAGACGCGCGCGCGCGCGTGCCTCAACTCCCTCGTTATTCAACCGCTTTATTAAACCCTCCCCCCCCCCCCCCCTTCACCTCTTCGGCCCGTCAGCGTCGTGTGTGTGTGTGTGTGTATGTGAAACAAAGTAAAAACGAGTGTGATTATACCGTGGGTTTTTATCATGTGGTTATCGGTTAAATCCAAAAGAATAAAAAAGAAAAAGTAACGTGTGAATATACGCGTGTAAGAATTGTTTTTATTTCTCCATTTTTATTGTTTGGATTTAAAATTTTCCTCCTTAAGGATTTCTCTGTCTTGGGCCTTTGTTAACGGCCTTCTACTGAGACTAGTGACGCTGGTGGACTATCTCGACGTATAGTTGTTGTTTCGCGTGGAAATAATCCACGGGATTGAGATAGCTCAGTGAAGAGTGAGTGGAGTTTGTGTCTTTTTCCCTATTTGGTGTGGTTGGAACGAGGAGCAAGGACTTTAGTACATACGACGATCCGGGGGGAGATACTTGTCCTCCTGCCCTGATACTTTCTATTTCATGGGAATGAAGGAATTTTGTATACCCGAGGGTTTTTTTTTCTCTTTTTAAGGTGGAATATTGAAATTGTGCTGGTGCATTGCTTGAATTTAATTGTATTTTTGTAAAATGTATTAAAATTATTGATTCTCGATAATAATTTATCAATAAACTTTTGACTTTTATGAACTCGAAACTTGTGGATAATGATGCAGAATTGAGAACAGTGAGGAGTAAATTTTGACATCAGTATATAATATGTCGAGGAGAATTGATGGGAGTGGTTTTTTTGGCTCGTTAAATATCATTCGCAAGACTGGATGTGTAAATATCTCCAGCTACCAACCTATCCACTCAAGAATTTTATAGTTAATGCCTGACATACAGTATTAAACTGACACGCTAATCAATTCAACCCAAACAGTTGACTCTTTCTCCTCCTCGTACGAGCGCCACCATTTTTACATTATTTATTCCCTAATTTCTTTCACCATTTACTCTTTATCTCATTCCCCCTACCCTCCAGTCCTCTCGGTTGAAGCAAAAAGCAAATTTCTATGGAACCAGTGAGACGAGGCGATTTCAATGTCCATTAGTAAGCACTCGAGCGTTCTTCCTCAGATCGGCAATATAATCATTGATAATCATTGACGTGATGCAATCAAACTTTAATTTACTGATGAATATGATTTGCATTAAATGTGTGATGGGAGAAGAAAAAAAAATTAAGTGCTCGAGTATTGATTTACATAATGAAATGTGTAAAGTGAAGAAAATCATTTTTTTGTTTCAGTCTTTTGACATTTTGGATCAATGTCAGTATATACGACGCAACTGCTGCACCCATGTAGAATCAACTGAGATGAAAAAAAAATGGAAACGATTTTCCAAGAATGTGCAAAAAAATCTCTCAAGAATCTATACTTAATCTGTTGACGTATTTAAAATTTTTTTATTTATTTATTTCCCCCAACGTAACACGATGAGAAAAGCGTTCTTTAGTTGCACACGCGCGAAGATTCACGTGCGGACGTCAAGCCGAGCCGACGATCTTCATCACGGATCTTGGTGGCCGGAGGGCAGAATAAATAAAAGGGACGCCTGAGCGCGAGTAGACCAAGAGTAGATTGTGGTTTGTTGCCGCTTTTCAACATAGGGGATGGAAACAAAGAAATTAAAGGAAAATATTACTGACACGAGTGACTATATTTAATTCCATCAGCACCACATCTACCTCCATAAATTAACTCATCCCCCCAACTAACTAAACTCCCAATCCCAAAATGATATGAATATGATTTAAAAGCCCTGAATAGCTAAAATATTTACAATTTTTACCTTAAAAAAAATCACCAAAAAATCCAAAAAAAAAAAAACTCAACGCATCACAAAAATTGAAAATTCAAAAACACAGTCTCTCACTGATCACTTGAAAAAAAAAAAAAAACCACAAAAATATTCAATAATAAAACATCGATCCCCAAAGGGTGAATCGGTCGTTAAAAATCGAGAAATTGAATTTGCAAAAAAAAAAAAAAACAGATAATGCACGTCAAACAGTCCCAGTCACTCTTAAATAACACATCAGCTCCAATATTTCTTTACTCGACAAACGAAAAATGTTGGTTTCGTACCCAATTGGTCTTCAGGAGCAAACGCGGCGCAGCATAGCCACCCGCCGAACAACTAATAAAACCCAGGGGGGACCCCAGGTTGAGGCTCTGCGTAGGCCGGGACGCAGAGCAGTTACTACTCCTTCCACATCGGCCACTTGGTTGTAGCCCCTTCTACCTCCTCCTTCCCCCACCCAATGTTATTTTCTCTCCCTTTCCCCATTTCAGGACTGTGGATACACTTGTGGATGTTGAACAGACACTGCGGATACGGTCTGTCTCTGTCCCGTGACTGCTCTCTGGACCCCACCACATGCTGGACTTTATACTACATTACAGTGAGATCTCTCCTTTCGATACGTATGGTCACAAAACGTATGTATTAAGTATATAATATGGATATTTGGGCTAGAGTTTGAGTTGGCTTGAGTCAGTTTGGAGGAAAAGACATGAGAGGTTATTTATTATTTTTTTTTTTTTTTTCGGGAAGGGGAAATGGTGTAACAGGTACTTGGAGAGCATCCCAATACTCATGTGTGGGTGGGACTCGGTCAAGGTCCCTTCCGAAATACGTTTCAAGAAAATGTTGGTGGAAGGCATTCAGAGGAAACGGATATTATGCGATCAAGCGTACAATTGGTCCCTTTGGGAGCTGAATGATTAATGACTGGAGATGTTTCTTCAATTTGTGCGGATGAGTAGCAATAATAGAGTATATTGGTGATATTCATTATTTTTTTCTTTCTCAACAAATCACTTTTAATTTCTTTCAATTCCATTTATCGAGTTTCACAACTTTGCCACTAAAATAAATTTTTTAATCGTAAATTGAAAGAAATTATCCATTCAAAGGAATTAATTAATTAATTAATTAATTAATTAATTGAAAAAAAAAAAAATATTCAATTTCCAGCAAATAATGACGAGAACTTTATTCAGAAATAAAGTGTTTAATGTTAACTACAAACATTTCCCCCCTCCCCCAATTGGCCTTTAAACATTGAATGATCTCCAACTTTATAGACTGTAATGAGTGTCTTAAACTCTCCTTTATTTCTCCACCATGAAATGTTTTCCTCAATTCCAGCCTCGACAATTTCAACTACCCATGTTTATCTGACTGTTACAATGTTCCGTAATTGCCCCGCACAGCAAATGAAGATGATGCTGTATGTGTCCATCCGAGTCTCCGCACTTCCATTTAATGTTTAATCCCACAAAAGATAAGAGGAGGAGGAGGAAGGCAGGGGAGAGAAAGAGAGAGAAGGAAAAAAATATTTGAAAAACTTTTAAATTGTAATGTAACAATTTTACTCATTCCCCCCCTTCCCCCTTAAACTCCCATGAAAACGTCATGTAACCGATCTCCATTTGAACAAATGGGCAAACCTGTGCAGCGCCTTGCTATGAGGAATTTTATGTTCACATGCCTCAGGGGGGTGCACACTGCGCTTTGTACATGAAATGAAGAAAGGAGAATTGGTTTAAGAAGAAGAAAAAAAGAAGGAAAATCCTCTCTGAAGAAGAAACACGAAACATTTTTATGAAAGTGGCATTTACATTCTTGGCGTGGGCTTCCAGGGAAGAGAGCATGGGACTTCTCGCCCGCGTCCTTCGCACACACGTACACGCGTCCTTGACTCCTTGGGTATGACTTTGAAACGACAGGCGGAATATTGGCTTGGTTGTGCATCGAGTCCCGTCGAATGTTTCGAATACCCGGAGGTCCAACCCCCTACACGTAACAGATGGAAAATCTCCACACATATTGTAGATTAGTTGTAAATTAAGAATCAAAATAAATTCCCATCTGTCAATAATTTCCGCCAAGAGAAATCGTAATAACAATTTCACTATAATCCCCCCCAAGAGGCATTCTTCTCGGTATATATATATAGGAGTCGCGCCGGGGGAATCGATCCTCTTTTGATGAATGGAAAGAGCTCCAGGGAGAAATTAACCTTCTCAGATAAATAAAAACTCGTGTAGCTTCTCAACTAGACAAGAAAAAAAAAAAAATCCTAGAAATTAGCGGCTACCCCCTCCGGTTTGGTTCGGTAGTGACTTAGCCCTGGGTTTTCTATCATAAATTAATCTACTACTAGGTGTATCGCGTGGATGCCCCAACGAAAAACCCTTGCGGGTGCTATTCCCCAGTGAAATAACATTGGCTCGCGTGGAGAAATCTATTTATCCTTTTCATGTGGATGGGTAGAGGAGTGAGGGGGAATAGGAGGAGGGGTGGAGGGTCTAAAGGGTTATACCAATGTTTATTTCCACCTGCCTCGTACATCTTTGTATCGCTGTGGGTTTCTTTAGATAATATTTCAATATGATGTCAGTATATGTCTTAATGGTAATTTATTAATTCACATCTATTATTCAATTTGATGTTAAATTAAAAATTATTCCATTTTAATAATTAATTGAATTTTAATCGTTATACAGTGAACAAAGAACAATTTGATATGAGTCATTCTTCAGAAGTAAGGAATGAGACACGCGTGCGCTACGTTCACCACAATGCCAAATGTAAGACGAGACATAACACCCCGAAGGAGCCTCTTATAAATCACTCCCCCTCCTCCTCCTCGACGGTGATACTGCTCGCAAGCACAGCTGAGGGGATAGGTGACAACTCTCGGTTGAATTATGGAAAACGTGAGTGCTCGATGATATCACCGTTAAGTGACCAATGTAGCATTGATTTTCATACACACGAAACACATGTGACTCGTAATATTTTTTTTTTTTTTTTCTACAATTTAACTTGTGTACTGTTTAAATTCTCATATATAGCATTACTCAATGATGCATAGACGTTTACCATTCGCTTCAGTGTATACAAACAGCTACCGTGATCACGTTTGAGGATGTTTAGACAACTCCCACGATTGTCATGACTGGGGTACGATACATCGTGTTTGTCTCACGGTCTTACAAAACGGAAATAGTATCGAAGGAGAAAAGGAGAAAAAAACAATGCAAAATATTCGAAATGGCCCAATTGGAGAAATCGGATGTATCGTCCTTTGGTATTTTTTTTTTCTCGATTGGAGATTCATCGGTGGATCCTGGCAGTCGTTAGAGCCCTTGTCCCCAGACAGAGTCTCCACTCATGAGACACATTACCAGTGCCTTATCCACCAACCGGGTTTCTCCATTGGAATCGGCACACAATGAGGCACTGGAGGCGTTATAAAGGGCTCTGGTGTAGTTATTAGAGGTTATGACGGCGGTAATATCTCACTCAGCAGGCCTCTCTGTAATGTTATGGCCGAACCACCGGGGTCCGCCTATAAACCCCCCTCGTTCGCTGCGTCCTTGTATATGTGAACCGCATGAATACTCTTAACATCATCTAATGTTTATCCTTTTCCCTCATTTCCATAAATTATTTTTTTCCAAAGAATTCAGAAAAAATAGAAAAAAAAAAAACACCAAATAGGTGATTCCATATAATTCTCAAAAAGACGCGTCCGCACATCGAAACAACGTCACTGCAAATAATTTCGTATTTATTCATCCTCATTAGCAATTTTGATGAGTTGTTGCTTCCTGTGTCCCATTGTGAGGCACAAGTGTTTCACTGGGGCATCGTCACAGGTATTACCTTCTTCCGTGGTCGCATTAAATCTCCAGCGAACGGAATCCTGGGATGCTAATCACAAGCTTCCGCACACTAAACCCCATGATGATATTTGTACCCATGCAAAAGTTGGCAAGGAAGTTGGATTATTCAAATCTCATGTAGATTACAATCTCAATGGGCATCTCATATATACCCACCTTCTATGTGGCACAGTTGTTCGATTACAGTGTTTTTCTCTTAGACGAGGGAAAAATAAGAGAAAAAGAAAAAATATGATGGAAAATAAATGACAGAGTGAAGAAAGGAGAGAAAGAAAAATTGAGGGAGCAAGTGCAGACAATATTTGTTGAATATCGAATAAACGAGGTACTTGTTACTCTGACCGTTACACACATGCGGGATTTATCGTTGAATCTGCCGTTCACTTTGGATATGGGTAGAGAAGAGAGAATATAAAAATGATTTTTATGAAGAGGTGGAGGCATCATTTGCATGCACACATTGCGCCAAACCTTCATCATCGCTGTTTGGATTTTAACCTCGTGTTGGCTACGGCCTCTTCTCCTCTTCTCCTCTTCTCCTCACAGAGTATATTACCTTTGCGCAACCTCCGTTTTTCTTTGACGAGAGGATCAACTTGCCACAGTGTATGTATACATTGTGGGCTTGGCTCTCATTCTCTTTCTCTATTCAGCCCGTTATTTACATAAAAACGCCCTGGCAAACCGCCGACACGCTTATCAAAAACTATATACCTTTCGAGGCCGTTCGAGGGACGCGGCACAAAATGTGTCGTTTATTGATACTCATGGTATTGTCGTTATAGGAAGGGGGGGGGGGGGGGTGATATTTTTATGGATAGAAGATGTCATCTTCCACAAAATAATAAAGCTTTTTATGTTCCCAACACAAAAGATGATTTTTTTTTTTCACTCGTTTCCAGTGTTAAGACTAAAAAGTGAATTTATTACATGATAAAATATTGTTTATTCCTTATCAGTGAGTCATTTCCTCTTCCTCCATCACTGGGTGGGTTGGGTTTTATAGTATAAAAATGTTCTCCAAAGAATATGACCGACCCGAATTTTCTCAAACCTCGACGGGTTTTTCGCATAAAAGACACCCCAAAAGAGTCTGCCGAGATAAAAAAAAAAAAAAAAGTTGCAAGGATATATCAGAGAAAGAGAAGGGGTTACCATGAAATTTTGATGATCCCGGGAGACAGTGGAGGACACGGTAGAGGCTCGAGGAAGAAATGAGTATTCGCCCGGTTCTGAAACAAGATCAAAGGCGGTAGGAGAACAACAGCCGCATTCTGGCGAACACCTTGCACTTTTTCTCGCGACTCATTTGCTCCTCACCGTCACCTCAGTCTCTCTCTCTCTACTGTACCCAAAATTGAACAAAAATTCCATCTTAATAATTCATGCAAAATTCTCATTTTTAAAAGAGACAATGAACTCTAAAAAATTTACAATAATCATTAAAACGTAATTTTCAAGACTTTCTCTAGGAGTTTGTCTCTAATCATTGTCATTGTTATAGTCACTAGGTTACCAGTCATCATTTACGCTCCAATAACCAGGTCAATAACAAAGAGCAATAGAAGTCTCTTAAACGTCACTGAGAGAAAACCAAACTCATGGATTCAAAAAGATTGAATAAATTCACAAGTCCCTAGGACAATGCTACCTCACAGATTCACATGTTTTGAATTATCATCATTAGCACCTCAAAACATCAATAAAAAAATTCCTAGAATTAATCTCGGAATTTCTCATTGAATGACTCGAAGTATCCCAATTCACTCCAAAGTCCCTGTAAACAATTCAATTCAAATAAAAGTTGAGAGATTCGAGGGATTGCGAATATTGAAACGAGTCTTCATCGAGTGTCCCTGACTCTCTCTCTCTCTCTCTCTCTCTCTGTTGACGAGTAGAAGGGGGGGGGGGGGGGGGAAGAATCATTTGCCTGACTAATTCGCATGCCGATGAACCCCCAGATAAAGTACCAGAGGACACAGAGACTATACTCGAGTGTTATTCTTCTTTTTATTTTTTTGCAAGAAGGAAAAACGAACACACGAGACTTCCGTGGAATAAGTTAGTCACGTTTAGTCAATAGTGTGCTCAGCTATGGAACAAACAAGTGCCGCCGTCGATGACGTATATACCTGTGGTACAGGTCTAGGATGAAAAATATCGTGGAAGGGGGGAATAAAGAAGGAACGACGAATCGACTACTGTGAGATAATCATTTCCAATGTATTACACTGTGAATTGAACGATGAGAAATTAAATATTATAATTTTCTTGAAAATTACACATGTGTTAATTAAAATGAAATTAAGATTTCTCTTTTTTTGTTGTGATATTTAATTGTTTCATATTGACACGCAGTAAAATTTCTCATAATTCTGAGAATATTTGTGAGATTGATGGGTTTAGAAAAAAATCTGCAAGGTGATATTTAATTTGACAATTTTGGAGGCTACGAGAGTTTTTTTTAAAAGATCAATATCTTTTTAATTCACTCAAAAACTAATTTCTTCATTCAGAAATTGAAACATGACTCGAGAAAAAAAATAATAATAGATGTAAAGGAATAAATAAACGAATTTATTTTTTTTTTCATTAGAGATGAAATTGATCTGTCCTTCATGATATATTGATTATATCGTTCCCATATTCAAGTTTGAAATGAATGATTGAATGAAGTAGTGAATCTTGTAAACAAAATGTGAGTGACAGAGAAATTGTAAGTCATTTTTTTTTTAATTTTTTATTACCTAGTTTTTTTTTTTTTTTTTAATGACTCGACTCATCTGAACCATGACAAATCATGTGAGATGTTAGCAGGACATCACGATTGATCATGGTGGATGTTAGAAGGCCCGACAATTAGAGATAAACACGCGGAGCTGTTCCGTTGAGGAATCGAGGTGGGGAAGAGAAAATGAGAGGTAGGATTCTCAGGGTCAAGGTTGATTTTTTTTGTACAAACTATACCAACCAAAAGAAATTAATCACAATTTTTATCCCAATCTCGTACAAATTTCTACTGAATCTTTGCCATGGAACCTCCCCCCCCCCCCAGCCACTATTTATCCACTTGCAAAATATTTAATTAATCTTGAATAATGTGGAAAGAATCTCCAGCAAATTTTGAATCGAACCTAGCATTAAAAAATAAAAATAAATAAATAAAAGATGAAAGGAAGTACATTAGATATCCGGAACGCTGGGGTTTCGTGTTATTATTATCTTTGCAGGGTGGACAGGTGCCAGGGGGTACAGTAAAAGTGGCACGAGTCAGCTCGAGAGTTAGAGAGAGAGAGAGAGAGAGAGAGAATAAAGAGGAAGGTAGGATACCGTCCAGCATCAGACAGTTGGGGATCAGGTACAGTCGATCGTTATCAGGTAAGATGCCTTTGGTCGAAAGAATAAGAAGAAAATAAAGAATAAATGGTAGGAGGTGGGGATATGTAACTTGTGCGGTGGCCACCAAGTGAAGTTGCTCCCTGAGCCATTTGGCCTCTCTTATATACAACTGAGGAAGACAACTTGGGTTACTACTCCTTCTACCATCTCTCCTTTGGGCTTCAGCTCAGTTGGAATAAAGGGTCTCAGTAGCATAGTTGCACGCACATTCCAAGTTCACTGCAGCCTTGACTCCATGATGAAGGGCAAAGATGTTACTTTTAACCGCACAATGAACAGAGACAAACCTATTTTCAACGTCTACATATGAATTTATACTATTGAATTAACCAAATCCATTAATTGAATATCAAGACAATTACATTCTTCAATATTTTTTTCCACTGAAATTCTTGATTGATGAGATTGAAAATCTAATATAATACAAAATACAAGTGATATAGTCCAGCAAACGTACAACAGAGAAAAAAAAAAACAATTTTATTCTGTTCTGTTGATTGACAAGCTGCATGACGTTTACGATTTCAAACGGGTAGTGGTGGTTTTGGTGAGTGGCTTTAAAACACGATTGGAGAGAACGTTGAAATAAGTAAAATGGAGAAGGAAAAAAAAAACAGATGGAATTGTAAAAAAAAGGAGAGAACCTGGGAGAAAACGGGATACCATGATGATGTGTGTGGCGCCCACGCTTCTGCCAGCACTATACGGTTTCACCCAAGTGCTAATGTCATCCGAATATTGAATTGAGAATGTCTACTAAATTGGTGTTACCAATATAATGTAGATTGAGTGATTATAGCAAGGGAATAACATTTTTACAGAAAACGTCAAAGGATTGTGGAGAAACAAATGACAACATTAATAAAAAAATAAAAAAAAACAAATTGAGACATTTGTAGGACAAACTCTCGCGCTCCACATCCGTGAAAGACCTTCACCCATCAGTGAACGACAATGAGATTACTGTATGTGGAATGATCATATACACCAAGGCTGACGTTGAATTTGCACTCGAAATAAGAGGCATGAAAAATCCAAGGCAGACAAGAGTTAAAATTGAAAAATTTTGGCGCTCAACAGAAAAGCCCACACTCGAATCAGACTTAAAAAATACTGTTTCTGAATCACTCGCTTGTTGTGTACTCTCCCTGCCTACCTGTTGCCTTATCGAGGAAACCAGCTCTGATGTCCAATCCACCTCGTTGTCGACGTTTGGCCAACGTTTTCGATTGGCGGCCACAGGTATGCATATATGTACTATCTCTTCACGAGGAGTCAGACATATAAATAGATTTCTCGAGTTCAACTCTTGCGAATCTGTGGCACCTTTTTTTTTTTTTTATAGTTTCCTCGCGAACGATTCGATCATGTGAATAGTATTTCTTTTTCTAATGTTACAATACCTTCAAAAAAAAAAAAAAAATATTCCCATAAAAACAAAGATATAGAAGAGGATGGTCGTCCATTGGGTCCCTCCCATATTTAACACAACACGAGATAGCCCCTCTATTCCCGGAAAAATCCCCCCCCCCCCACCCACTCCTTATACTCAGGATCGTTTGTGTCATATAAATATCTCCAAAGCAATAAAAATCACCAGCGGCATCATCTTCCCTCTAATTTCAACTGTTGTGTCTGCAAAAACTACACAAGTCTCAATCCCTAGATACCTTCCACAACCCCAAACTCTCGGTTGTCTATTCTCACGAATAACTCGAGGCTCAAGTCGTTAAAACAGGCAAAGAAAAAAAAAGTTTTATTCATACTCAATGATGAAATAATGCCAAAAAACACAAATGGTAAAGAATAAAAAAATAATAGTACAATGGCCTTTCCCATTTCATTTGATGTCTCAATAAAATCAACGTCCTCGAAGATGTCCCAATGACAACTAGGACCGAGGGCAAGATCAGAAACTTGACTTTATGCCACATCTCCTGTCCCCCCTGGTTCTCTCTTAACCCACGCATTTTCATGCAGAAGCATGTGAGAGGTTTTCATGCCACTTACAACCTCACAGCCACGACCTTCGCCGACAAGCCAGAACAAACCAAAACTCAAAGACCAGAAAAATAAATAATTAAATCGTACTGCAAGATTTAATTTACGTATATGGAAGGAGAGGAGGACTTTGCCATAAACATCAAATGAAATTCCGCTTAAAATTAATTAGTCACTTTTTTTTTTTTCTCAGTACTCTCTTCTATCTTGAGTGTGTACCACTGTAAAATCCTCATCGAAATTGCAATATTTTTCCATTGAAATTGCGTGCATTGTTGTTCGAGCTTTCCAAAAAGAAGAAAAAAAAAAAACGATAGCTTCAAACGGCTCTTTCCAAGCATCTAATCTTACCACCGGTATCTTCACAGCTTATATATGTGCAAAACCTGTATATATATTTGCCAAGAGAAGTACAGTTATGCCCTGAAGGACTTGCATTTCGGTTGTAAGGCCGGTGTGCACCATCGATCAAGTCGGAGATCATCACAAACGAAAAAAGGAGAAAATAAGAAGAAGAGGCAAGAAAAATTGGTGAATCTTGAGAAATATACCTCTTCACCATTTTATTCTTTACACTCATGGAAACAAAAGACTATCTCTCATCAATGTTTATGTTTTTTCTGAGACACATCGATTGAAATACGAATGGTGTTGGATGATAATTACGTCAACCTGGGATTTCAAAAGAAAGGGAGATAGACTTTCATTTATATTTATATGGGAAATGTAGGGGAAAATCAAGTTTAGACATTTTGTCTAGTAGTTAGATGAACCAAGAGGGACGTAATGGGTTACCGGGGTGAGAGAGTGGGGGGGTAGGCAACACCAAGGGAAGACATGCCCGCAGCATCCGTGAATGAATATGAGTGCGCGCGCGTGGGCGCTCACAGTGGTTCTCCATTGATGTACGTATACATCATTCAGAGTTATTTGATGGCTGATTTTGTTTTTTTTTTTTTTTTTTGACGATTTGCGCCACTTTTTCGGAACAATTTGTCGTTTTGTGTGAGAGTTATAATAAATTTTCTCAGCTGCTCGAGATATTGACAGAAAAAAATAAATAAATAAATAAATAAAAGTGCAACATTCAGCGACTCATGTTGTCCATTTTTAATAATTTATTCTCAATGCCGAATGAAATGAAACGTTGATAATAAATACAAGGTTTATCCGGTTTACCCTCTCGTTAACTCGATTTCACATCATTCCTGTGAAAACCCGTTGAAAGCTAATTACGATGAAGGTGTCATGCACTTCCGAGAAGCAAAAGATAATCAAATATTTTTATATAAAATTGATCCGAGGATATATATATATATATATATATATGTATATGCAGAAAAATAATATACCTCTCGATCGGGAGAAAAACAAAAAGAAAAAAAAACACAAGATGAATAACAAAAACTGAAGCATAAAACGCGGCAGGAGGATTAAAAGTTAAATCTCTGTAGTGAAGAGACAGAACGACACTGCTATGCAAATCAGAAAAGGGGGGAAATTATTTATGCGAACTGTGATAATAGACACTGGAGCGATAATTACTCGACAACCTTGCATCGTTGCGCACGGGTGGATCTCACCTCGTCTCTACTACAGTGAAATGCTCGACGATCTTATTATTATTCCATATGTAGTAAATATTTTTTTTTTTTCTTCAATCTATTTTTCGATTTCGTTTCCACATTTTTTTTCTTTCTTTTTTTCTTTTTCTTCAACACCGTCGTGTTCCCTCACTCGCGTACTATCAATCTGAGATCCGGTTATTCTAGAACATGAGGACAAGGCACCTTTATATATCTACATTCTTATACTGTATTCAACATTTCGCTGAAAATTTCACGATTTATATAGAATTAAGTAGAATTTTTTTAGCTCTCAATGTGTCAAATTATTGAAATATTAAACGAAATACATGAGGGATAAAATAAAAATTTAAAAGGTTAAATTTGCATTTCATGAACCAGTGAAAATTTATTCTGCAAATAATATTTTACCCATAAATTGTTTTTTTTATTTTATTTATTTTTATTGAATGCATGGAGACTTGGGTCCACCTGGTCGCGTCTATACTGTCGCTGCTGGCCTGTTACGTATTACGTAATTATGTGACTATTGCACAATACAAAGTAACCGCCACTCCCCTTTCGCGAAATACTCGTATACAGAACCCCGAAATAAATAAATACGTGCATTAAACATTTGTATCTGCAAACGAGCCCTGCGGACAAATCGCTTACGTAGTTGCATTTCAAATCACGATTGGTCAGGAATTAAACGGGTATTTAGCGTCGACTATCCATAATAAAAGAGTGTTCATGCTACCGAGAGCGAAAGGTTTTCCTTGAACATAAAAAAAATGAGAGAAACGAGAGAGAGAGAGAGAGAGAGCGAGAGAGATATGTTCATAAAAGCCTGATGGGATTCATTAAGGGTGAATATATTTTAATAAATTTTCAACTTATCAAAAATGCTTTGAGCGAACCTGATATTATCAAGTCGTCGTGTGTTCACTGTGCTGATTTAATTTCTTATTAATTTTATTTCACCGCGTTTGTATCTGAATTTTTAATAAAATATAGAACAACTCAATTTTCAATACTGATGTGGAGATGTCAATTTTTGAATTAAAAATTTTTCCATTCCAATGTATCAATGAATAAAAAAGATTCATTTTTAATTCAATTATCGATGAGTTTGGCAGAGTTTTTCTACTATGTACTGGCGGCATTGGTATAGCATAACTTGGTGCGGATGCCAATTAAGAGAATGGCCGAAGAAAGGGGGATGACAGAGATTTATCGAAGAGTTATCGCAAAGTCGGCGTAGGCATGTAAATACCCCTCTATGAATGTATTTAGATCGAAGGCAAACTCTAACGGCCGAGGGTTTGCCCCGTTGATGCTGCTGCCCTCTTCCCCCCTCCCTCCACGACTCAACTCTGTTAAAGGTACATACACAAGCCAATACTATACAAATGGAATTATATACAGGAGAGATAAAGATGGTAGGTGAATGAGAGAGTGAGCTAGATGATCGGCCTCCAACTACAGATTTATTATCCCTTTGGACGTAGGCAGATCGACCACCCCACGCATCGCTATAGTGTGCGCGCTAGAGCACGGGGCCTCTCTTCCCACGCATTCGCTCACTTCTCTTCATACCTGTGTACCAACGTCCTATTACTAATACACATTTTTCATAGCTAAAGCCCGTTATACATTCTCTGGAATTGTCAGTTTATACTGAATTATAATCCACTTGCCAATTCAATTTTATTTATTTTTATTTTTCTCTCCGTGAGACTTAACTATATTCAAGATGATGATCCATCGCCAGTTGTCCCATGTTTAACGGAAATGAATTATTGTATTACCAAATTACTGAAATAATTATTTAATCTCATTGAATATCAATTTGTCTTATCCGGTTCCCTCATTACACAGCTATAAAGAGATGCTGGAGAAATGATTGAAAAGTGAAAGTATATATTCATGCATCTCAGGACAGAGGAAACAAAAGTTGCGAGAAAATCACCCAGTGAAGAAACAAATTCCATCCAAGGTGGAGAAGCAAAAAATAAAAAATAAAAAAAATACAATGTATAAATTGTAAGAGGGGTAGGAAAGAAAGGAGGCATCTTCCGAGCGAAATGTCAAGAAGCGGCCAGTTAATTCTCAGCGTTTATCGCTGCCAGCGACGGCGCGGCTCCAAGAGCCCAACTATCCATTAGACAGGAGTGTGCAGGTTGTATTCCACCAGTTGCCATCCTCCTCCTCCTATCCTTCTTCATCGGTGGAAAAAGGGAGAGGGATTTTCCCCTCTACAGATATTCTCTATCCTTCACTAGCCAATGTGGAGGGCTTGAGTTTTCTACGAGTGAACGAGACTCTGGACCGCCGATTGGAATTTCGAGAGCGCGTTTTGTTCTCACACAACACAACAAAGAATATCGTCCGATAGGTGAATTCTACTAACCAAATATCCAATTGTCATCCCAGAATTGTTAATAATTTCTCTCCCCTAAATTTACAATTACACAATAAATAAAAAAAAATGAAATAATTAAAAAAAAAATTAATATCAATAAAATTATCATTGATTATTCGAATGAAAGCGAAAGTTTTGGAATACACACACAATAAATTCATGAAATTCATTCTCATCGTGCGAGCATGAAACCCCTCATCATCACAGTATAATTTCTCCCATTTGTGTTTCCCGTGAAAGCGAAACATCAAATAAGCCTCCTCACCACTTATTTGGCAAGAAAGAAAAAAAAAAAAAATTAGTATCGAGTGAGGAACAATAGTGTGTACTTTGAGTTGATTGGTAGACCTCTCCCCCCCTCCCAACGAGTGAAAGAGTTAGTAAAGAAAAACAAGACTTTCACTTCGTGGACGGGAGTATCGTGAGAGAGCCTGTATAGCCTCGTCAATTCGTTTTTTGCTGATAATAATCAATGGTAATTATGCAATCAACAATGTCATTTTCAGTTTAATCTGAAATACTTGTGAATAGTAAAATAAATGTATAATAGAAAATAAGTAAATAAACAATGGATCCTGGCAGTAATGTGACGTTGAAAATCCCCCGATAAGGTGAATTAATGATTATTTTATCACGGAAGTTGCGGGTGGTACATAATCCAACAAAAAAAAAAAAAAAAAAAAAAAAAAAAAAAAAACAAAACACGATTCTCGTCGTTTATAGCCCTAACATTGTTTGAATGTATCTCGCCTTTCTTCCCATTAACCTGGTGTACTGCCATTTGATGGTGCACGAAGGTAGAAAGAGGTACTTGATGCCTCGAGGCCATATATACACTGACGTCTTCCTTCCTCATTCCCCTAGATTGAAACAAACACTACTTATTTGAAGGCTTGAATTTCATTCTGCTTATTTGACACAAATAACTAAATACATTGGAGTTAGGACGTGTCACTATCACCGGGTATTTTTATAAACTCCTATTAGAATGAAAATAAAATACCAATTGATGTCTAAGGAACTTTCTAAGAGACCTCGGATATATCCCCCTTGCAATTCTTTCACAAATTTTACCTCTTAAAAATTCACTTTCTAAATTGAAAAATCAAGGTAGATTATTGGGATTCCAATTCTCCCCTATTCGATATAAATCATATATTGAAAAATAATCACAGCTACCTATATCGAAAATAACATTTGATTATCCTTCGAAGAACTCGAATCAATGTAAATTGACTATTAAGCCTCTCAACTAAATCAATTTTGGTTATTCCTGTATCTATTAATCTACTAAAAATTGGTGGTCCCATAAATCCTCAAATGAATCTCCTTTAGAAAAAAATAATAATAATAATAGAAAGAAATTGGTAACGAATCGAAGGAACGTCATTAGAGTTGGGAATGACTTTTTTTTTTCTCCCCCCTCTCCTTCTGTATTATATTTCTTTTTAGCCAAAGCGTCGGCTAGTTAACTGGCGCTCTCCTTTGGACAGTAGCCACGCGGAGGCCTGAAGACAATGGCGTCTCTAGCCAAGAAGGGAGCAAGCGATAAATTGTCATGGTAGAAGGAGAGAAAGAATCGTAGTCGAGAGAGGGAAGAGACTAAATGCGAAATAGGCCAGAGGAGATGAGAACAAGGGGCTTGGGTAGCCCTTAAATTGGCTCATTTTGTTGGGTTTTAAAACCTCGCCCCTTTCCTTCTAACATGAGAAAAAAGCAAGTGATTTTTGCTGGATATATTCCTCGAAAGAGAGCAAATTTCACCCTAAAAAATTGATAACAGTACGAAATTTGTTGAAAATTGAATAAAAATCTCCAAACCAATTTTTCCCCCTCCCATAATTGGATTATGATTATGCGCGTATTATGCCAAACCGCATGTACATGCCATAATGGCACGATATATTAAAGCGAAACTCAAAAAGCGTTACAGTTCACACGAAACATTGTATTTTCATTAATTCCTGTTCCGTGTAACGCGGAAAAGGGTCATTTAATTCGCAATAATTCTCCCCCCTCCTTCCGTGTGAAAAATTTCACGGTAAAAAACAATTCAATGGAGGTTTGGTTGAAATTTTTGCGGTGTATTACGTGTACTGGGCTGAGGAGTTGACGAATGTATTCAGCCTCTTCTCATATCTCTCTCTCTCATTCACCAATAATTTTTGATTTTTCCCAAAAATGGGATTAATCGTATTTTTTTTATTTTTTTCCTTTTGTAATTCTTCTTATTTGTTTTTTAGTTTCGCAGCCTATGATCTCTGATGACTGATGGGAGAAATTTTCGAGGAATGAAATTAATAAAAAACTTCTAGTCACGATTGTTTGTTTTATTTGGCAAATTCAAAGTAGTGTGGTCCGTGTGCATCCGTTACTCGGAATAAATTCATGCAACACTATACTTAACCCTCCACCATTGGGTTAAGATGAATTGTTGGAATGGTTGTTGTGTGCGCGCGCGTGTCCCTGATTATAGTGCATCATCGGAAACTCGGTGATGCTCCCCTTAACGCCCGTTAGAAACGTTAGTGAGAAGGCGATTTCCTATTTCTAACAGTTTTTTTTTTTCTTTCTCTCTCTCCCCCCCTATCTCCACTCTTTTTCCTTGGGCTTTGTGCGCAGAAACTCTGTTACTTCAAATATCCCCGGGGTTAAGTCTAATCGCTCGGTGAATCTTCAATTGAAAATAAAATTTTCAATTGAAAAATTATTTTTTTTTTAATTTCTTTTTTTTTTTTTTGACATGATGAATTTTCAATTGGCATAAAATTGAGAACCCCGGTGGTTGAAATTGGTAAAAATAAATTGTATTGGACATTGGGGGGCACTGCGTTGAATCATGGAGTCGGCTCACCCAGGTATCGAGTTAAGTGGCCAGTATCTTGGGAGGATAAAAGGGCGGCTGTCTGGCCCTTCGGGCTACTACTCTAGTTCGCCCTTACAGGAATTCCTCATACCCACGCCTGCCTCGTGTGATCCTGTTTTGCCTTCCCACTCGTCGTTATACACACGTCCACAACGCACCACCGCCCTTTATTCCCACTCTATACCCACCACCTATTCATTATTTTTCACATTTTTCCATTTTTTTTTCCCCCTCTCTAACATGATTATAAACACGTGTTATTGCAGATCAAAGGCATTCATCAGAAATTGACCAAAAATGTCATTTACATTTACAAGAGAAAAAATTGTTTCCCCCCCGCCAACAGATAAATGAATCTTGAACAATTGTGAAAGAGATGATATAGTGAAAAAAAAAAAAAAAATTATTGTCGAGTCTCGTGAGGAATCTCATTTGCAGGTTTTTACCGTTAGAGTAGGTGGAAAGGACGTATATACTTTCAACGGGGTTCTCCGGATGACACGTAAGGATAATGAGTACACAGAGTGGATGTTATACCGGTATGTAATTGTGCCGTTCTCTTGTATCCCTCTTTTCCCTCCTACACTTAATTCCCTTCTTCTTCTTCTCATTTATTTTTTATTTTTTTTTCTCTTATTCCTCTCCTCTCTACAAACTTTTTTTTCCCCCACACAGTAATAGCGTGAAGGTTTGTGGGTGCAAGAGGGCCGACATCTAATCCAAGTGAATCAGACGCTATAGACGTATACGTGTACAATTATTACACTGTATTAGATTTTGCCAAGAAATAGGCTTGAGCATCATGCACGAAACGATGAGGGGAAAATGTAGGTGAAGGGAATGGGACAATTAAATCTTGGTATTAACGAGACTCAGGTGTAGCCACTATATATATATATATATATATAGTGGATATTGCAATGCCAACAAAACCCTTGTGGACGAGACTAGGAAATCTAATAAACTCATGAGTCTATTGTTGTATTTATATTATCAAGTTTTATCTTGATAAAATTACTATTCCAGTCTCCACTATTCATTTATATTTGTTATAAAATTTTATATTATGCAATAAGGAAATGACATTAAATTATTATTGTTAATTAATTGCAAGTGTCATATTTTAATGAAAAAAAAAAAAAAATCGGTTAAAATTGACACAAATAAATGAATGTTTCATAAATATAAATTTCCTCAATATGCGGCGAATATAAATGTGTAATATTTTTAATATCTTTTTTACCCATACCAAAAAATCATTCGAATGTGAGAGTTTGTAAGCGGCAAACGTTTATCAATGACAAGGCGCAAATATACACTGGAATGAAATATGCTTGGGGTAATGATTCGCGTCCCCCGGGGACCTGATCGATAACGCCTACACGACACGCGAGTCAACGAGTGCGTGTATCCACGTGCGTGAGCCACTCATTTTCTTCTTCAATTTTGAGTGATTTTTTTGCAAATATATTAGTATGATTTTTTTATTTTTATTAATATAAAATTTCCGTCAGTGATTGATCCCCTTCTGAAGAATTAAAAAAAAAATTAATTCACCGCCGGGAATAATCTTCAAAAGCGAATTTCACGAGAAAAAAAAAAGTGCTCAATGCCATCAGAGCATAAAGGATTGAGGCATTGTGAAGCGCAGCGAGGATAATGTATAATCCTGAGATTAGTCTGCCCTCAGTTTCAGACTTTAATTTCGAAAAAAATTGAAACAAAAACGAGACAACAGGAATGACATAATTTCCTGTCACGAACGTCCACTATTGTTCCAACATCAAGGTCAAAAATTAATAAATTTATCAATTTTTATTAAATACAACATCAACTCGAGGTAAAATGCTGT
The DNA here is from genome assembly GCA_035578325.1 of Coelinius sp. EB29. NCBI lineage: Eukaryota > Metazoa > Arthropoda > Insecta > Hymenoptera > Braconidae > Coelinius > Coelinius sp. EB29. Next base: position 1,572,040 of record JAOZGT010000012.1, on the reverse strand, counting down.
ATTTGTGAAATAAAAATTTTTACATTTCTATTATATCACTTCAGATTTGTCACAACTCCACATAATAATATTAGCCCCCCTCAGTAATACAGAGCATATATACATACAAGTTGGTTAGTTGCGCAACATATATACACACTCGCCAGCAAAACAAGTCCCAAAAAGAGTGTAAATAAACAGTGGAAAAAGACAAGTATGAAATAAAAGTAACATCGAATGGTTCCACCACGTGCATATACACACATCCGACGTAACTCAGTGCACACGCCGGACATACAAGCGAGTATAAGGACGATGATCCTGCGTGGAGATTCCGCCTCGAGCTTATATACAAGCTATATCGGCTACATCGTCGTCATAATTCTGTTTCTTTTATCCATTGCTTTTATTTTCATATCTTTCTCCGGTGAAGTGGCATCTCTCTCTCTATTTATTCTCCAGTACACTCTTTTTATAAACCAATATATCGAGAGAGAGAGAGAGAGAGAGAGTTTACGTGTCTTCTCGATCAATTCGACTCACATGATTCAATGGTATACACACATGTTATATACGCCAAACGGCAAAAGATAACGGTTCGATGGTTTCAACTTGGGCTATATAGTAGTCCTTGTCCTTGGCCTTTTCGTTACAATATATTAATGCCTTTCCTCTCTCTATCTTAATTTATTTGCCATATTATTTTTTTACTTTATGGTTTTATTGGTGAATATTAAATCATTTATTTCTCTCTAAAAGAAGAGAATATGAATGAATCTGATCAATATGTAAAAATAATTATCAACTAGCTCATAAAAAAAGTTCTACGAAGCATGATGTTCTTGTCAACATTAACCATATCGCAATTATCCGGGTGTTAGATCTAAAACTAGCCAGTTATAACCCTTCTCATTTACAACAGCAAGGGGGGTCTTCCTTATAATCCACATGTCCACTACATTTGTGGTGTATAAATACTTGCATCCGTGAACACATTAATCCGACCGCTTGTACACACATCTTCTCCCCTGGATAATTCCACATGAACTTACAATCCGCCATTACCATACTACTCATACAAAGAAGACAGCAGTCTGAGTATTTTCTACATGCAATAACGTAAATTAATATACATCGTGGATAATAGGTCGACCCACGCGTATCTCATAATATGAGCAGTGCACACACCGAGGAGTTGAGATCGTCACGCGAATCCCTTTGATGCATTTCAACTTGCTATTTTACTGTGTGAAACACTGTACATTCACTCACTTTCCAATAAAATTAATTTATTACCAATTGTAAAAAAATTTTCCCCATAAACAAAATGGGTACAAACATAAATTTCAAAATCAAATGAATAAAGAATTTATTCATAATAGAAAATAATATAATTCTATAAATCTGAGAGAAAGAAATACCTACTCACTTAGATAACCGGAAATGTCAATAGAAATAACAGGAATGTGCAATTCATTCACTTTCGACTCCTCGCACTCAACGCACGCAAATATTCATAAGAAAGAAAATAAAATGATCATTGCCTCTCTCTCTCTCTAAAAAGAAATCAAATATGATTCTATGAATTTGCCAAAAAAAAAAAAAAATCACTATTTAAATAGTTGTATATTTTAAAACAGCGATAAGCCAACTCGAAAAAAAAAATCCACATTGACACACACATACATACTTTGACAACATTGGAGAAAGCTGTGGACTTTCATGTGTAAACTTCTTCTCCCCAGAGTTACACTTTGATCATTACGTAAACTATCAACCCCGAAGAAGTTAAAGAGAGACAACATCGAGTGGCTAGAGGATGAAAAAATAAATAAAATAAACACATCACACACAACATTGGAATATGGGCATAAAACGACACCCGAGGCGTTGGCTCCAGCCCTGAGTATATATATGTATACTCTAAACCCGACCAATCTCCGTCAACATACATGTATACATTCAACCAGTTCATTTTCCGCTGACCAAGCGTGAAAGCAAGGAATAAAACAAAAACAGAACAGAATAGAAAATTAAGAAAAACCGTAGAATAAATATTGAACAAATAACAAGCAGTTGTCTGTCCAGTCTATGCGTCATCATCACGATTGCATAAAAATAATAAACGAAAAAAAATAAAAAATCACCACAATTTTACGATTAAAAGTCAAAGCCTATCCATAAAAATGAAAACAAGTTGATAATAACAACAATAAACTGGTATCACTTATTTTATGTCTACTTTCACCTATCGGCGCTCTTATTAGTACCCCTCTTGACAATATTATTACTGTAATTATTATTTTCTCATCGTCTCAATTGTAGAAATTTCTACCTGTCACATAGCATGTAAATAAAGACGCTTCACCACTTCTTGACAAGAAAAAACAAGAAATTTAAAAAGTGGGGGAAGAAAAAAAAAAGAAATGAAGAGAATGAATTTTTGTTGCATGTCAGCAGGTTGAAGGACGTAAATTGTCGAGTCCCCGGCGGTTGAGATGAAAATTAACTACAAATAAACTGTATGAAAATGTGGATGAGGGAGAGGTCAATGACACTCTCCCCCTCCCCCTCCTCCTCAACTCATTGTAGATGACTTACTTTTCACTCGTGTCATTACCACACAATGAAAATACTCGTGATTATAATTCAATGTTGTGTGTGCTGAGTGCACTGTACATATACGTTCATTTGAAATTGTCGGTAATAATAATGGTTGCAAAAAATTTGACAACTTGCTTAAATCATCTTGTTTGAAGGCCATTCGAGTAATTCTCAATCTAGTTAATTGTCTTGGAATTAAATCAAAAGCCATTTTTTTGTAGCTCACATAATTTCATAATCCAGAAAATCCTGGAAATATGGAATAACTAAAGCATCATGCGCGCGATGACCTTCCAGTAAACGTTGTAGCGCACAATTATACATTTTCTGCATAATCATACACTTTCTATCATTTCTTAACATTTCGAATATGAAAGCTTGTTTTTTATTTTTATACTTGCTGCCCGGTTACTCAAAACTCGCGAGAAAAATTGAAAAATCGTTGAATTGGAGAAAATGTCAAAATTGGCCATTTCGGCTGGAGAATGGTTGACCCCCGAAACCGGCCCACCCAAAATTTCGTCTTTTCGATTCTTTCTCGTGCTGTAATATTTCATAATTGGCGTCCGGGCTACACACAATTCATTAGAAAAGCGGAAAAATAGGGAAAATGTAAAGAAAAAAACGAATAACCAAAAAAAACAACAAAACTACACATGAACTTGGCGCGATTCAATAAAAACGAAACGATAACATTCTCGTAGTCATGGAAATCATTAATTGATCCATCAACCAATCGGAGCATGAATAAAAAGTCAACAATCAAGACAATGTTTCATTGTCAATCAACATTATGATAAAGGAGAGAGAATGAGAATGATTTATATATTGGCGTTCAGTGTGGCTTGCAGGTGTCTGTGTACTTTTGTAAAGCCCCGGAAGAAATAAACGGAGTAAGAGAGAGAGAGAGAGAGGGAGAGAGAAAGGGCCTTGGTAAGATAAAGAATACGACCTATGAACCTCGTTTTATGCCACAGCCTGGTCGGAGGGGGGACGGGTTCGTTTGCGTTTTACCATCGAAAAATATAAGAAAGAGTCAAAGTGCCTTCCGTAACGGCCACCGGTACGACTACAAGTACATGAAGTGAGTAGAGGAAGGAGAGACGTGAAAATTTACAATGCTACAAAGTGGAATCTCGTGGGGATTTCAACTTTTCAACTGATCGTAAAATCTCTTGTGTGTTACCCCACGTATTCACAATCCAGCCACTAACCTCACGCCGATTTTTCATTCGTTATTCGACATTGACGAGGGCCGTATCTTTTGGCCAGTCATTTAATGTTCAAGGTAAGAAGGAGGTGAATTTGAAAAATGGGAAATAAATGAGATGAAAATGTTCTTTAGTAACGACTCGACTGAAATAACATGATTTAAGATTAATAACTCAAGTTTCTTATATTTTTTTTAAATTTAATTTCACGATGGGAGAGAAAAATCATGAAAATTGTGGAATTTTCCTGTCCTTCAAATGACCCCAATGATAACCTTTCCTCTCATCAATCACAAAAGGTGGAAAAGAATTGATTGACCAAGGTATTATTGACGAAAAAAAAAAATCAAAAACTAAACGCACGACATAAAAATATTACAACTTGTCGGAATTAGTGTGGCTCTGGTCTTTCCGCATTCTTTTATTCAGACGTACACACGTCTCACTTTGAGGCCCCAACGCGTTCATAAATCCCTCATGGACAATTTTTATGCGTAGTGCTTCAGTTGTGGGACTTGTTGATGACTAGAGGAGAGTAGGGAGGGGTCCCACCGCACGAGACCACATCACACGGTGGTTTCGTCAAGTGCGCGTGTACTGCGTTCATTATGTAAAGAGTCACGCGTCAATCTGGCCAATTGAAGACATGCAAAGTTGAGTTATTACAGTGATGCGGACATGATCATTATCCACAATGGAGAATATATGATTTTCTTGTGTGATCAATTGACTTCATCATGAATTCATGAAATAAATTTTTTGAGTTGAAAAAAAAAAAAAAATGTACATGCTCCCGTGGGAAATAAACTATAAGAATTAAATTCCCAGATACTAATCGTTGCTTTTTAATTGGCGCCAGAAAAGGCCACTAAATACTTTCAAATAGAATCAGCAGTGGTGTTATCCCATTGGCATATCCTTACAAATCACCCACGCACGTGTGTGGCCTACGCTGCTCCTAGAGAGCGTAGGACGTTATAACCTCTCAATATTATTCGAGTCATTAATTACGAAAAAATTTACCAATCAAAAAATATCATGAGTGGAGGGGAAAAAAAAATTGCAGGGATTTTCAATGAAATTACTGAGTGGAGAGATTGAAAAAAATAAAAATAAAAATAACCATTGAGATTTGCCGGCTTGGGAACGAAGGAGTGTTGCAAGAATCGGCGAAAGTCTTTATTGAAGTGACCATTTAGCACAATAAACTCTCACAAGGCCTCGTCCTTGTTATATAATTGTTCTCGATGGGACAATCATTGACCTTGATGAATTATCATAGGATCCTTTTTTTCTTTTTATGTAGATGGAATGAATATACCTAATTAATCATCGAAAATTACCCAAGAGCTGAATAACACTTTTTCGATAAAAACGATAAGTCGAATTGACTCAACTTCAGAACAGGTGAAGAACAGAGAAATTTAAATTTAAATATTGGAATACTCACGTTGATGAAATGCCTCAGTGACGATTGGTTTTCATATGTCATTACTTTACACTTTCACTTTCACATGTGTAAACATCCGCACATTGAACAAGCAGTTATTTTAATGACTCAAGCACTTGAATTATTCATAATTTAATAAAAATTTAATTATCCCCTGAACCTCAATTTTAGAATGCAAAAAAAAAAATGATTCTAAATTTTTTGTGGAATTTGTCTTTTTGAAAACGTTAGACAAGAGTAGATATCCTCCCAGGATGACTCGAGTCTATGGTCTCGGAAGAACTGACAAGTATACAACTCCGTTCACTTGGGCAAGATACACCCTACTACTACTACTACTACCACCAATGCATAATCCTTACTTTGAACCAGCCCTCTCTTTCAGGAACACTACTATAACGAAAGCAAAGTGAAGTTACCGAGAGCTCTCTATCTCTCTTTTCCCCTCTGCCGCTGTCTCTCTGATGCCCAGACGCCGCATCAGCACTCAACACAAATTCATCCCACCTTTTGTGTTTGTGTTTTTTTTTTTTTTTTTATTTTTTCAAAACCTCACTGGTGAATTTGATGTTGTGGTAGGTACGCCGATAAATAATTTTATTTTCACTGGGTGATGCATGTATTTAATGGTGTAGTGTTATCTTATTTGTTATGGGATTGTATAGCGGATGCCAGGTGGTTGTAACTTGAAAATTTATTCATCAACCTTTAGGCATATCTCAGACATCGCCGAATACATGAGAATAATCATCTTCAACGAATTAATTCATTTGAGGTGAATTAAGTAATTTGGTGTTTTGGACAACAGTTATATCTATACTTCTCTATGTACGATGTGTGGATTTGATGGATTTGAGGAGAAAGAAAAAATGAGAAGAAAATTGTTCTGCGCAGATGAAATGATTAATCGTGTGGATAACACTTTCACAGACGATTTGAGTACATTGTCAAGAATGCCATTATTCACCGTGAATAAATCGTGGAGTAAAATGTCAGTGGTGGTGGTGGAATTTGATGGTATACGTCAAATACCATTCGACAAAGGAAAATAGGTGCAAGTTTATATCGCATTACCTCTAACATTATCAATCGACAATTCTCACAACTTTTCAATTATTGTCCATTGTTGGAATTTTTTCCAATATCCTCAAAAAGAATTATTTAAAAAATTACAACTGTAAAATGAAATTGAAATAATGACTTCTGACATTTCTGTTAATTTTTCAAAATAAAACCGTCGCGTGCAATGCGTTAATCGTTTATCTCCCCCTCCCCCCTCTTTCCCCATCATTGATACCCTGGAGGTCGTAAACCAGATTTCATTTAAAGTCACCCCGAGACGAAACGCGAAAGAACGTGGGGGCCTTCTGGTGTCGAGAGTGGCAACGCAGAGGCGTGAAAGAAAATAAAAAAAAAAAAAAAAACAAACGAGGATGGCAGATAAACTGAAATAAAAGAAATTAAAAGTTGCCAAGTAAAACGAACGTTTAATGGAATTCTGGTTGATGATTTAACGCGTCGAAGATTCGCGTTAAATGTTTTTAGTATTATTGCCGGTAAATTAAAAGCGCATTTCATCATCAAAGAAATACCGAGATGAGTTAAAAGTCGAGCCAGTTACACTGAACCAATGAAAATGAATATTTTTGCACTGATAAAAAGAGAGAAAAAAAAAAAAGAAAATCTTCAACAGGAAAAAGTCAACTATCACAGTCAATTTGTCGTATTAAATCATAAGGGGGAGAAAAAACATTCTAATGACATTCTATCCGTAATATTGAAAGTAATAAACGACTGAAATGACACTTGTACTCACCGGTGATGTGTTGTGTGACAGGTTATGGGTTTAACCGGTGCTCCCATGTCCTCTGGCGATGGCCATTGCGACACATTTTCACTCTCACGCGTTACGGATGGATTTATTCACTCAAACTAAATGACTCCTCTCACCCAGCACATTGCCACAATCACACAACACACAAAGAAAGAGTTTATTGACTTTACAGTGTTTGTAATATCGAGAGAGTCCCGGCGTCAATAAACAATGGGACGGCATCATTTGGAGAGATTTTCGAGTGTTGGAAATTAACAAATAAAATCGTACAGCCGCCATTTTGCATTTCTCATAGGACAGGGTATGACTAAACAGAAATTTACATGTAAAAATTAATTACTCACACCTTTTAAATATTCCGGAAAATCTCTAAAAACACTTTCGTCACTCAACATATCGCGAAAATACTCCCGACGCCCAACGGCGCCCTTGGGGTTCGGCAAATGCCTCAACTAAATATGATGCCCCCGGTGGCCATATTGCCCCCCCACAATGCAACGCCAGAGTGACCAAAAAGGGCCTCCCTCAGTCGAAAACTTTACCTTTTCTTTAAAAAAAAAACCCCCTAACCAAGCAATTTTATCGTAACAACCGATAATTAACGTGATCTCTCGTGAATTTAACTTAACCACCCCAACACCGGAAATGTTTCTCAGTCGCTAAAACCTCTAATTTCCATATTCACCGGCAATAATTGCCACTCTGCATGAAAGGACGGCTGAAGAATGCCAATAAAAATTTTCCATTCACTTTGTTAATAGAGGAAAAAAAATAAAAATCCTCAGTGTATTCACATCGCCGTAATCGAACATTAACCTTAAAAGAAAAAAAAAAATCTCAACGGGAAATAGAGACGAATAGTTGAGAAATTGTCTATTGTTGTTGCGTGGCATCGTTCAAAGTGTTGACACAGTGACCACTGACAAAACACTTTAGAACGTTAAAATCCATGCAGTACAAATTAAACTCAGTGCATATATCTCGATTCCTTTGTGAAAGTGAAAAAGTTGGGAAAATTGAAGAGTTAATGAATTACCATAAAACCGAACGAACCCATTAGTTATTATGGCGTATATCACGCAAGTAAGAGTGCATAAAAAATCCATAAAAACTTGAAGATTAAATCTCAATAATATTCCTAGTGATTTTTAACCACTGCCACACCACAAATGGCAAATTAAATTCTCTTATGACGCAACGCTGAATAAAATATATTTGTATATTTATTTACAATTGCCTTCAGCAAAACATTTTTCGGGGTAATGAACACATGCACATTCAACCTGCACTCGCCCACGTATGTTTTTCTCCATTCACCAAATGATTTTTCTTGTTAGAGGCTTGATTGGAAGAAAATAAGAGTGAGCAAAGAAATAAACAGCCTTTTCCACTGACATTGATCCCTCAATCCATTAAATCTGATCAATTGAAAATAGCAGTTGAGTAATTAATTAACTAAGAGCCACTACATATAGTTTAATTAGATTTGCCATTTTGATGATGCGTGAATCGTATAAATTGTCCTGTCGACTTTAATCCGCAAAATAACACAAACTGGCGTCGGAGGATTATAATCGCCCAAAGGACGTTTGATGTCTCCTTCTATCGCTATTCATAATACCTTCATTCATATTTTTGTTCTTTTACTTCTCATGCTATTTATTTATTTTTTATTATTCTCTTTCGCAGGATTGATGAAGCCGGTGTTGGGTTTATTCCACGGTTTATATACAAATGGGCGAGGATATCTCCCTGAGGGTAAGGCAAGAGTGTTTTGCATATATTAATATGTTACTAATGCTATTATGGCTGTGCAATTCGCCAATCTCAATCCTGCGTCCTTCAGCCTGGCTTTATTTTCCGAGATGTATGTGTCAAATGGATTTTTAAAAAAGTCATCGTGAGGATAGAGGTACAAATAAACTGACATCCCATAATTATAGAAAAAAAAACAAATTTATGTTTTTTTTTTTCATCTGGAAAGTTTGGTCAATAAATTATCTCGCACCTCAACCTTGTCTAGACTTTACCTAAATACTGAATGAGAAATTAATGGTCAAGATGGAACGAACAAAGAGAGAAATACATGAAAAAAATCAAGATAATCGAATAGATCACGCACAGCAGTAGGCGTACATTATGATTGGTCTTAATCCTTTTATTCGTTATTTTTTTTTGTTTCATTCATTTCGCCATTCATTACTCCTCCACATGTTTTCTAGATACCATCCAATGGGGAATGATAATCGTGGGCACTTTGGTATGGAAGGCGCCTGAAACAAACACCTTTTGTATGAAAATTGTCGTGCGCATACCAAAGTGCCAAATATGTTGCGTATGGGCTAAAAAAAGATGGAAGAATCCAGGAACAATTGTTGGAATTCATCTGCTCCAATTTTTTTCTTGTAGAAAACAAGTAATCCAATTTTGTCTTTTCAATTTATTTCTCGTGCTATATATTTCATAAATCTCATAAATATTTCTGGGAAATTTCTTGGCGATAAGGTGTGCACAAAAGCCCCTTGAATGATACGAGTTTCTTGTTTTTTTTTTTTTACACATAGTATTAGAGAAGAGAGAACCGACAGATTATAATGTGAAAGCCACCATAAAAACGCCTTCGCCACACATATTGGCCATATTCAGTGTGAGAAGCATGAATTTCTCTATTCATAACCAAAGAATATTTCTGTCATGCATTTATGCAAGATTATGAATGATAATTCTTCAAACCGGGGCTATAAACTATTAATTACGATTGGTCCCTGCAGCGTGCAATGCGATCATTGGTAGCAATGCCATTGGCAATCGGTTTTAGAGTCATCCTGAGAGCTGGATTAACTAGATGGCTTTCAGGTGATTATCGCTACTGCGATTGGTTGTGCAAAAAAAAAAAATTAAATGATTAAATTCTTCTGATAGCCTCAAGATGAAGAGGGAATTCCACCCAATTTGTGAACACATTTTCCTTATCAATGGATATACAGATGAAGAAATATCATTATTAATTTTTTTATAATAAAAATTTCAATTCATTATCGATTAATCAATATTATATCCAATTAAATCCAATATAGAAATTCGATATTTCATAATGAATGAGACAGAAATGAATCTCAGCAATATAGTCTGTCCTAAATCACTCTGCTCGCGATTACGGTCCACCTTGCTCTATGTAATTACACCGGTGAATTTATCATGACTCATTATTGATGTGTACGTGAGCAAGTGATCCCCAGCAATTGTGTTGGTGTCTTGTCTACTGTCATTGACCTTCTTCACTTTCATTCATGATCATTACTACACTCAACACTGTATGAAAGAAAAAAGAAAATGCAGAGAATGAAGAAAAAAAAAAAGTATCATTAATTCAACCGGTATAAACTACCCGAGGTCTGGGACTATATGCCGTCGAACCTTGGGCATTTTCTCATGCCCATCAAATTAACAGATTGAGGGAGAAAAGAAAAAAAACTTTATTAACCACACAGAGAGTTTTCTATTCTCGTTATCCAATTTACCTCTGGAAAATTGATACTCTTTAAAATAGTGAAATACGAGCTAGTGAGATTTGATTTATTGGCGCCAGGTTTATTCCATCCTCGTGATCATCCATGGTGAGGATTATGAACAGGTCGGAATTTCAGCTTCGGCAATCGATCAATAATGAATCGACTGCATTATCGATATCCTGTCTTTTCGTTCGACTATAAAAACATCCGATGTTTTGCTAATTTTTATGATTTAGCTGTACGCAAATAATCCATTTCGATGAACGCAATTGATCATTTTCAATAGGAGAGTACTAATTCATTAGTTTCTGATAATTCTCTGACAATTGAGGATAACATTCCTGTCCTAATACATCAACATTTTTTTTTCTGTTCATTTCATGCTCTTTCGGAGCATATCGAATTAAATTACATCATTGATTGACTTTCAATTAAAATGATCAAATCCACTGTATCACTATACTCATGTAATTCTTTCATGAGGATTGACAGCTCTCACTTTTGGATGTTCGTCCTCGTCATATTATCATTCGTTGATGACTTTCTTGATCCACTCGATATGATGAGGAACACTTGCGAAAACATCAGGTCGACCATTATGACCACATTTTCCACCAATGAACGAAGCAACACCAACGAGTGTATCACCGTAGATGAGAGGCCCTCCACTATCTCCAAAACAAACTCCAACTCCTTGATTTGCCTTTACGCAAATATGATTCTCATCAATTTTCCATTCATATGATCTCCGGCATTTTGCTCGTGGAATAACAACAAAGTCTGCTGTCTGTTGTGTTGTTGGTACGCTTTGACCAGATGGCCCATTTTTTCCCCAACCTGCAACGGTGACGCGTGACCAGGCAAGTGGTAGTGAATCCGACAGTCTAATTCTCATGGTGTATTTATTGAATTTCATTGGTGATTTCAACTGTAAAAACCAAAGTCATTGTATGGATCTGAATGAGATTCTCTTTCCTTGAGTCAGCATTATCGATTTAAACTTTGGATTACCTTTATGATTGCTATGTCGTGTCGAAAACCACCTTGTCGTCCATACCCAGGGAAAACCCGTATAGTTTGGATAGGATAAAGTATCCCCCGATTATTCCACTCTAAACTTCCCGTTCTTACGTGCACATGATTAATCTGTGAACGTTTGACTCTGGTGACACAATGTGCTGCAGTGAGAATATGCATTTCCGTTATGATGCTACCACCACAAAAGTGACGACCATAACGACTCAGAGAGACCAAAAATGGAAAATCCCCCTCTTCTGCATCAACACCACCAATTATTTTCTCGTGTTTTGAGGCATAGCTCTCTGCAAGTATGACAATTATCCTGTCAGTTGAGAAATTTTTCGTTTAAAGAATATTATGTACTTACTAGATACAGTAGCAAGACAAAAAAGAACAACTAGAGATAATTTTTGGATCTGAGATAAGCATTCAATTGAATGCATTGTGTCACAAAAACTGCCAATTCAATAATTAAGATTAGACAGTTCAACGGCACAGTTCGACAGAGACTGATAAAACTAATGGGCCTAACTTTCTTTTTAACCAGTATTTCCACAAATAAGAAAAGTATTCAATAGTATTGTGATTTTTGGTGAAAGGTTTGTTACGTATCAACGTCCGTAACCCAAAAATTACGTATTAATTGCGTAATTGAGATTAAAATATTTCAGGGATTATGAGGAAAATTGACTAGTCCCTTCGGTTCTATACTAGTATACTTTATTCACAACATTGTCTCTCTCTCACTGACTGGATATTGCAATTGAACAGTTATAATTCAGTCATAACACTTCGAATCCAGTCTCTGAAGTGATAAACATTGGTAAATACATCAGCCTCTCCCCTAGCGCAGGGTTTACCAAATGACACAACACCAGCGAGTCTACCCCGAAGCTCAAGAGGTCCACCGCTGTCACCCCTGCAAACACCCTGACCCACTGGACCAATTGTGCAGACATGGCTATTCAGGATTTTTACAGGATAAGATTTTTGGCAGACGTTTTGTTTCGCAATCTTCACCCTAACTGTGAATAGATCAGTTGGTACACTTCTGTCTCTAGCAGTGCGCAAACCCCATCCGGATGCTATAACGGGAGTATCGGGTTCTGGTTCTGCGTCTATCAGGCGAATCATTGTAGTATTTTTGTTGAATGTGATTGGTTCGCTTACCTAAACGTAATATCCATTATGTTGGTGTTCTACAATCACTGGGTTTTGAGGAATATAAGGAAACTTACCTTTATTACGGCAATGTCGTTTGGCGTTGCTGACGAGGACTCATTGTATTTTGGATGGGTTTCTATTTTTTCCACTCTATAAACACTTCCACCATTTTTCGTGGATATGCAGCCAGTTCTGAGGCGGACCAAACGTCTTTGGTATCGAGTCAAATCAGCCACGCAGTGTGCAGCAGTGAGAATATGTCTATTACTGATTATACTACCTCCACAAAAATGATTTCCATTGAGACTGAGGGAAACAATGTATGGAATTTCTCCTGCAGAAGCTAGATCACCACCAACGATTCTTTGAGGAGGTTTAGCATGAACCACTGAAAATTTTAAATATAACTCCATTAGTACTGAAAACTCTCAATTGTACAATTTATTGATTATATTTAAAAATAAATGAATTTGGCCTATTTACCAGAGATGATGCCAAGCACCGTAGAGATGAGAGATAGCTTGGCCATTCTGTGGTTATAATGAGTGTATCACTGGAGGTGTGAGATGCTTTTTATATTGAATCGTCAATTCTAAAGAATACAATAAATCAACTGCATAAATGTTGTTTTCTTCCTGTCTGATGCCACATATTTATCATTGTCAGACAATCAAATTATTTTGTTATTTGTCTCCAATGTTTGGTTGTACATGGTGACTCTTTGATGTCAAAACAACAGATAAGAAATTGTCAATGAAAATGACATTCATTCATCCATTAAAAGTTATGATAACATTGACAGAAGTATGATACTTTGACTCCCCGTTTTTTTTCGTGTTCCATAATTACAAAAAAATATGGAAACATAGACATTCAAAAGAATAAAGAGCAGTAAAGTAAAATATTTTAATTCCCTGAAATCTTTTTATTGCTACAAGAATCAATATTCAACAGCAGTCAATCAACTCAATAAAGAAAACAGTAAAGATCCTTGCAATTATTGACCCAGCTGGATGCCTCAGATAACAAAGTCAATCATTCTGTGTCATAATCATTCGAATAAATTCGAGGTATTCATACACATCAGTATAACCATCAGGTGCTGTTGGATCCCAGGGAATATTCCACAAGGCTACACCAACGACAACGCTCTCAACCACAAAAGGTCCGCCACTATCTCCCTAAAAGAAGCCAGACCAAAGTCAATAAACCAAAACCACACAAACGATTATCTGATAATTAGGCAATATCCAGATGTCTAGAATAATTGATATATCAACCCGTACCTTGTAAATTCCGCCACCTTCTACAGCAAGACCACAAATTTGGCCATTCAAAATGGTCTGATTCACATACATCTTGCATTCATCCCTACTAATTACGATAGCTGAAGCCTTCATAAGAGTCTTTGATGGATATGAATCAGTAATCTTAATTCGACCAAAACCACTGATGATACCTATTTCATTGTATGGTGCTGGTGAATTTGGTAAAAATGCTGGTCTTTGGGTCTCATTAAAATTTATCGCATTCTTCAGCTGAAGATGAAGAAGAAACATTTAATTATTATCAATAGCCTTAGGTGTTGAACCATTTTGAAAAACAAAATAATACAAATAATGAATGAAACTCACCGTAATAACAGCAATGTCATTAGTATTGCCTTTCTCCGTATAACCCTCATGCCAACTAATATTGAATACCTCATGTTGATTACCCCCTTGTAGTGTAGCAGTACCCGTGACCACTGTTAAATCGTCATAGGGTTGTACAAACAAATCAGCAACACAGTGTGCAGCAGTGAGAATATGCTTCTTGCTTATTATTGTACCGCCGCAAATATGATAGTCGTCGCTCCTCAAGGACGCTTGATAAAAAATATCTGATGAATCTGCTTCTATACCACCCAACAGTCTCTCCCATCTCGCTGCATCAACATCTAAAAACAACATTCACAAAGGAAATAAAGAGATTAACAAATAAAAACTAGAATAAGAAATGAGGAAAAAAACAAAATACTGACCCTGAATTATGAAACAATAAAGCAGGTACGATATAGCAAAACATATGCTTGAACTCGACTGAGTCATTTCTATTTCAGAAATTATATTCCAGAGATGTGAATCTTATCGTTCAATGCTTCTCACTGGGCACCAAGGTGTGGAAAAAAAATATATATTAACACCACTCGATCATACCTTTACACAAAAATTATATCAACTCTAGCAAATCGAATATGATCGTGCCACCATGTTTAAACAGCTCTCAACCAATAGCAGATTTCTTGTATGTATCACCAAGTCTACAGGTGTGTGTGTGTGTGTGTGTGTGATATTTTCCGAAATACCTACTACTAAAATGACTCATTTCTCCAAAGATATTGTTCACACTCATGACGTAATCCAGCCGATAACAAAAGGAAGACAATATGGCCTCTCCGGCACAAGAGTCACGAAAAGGCAATTTTTGTAAAAGGCCACAGAGGTCATTGCCCTCAAAAATCCTCGAGAGAAAAAGATTAGGCTGTCAAAAGAAAGATTATGGTCGAGTCGTAATTGTCTATCCTAGATTATTAGTAAAATCACGGACACATGTTGTCTCGCGTGGGTCGAATGAGGCTGACGTCATTCTTGTTGTGTACTCGTAAAGAGTCCTCGTCTTTCGTGTCCTCGCCGTGTTTGGCTCGACGACCGTTCGATGCGTCTCTGATGCCCACTAGATTATTCCAACTTGTTTCTGTTCTGTTCCTCATCTTCCTCCCTATTTCTCTCCTTTATTTATTCTCGTATAATGAACAAAATCATTGAGAAATGGCGGAATTTGTGGAATGTCTGGATCATCAGATCGATAATGATTGGAAAAAAAAAATAGAAAAAACAATACAACTCACAGAAATGGCATCTCAAGGGCCAGCTGAGGGCGATAGAGGACATGATTCAATTTTTTTTTTTCTCTTTCTCTCTTCGCTGGATGAAAGTGAAACATGTCAAGGACGATGAGGCGCATTCAGACAAGGTCATGCACGTGGACGAGGTTGATGAACGTTTGTTATTGGCCTAAAATAGTGGGGAAATAGGTGAGATGAGTAAAATGGGAAAGATCGCATTTCTCTATGTGACACGCGCCTGTGCGAAAGGCATTACATCGGCACAGGCGCTCCGTGTTGAGAGTGTTGTCAGAGGGGGATAAAATGATTGGGGCTGTCTCGTGTGATACGGGTTAGTGGAGCACGGCCGAGGGTGCGGGTCATGAGTACAACTCGTGGCAGCAAGTGGGTGGTATTTTGACGTACCAACTGAGGGGGGAGGGGGGGGGGGGTAGTGAATTTTTAGGATGAGGTGGCGAGTTATCCGGAGGATTGAGGGGTGTGTGATGAGTGGTAATTAAAGTACAAAAATTAGAATTGTTGGTTTACCGGGGGGTTTCTAATATGGCGCTTATCAAGTGCTGCTTCGAGGTCGAGGCACCGGAAGTTCTTGAGAGTGTCGTCAGGAAGTGCACTGATCCTGGCTGTAAGTTACATTTTTATTGGGGTACTGATAAATTCATCAAACTGTAATTCACGGATCATGTCTACGTAGAAGTGAATGAATTCAACGAATCCATATATTAAAAATGACGCGCGAATTGTTGTTCCCTGTTACAAGACAGTGTCTCATTAATATTGATGATGTGTACGTTGGAATCACTTATTCTCATCTTGGCGCAAAATTTTTTGGACTCGTATGAACCCTAAAAATACCGTTTCTTCATATTTTCAATTGCCCAAATGAATTATTCATGGCGAGAAAAAAAAAAAACTTACTCATTCAATTCTATTCATTTATAATATTCTTCAATTGCATTCCACTGAATTTTCCATTCACATGATTTTAGAAAAGAAATTAATATATTAAACAACGTTCGTGTGTTACGTGACCAAAATCGTTACATCGATTTTCGAAGACCTATTTCCATCCGGAAAGTACGTCGAAGAGAGAGAGAGAGAGAGAGAGAGTTGATGATCCAATTATTCATCCCCTATTTCCACCAGTGTTGAGGGAAAAACAGGCGGAATAAATTCGATAAAATAAAATAATGATTCTGACAAAAAAATGAAACAATTTAGAATTAATCATAACTCTCTTATAATAATAATAATCATATCTATTGTTGATATTGCATAAAATTCTTATTATTCACATGAACAGAAAAAAAAAAATTTGATTATCGATTTTCGAACTCCGCCAAATATAAACAGTGCTGATATCTATCGGTAATCCTTAAAACACTCTTTCCACAAATTGAAAACTCAGTCGATAAGAGAAGAATGGACAAATTATGTAAGTTGACACGACTCTCACTCACAATTACTCAAAATTAATACTAGAGATAATTGAGAAAAAATTAAAAATTTTCACAAATTCATAACAAATCCTTGGCTCATCCATCCCCCAATTTTTTCATGGCCATCAAGGTCACATTGGTTGCACTGAGCCCTCAATTAGTACCACTGCAGCTACCACTCAGTGCAGTCGATATTGTCCTGCCATTGCGCAATAGCAACTTCCCTACAAACATAAAAGGATGAGTAAGTAGGAATACGAGAGATTGTATATTTAGATTAAAAAGTCATTGAGGTTTATTATTTACTGATAAATAAACTAGGCGTAGGTGGGGATTGTAGCTATCGGCTATCACTCGAGTCATTATGTGTGGTAATGAGTCTATTGGAATGCATTCTACTACTACTGTTGTACACGTTATACTTATTCACAGATTATTGATATAATTGATTTCAAGACTGATTTGTCAGCATTATTGTTGTATTCTGTGGAGGATCTCATTTGTTTTTTATCATACAAGATGATGACGATTGAATATTATTGTCTAGGCTGTTGCTGGTGCTGCTCGGCCTTGAGGCCAAGATACAAGAGGCTGGTTGACAATATTTTTCCAGTTAATCCACAGGTAATTTGTTCTCTCTATTTCTCTCTCATTTTGAAACAATAATCAAGTATTTAAATTAATTTTACAGGATGGACTAGTTAAAAATAACATGGAAAAACTGACATTCTACTCATTGAGTAGTCCTGAAAAATTAGATAGAATTGGTGAATATTTATTTCAACGTGCTTCCAGAGATATTTATAGAAGACGTAATGGCTTTGTTATAATAGCCATGGAGGCAATGGATCAATTGTTACTCGCTTGTCATGCTCAAACATTGAATTTGTTCGTTGAGAGTTTTTTAAAGATGATACAAAAACTCCTGGAGTCTACAGATCCCCAGTTGCAGATAATGGCGACACAATCTGTGAGTCAGTGTTACAATTAATAACAACAGTGTCATTAATCAAAATTGAATTGACATTTTTTTTTTTTTTTTTTTCAACTGAAAAACAAATCAATGCAAATCATTCAGACATTTTTGGCTTTATCATCACATTTGCTATGGAATTTAATTATCTCAGAGTGCAGATTATTATTGTACAATTTAATAAAAGCTTCAAAAACTTTTGTCTTCCAATAGTTTGTCAGATTTGCCAACATCGAAGAGGACACGCCGTCTTATCACACACGTTACGATTTCTTTGTATCAAAGTTCTCTGCAATGTGCCACGCCAACCACGACGACTTGGCAATACGCAAGCAGATTCGACTCGCCGGCATTCAGGGGCTGCAGGGTGTCGTAAGAAAAACATTGAGTGATGATCTTGTGGAGAATATTTGGGAATCTGTACACATGGATAAAATTGTACCATCTTTATTGTTCAATATGCAAAATTCAAGGTAAACTATATATTTTCTAAACATAAATTTTCATCAATTATTGATTTTATTCTCATGATTTATTTGTATAGCTATGCTGACAAAGAAGGTGCAACTCCAGACAGTCCAACTGAGGAACGTTCAGATCCTCCACAATTTGCTGAGACTTGTATGCGTGAATTAGTTGGCCGTGCATCATTCGGTCACATTCGCTGTGTTATTCGGCCTGTTTTAAGGCACTTGGACAATCATCAATTATGGGTTCCCAATTATTTTGCCATTCATACATTTAGGATTATCATGTTTTCCATTCAAGTGAGTAATAATCGTCAATTGAATAATTGATTCATTGGATCTAGATAATAATTCAATTTTTTATTGCAGTCCCAATACTCATATACAGTCGTCGAAGCCCTGATGACACACCTCGATGAAAACTCCAAGTCGTCACCAAAAATTCGCACTTCCATAGCCGACACACTCTCAAAAATCATTTCAATTGCAGCAGGCGAGAGTGTGGGTCCCTCAGTCCTCGAGATAATAAATTCCCTCCTCTCCCACTTGCGAATATCAGTGACTCGAAATCAGCACTCAAGCCCAGACGAACAACTCTACCAAGAAGCCCTGATAAATGCCCTCGGTGAATTTGCCAATCACCTACCAGATTACCAAAAAATAGAAATAATGATGTTCATAATGAGCAAAGTACCCTACAGTCAACCAGACCGTATTGTCTCAGTGGGCAAGGGTGACGTACTCCTCCAGAGTATTCTCTTGAAATCACTTTTAAAAGTTGGCTCAAAATACCAAACAATCCACTTGAATACAACATTCCCCCCTAGTTTCCTCGATCCCCTCCTTCGAATGTCCCTAGCAGCTGATGCAGAAATGCGTCTCCTAGTACAAAAGATTTTCCACACCCTGATAGATCGTCACCACAACATTGAAAAATTAGCAAAACCATCAATAAACATATTGGAATTGGATCTTGCTATTGAGAAATCATCTCGTCCCGACGTCATCTTCATCAGAAAACATGGTCCTGAAATTTATCTTGCCCTGTATGAGTCACTTGAACTACCCAGCAATTTAGTCGACAACATCGAAGCCATTTACACAACCCTGGCTCTTCTGATTGTCGAACTAGCATCTGAAGATACTGTTCTAGAGCAATTGAGACTTGTTCTAAGTCTGCAGGACTTGGCTTTGACAAGCAGTCAAATAAGTACAGCTCTCAAATTCAATCTTCATGCTATTGTTATCAGTCTTCTCATGTTGATTGCACACGTCTGCAGTATTGGACCACTGATGGAGTACAGTAGAAAAATTGTGGAAATTAGAAGGAGGGAGGGAGTGAATTTGCTGCCTGAATTGAGATCTCAGTATGTGGGGGAGTTTCAGAGGGTATCAGGGGCTATACTGATTGATCAAGCTGTTGTCACTGAGTGTCTCAAGACTGCTGGATTGGACACTATCAAGTTGCAACAGGGATCGGGATACAGTAGTTCATCTCTGCAGCACAGGCACTCGTGGGTGGACAGTGCTGGAAGGAACTCAATTGCTGATATCAATGCTGGAAATACAGAGTTGGATAGTGGTGGATCGTCACCTGGTGTTTCAAGAAAACTTGTTGGTGAGGAGCTGACATTTGAGAGCATGAAGAAAATACTCACCGAGTGCAATAATAATCAGGGCATCGAGGAGGAGGAGAAGAGGGTGCAGTTGTCTGAGTATTTTAGAAATGCCACCTTTCAGGATCTTGTTTCTAAGACTCAGCCCAAACATGACGTATTGCAGAGTAAACTATCGGATATTTTTAATTCACTCACTATGGAGACGCGAAATGCAGTACAGAATGTACAGACGGTTGATAATAGGGTCAATGTGCCAGCTTATGAGGTACATTTCCCAGAATTGTTTGTTTATTGAAAGGGAGACTGGGACGTTATACTTCTTTGGGGGGAAATTGTTGGGTTTATTCATCATTCGAGCCATTTATATCGGCAGTGAAGTGGTGAAATGTTGGCATTTCATATTAATTTCACTCAATTTCTATTGATTTTTTGGGGAATTATAAGGGAGATATTTTGTTCTTCACGAGTCACAACATTAATCAATTTATAAGGTAGAAAGCATTATCAATAGAGATATTGAGTTTGTGTTCTTTTTTTCATTCTAATCTTTGTGCACAATTCCAAGGTATTTTTGTATCAATACCGTACTGTTGCTATTTGATGCGGTATTATGCTTAACACTACAGATAATGCTATTTATTTATTGTTTATTATATTTATGCCCAAGTATTGTGAGATAATAAAGTTTATTGAAAAAAATATGAATTGTGGTTTTTTACAAATTCAACTATTGGAGAGACAATAAAAAATGCAATCATTTATGGTTTAATAATTATTTAATTCAATCGCTCGATGTAAAAAAAAAGACGTAAAACATGTGTGGATAATCATAGAGTTTTATGGAAAATTTTAATTAGTATTTATGCAGCTATTTGAAATGGGTTATAACCCCTGCAGTATAATGTATTTTTTTTATTATTAAAAATTACAAAGTTTCGTAGGAATAATCTTAAGGGGATAGCAGGCTCTGCCACTTTTGGAAAATCGTTTTTTTTTTTGTTTTTTCTTATAGTTAAACATTTAAAGAAGATATTCCCAAAATTTGAAGTCAATCAGAATAAAACTCTCAAAGTTATTGACTAATTAGTCCCCTCTCCTCTAACACTGTAGCTCCGACAGCTGCGGGCGGTCGGAACGACAGCGAAAACTTGGTACACATTTTCTACATATAAAATACCTCCCCCCCCCCCCCCCCCCAACGATGAGTTTTAGAATTTTTTTTTTAACATTAAGGGGGTTTTTCACTTACAAAATGGCAGAATTTTTTCGTGAAAAATAGCAGTTTACAAATTGAAAAAATAATAATCAGAGAATGTTGGGGGGAGGATTTGATGATACTTTGACTAAATTTTAATGATTTTTTCCAAAGACGTTCTCGGAAAAGCTTTGTCACCGGTTTGTTTGTCAATATTTTTGCATAAAAAAATTACACAATATTATTAAAATGATACTTAATAATGTACAAAAGGTTTAAATAAAATTGGTCTAGTCATATTCATAAAAAAAAATTGCAAAAAAGTGTTTTCTTTCACACTGCGGACCCTACTATCCCCTTAGTGAAATCGCACTGGTCATTCCAATCCAATCCTGGAGTTTGGATAATCCTGAGAGAAATTGATTTATTATCGAGTCGATTGATTAATTTGTTATTCCCAGGTTGGCGTATGGGAGCGATTGAATAGAGTGTACATTGTGCCGTTGTGAATGAATCAATTAAAGAAAAGGGGAATAATTATTGTAATTGTGTTTTTTTTTTTTTTTTAAACGGCGGTTGTTCCATTTTGGTCACTTTGGTGTTCTGATGATGGAAAAATTCAGGGCTGAATCTTGAGGAGCTCCACGTCAAAAATGAGGGTTGCGTTTGGCGGAATAGTGTGTCTTTGTCAAGGATAATATATTTTTGGTATTTAATTGAATTCATTTTATTGAATTAGTGTAAAAAGGATATATTCCAGGATGGCCTCGACTGCCGTAGGCACAATCAGGTGAGCAGGTCAAACGAGCACGCTCACCAACACACATCTTAGCAACTCCCTCATCCCATCCTTTGATAACTTCACCTTTTCCAATTTTAAACTTGAAGGGTGCACCGCGGTCTCGACTTGAGTCAAATTTCGTGCCATCTGGGAGGGTACCTGTAATTTATTTGTCATTTTTTTTATTATTAAAAATAAATATAAGAGCTTTATCATCGATATAAATTGATTTTTTTTTTTTACCTGTATAATGAACAACTACGCATTGTCCAGCTTTTGGATACGTTGACTCTACAAAAAAAAAAAAAAAGAATAAATGACCACGAGGTCAACCTCACTTCCAAGTTCGCCTGAGAAGCCCACATTCTCATAATTTATACGAATATTGATTTCACAATGAACGAGTGCGGCGTCTTGGCTAGAGATTGTGGAAACCCCCCTCCCAAGTTCCTGGGATTGGGATTATCCAATACCTGACACAGCATCATTCACATTTTTATGGTCATAATAAACACGAATTACAACAAAAAGCCGGAAAAAAAGAGGAATAATGGCAGTAGGCATAATAATTACTGTCTCCGTGTGAAATAATTTCGACTTCCACGCCCATGACTGCTCGATATCTGGAATGAAATTCTATTTTTATTCGTACTCAGGGATCATACTATTTTTTTTTTTTAATGTAGTTAATGAGATGTTATTGATGAAAATTTTTTACCAAAAATTGAAAAATGTTATTGAAGCAGTGTACGTACCTTTACACACACGGGTTTGTGATCGAAATGCGGCCACTACGAGAGAAAAAGAAGGCTGGGTTATAGCTCCTGAAGCCACCGATAGGTTGAATTTTAATTCTCTCTGGAGGCGTTTTCATGTGACAACAAGTTGAAATTGTGGGAAATTTAAAAGGAGAGGTAAATCAATAAATCATTCGAAAATATTAAGATGGCAATGATTTTTATTTTTTATAAAAAGAAAAAAAGACGAACACCAATGTATAAAATCAATAAATAAAAAATTCCTATTTATTCAGTATCTGCTTATTACTAAAGTACGTTAATACGAATGTATAATTACCATGAATACCTGAAAATATTGCACAATTAAGCTTCTGCATTGTCTCCTCGGACTTGTGCGTTTTCACAATTATTCTAATGATTTATTCCTTAAATATAATTAAGATTTGTTCTAAATATCGACTGAGGAATGCAATTCAATCACTGAGATTCAATCAGGAAGGCAAGAAAATTGAATTAAAAAAAATTTTCAATACCTCAATTGCCCTAAATTGAAGATCAAAATAAGTCATCCAATGAAATCATATCTATTTGTTAAAACTACGACTGATGATCTTTAGAGCTCGTAGGATCGTAAATTCTTTCAATCAGAGCTCTCATTATGCTACCAGGAACCTTCTGATGTTCTTTGATAAGCTCCTCAAGTGCCTTTGCCACTTTGTCTTTCAACTCTTCTGCCGTCAAACTACTGTCATAGGGAATTGGTTTGCCAATGTATGTCTTTAATTTAACTGGAAAACCACCGTAAAGTGGTGCAAATGGAAATTTAGTGGCTGCGTAGAGTCTCAGCCACATACGTCTACCCCAACTCACTGTTCTAAATGCCTCTCGTACGTTTTTCGTGAACATTGGAATAATACACTGGAAGAAAAGAAAAAAAAAAAAAAACAATTTCTTTATTGTTAAAAATGGTGAAAAAGAAATGATTTAATGATGAAACGCACCACTTTGGCATCAAGTGCAACTTTAGCAAATCCCATTCGATTTTTCCACAACAATTGATAATAAGAATCACCAAACTGCGCCTCATAGACACCTCCAGGTGATATAGCCAACATATTTCCCTCCTTTAATATTGCTGAACACGTTTGAATAGTACCTGGTATTAATTTCATAACGTGACATATTATAGCGAAACCAGGTACTTTAAATAAAAAATTATCAACCACTGTGTGAATAACTTTTGAGTTGAGTAGAATAATTTTAGCTATGAAGTAGTAGAGATCTATTGGTACAGCACCGTGATAATAGATAAATAATACTGGAGAGTCCATTGGTATATTTTCAATTCCAATAACTTCGTATCCTAAAAGAATAAAAAAAAATCGATAAATTCGTCATTATTTTTCTTAAAATAAATTCTCACCATAATAAATATATCCATGAGCATCCCAAATAGCAGCACCAAAACTTCTAGCTGCTGATTTCCAGTCTTTACCATAAGCTTCTCTCAATCTTTTTCTAAAAATTGAAAAATATATCTCTTGATCTCATTCTTCCAAATTACCCACTCATTAAAAAACTTACCTATGCAATTTGTAAATGTAAAATATCAATGCAGTCATGTATAGAAGAATGAGAATGACAATGGGTAATAAAAACGTGACTAGCAGTGGCATAAGTAGCCATGAGAGCCATAATGTGAAATCCACGTCGATGTGGCCAACTGTAAACACAGGAAGATGCAAATAAATTCGTAAAATTCATTCAACAATTGAAAAAAAATTAGAAAAAAAAAAAAAACTCACCAATAATTTCCTCAAAAGTCCTCAAGAAATCAGACACTGTGGAGAACATTCTCCCTCTTTGAAAACCCTCATAAATCCCTTAGAAGAATGAACAAAAAAAACAGGAAGAAATAATTTTGAAATTTCCCTCAGAGAAGAAAATTCACAATATGAGAACTGAATAAACTTGACGAAAACTCTCAAATTCCACGTCTTCACTGAAAAAAAAATAATAATAATAATAATAAACGTTTTATTGTGTTTAATCGTCAAAAACACTCGTAAGAATCCTAGAACCCTCACACCGGTTTAAAAAAATTCCAGACTTTCACCGAATGCGGACACAGATTTCTATTTCTATTCTCATTTCCCTTTTCACCTGTACGTATGTTTACGTTCACTCCATCGTTGATATCGCGGATATACTGCCGATTCATCAAATAATGATTCATTCATTAGATAATCATTAGAGCAGAGAGAGAGAGAGATGCAAACAATAATGACAATTTTTTATTGATGAATCAAATTCGATTGTTTTTATATTCATCATCTGAGTGAGCCTAATCATGTCTGAAGTGAGCCATTAGACCTATCGTGGCTACGTTCAGGTGGCACATCATACCAGAGAGTAAACGAACGATTTCTGTGTGGTAAACTGAGGGGGGGTGAAACGGGCGGATGACCCTGTAAATGTGTCTCTTTCCCCTCATATTGCAAATAATTAATATTAAAAATTGTCATTTTACAATTTTTTAGTTTCTTCAATAGTGAATTGAATTTAAATAAGAATTTTAGTTTAGGAATTTTCACTGTAAAACGGTTTAACTGGTCATTGAAAAGTGTAGAATCACTCTTGCTCACTCGTCGTTGCGCCTCATTCACTTTTATGCATGTTCAGAAATGGACTTGAGTGTTGAGTAATACTGATTTTTTGTTCACTGCGGTATTTAAATCACAAAATGTATTTAATTATTCAATGACAAATCATTGTAACAACTCTTACATGATTTACAGTTGTGTTAATGAAATGAATATATTCTGTAAAATCGATTAAAAAGTTGAGTCAACGTGTTGAGGTAAAATTTGATTCTCTAATGTTTTTTTTTTAATTTTTGTTTTTGTTTAATTATCAAATTATTGATTTTTCTCGATGGGCAGAGGGTTAATTCTCATGGTAATATTGTGGGATGATTGATTTTTTTTGTTGTTGAATGTGTGAAATAGAACAAAATGTCGGATGCAGCTATGGACTCGATGGACTCTGACGAGGACATTTTCAGCCCAAGACCCAGGAGGCTGAGTGGAAGATCAGCTCACAGGGCGATAAGGACACAGCCTGGGGTGAGGAGGAGTACGAGAAATAGAATGCAGACTTATGATAATTTAAACACCAGTTGGATACTAGGTTAGTTGGGGCTTTTATTCGTGGGGATGAGAAGTTTCAATGTGTTTTTGTCAGTGAATATGACCAATTACTTAAATTCCAGGAACTCAAACACTGAAGGGCTACCCGATGTTCCACAATCACGCATCATCCTCAGACAAAGAGATGGCAGATGATCCCACCGATCGTCCACATCTCCGTGACCGAATGCCCCTACGTTCTCGTGAGAATCATCCACCCACTTCTAAATCTACACGCCTTCACATTCGCGACCGAGAGAGAGATCGTGATCGTTCTGATCGCACTGAGACTGAATCCAAGGAAGGAGTGGTAAATCGCGAGGGAGTCTCACGTCATGCCCCTTCTTCAAAAGACCTTCAAAATCAAAAGATTACCACACGCAGTAAATCAGAAGTGCCAAAATCACCGTCAGAAGAAAAAGAAGTGCAAAGAACACGTAAAACAGACAGTCCAAATCGTCTACGAGAGGGTCCTGTAACTCGTCTATGTGGAATGCTTGACAAAGATCAAGAACACCTAAAAGTCAAGTTGGAAGCCTCAGAGAGGAATGACGACAGTTCCCAAGAGTCTGAGAAACCAGAAAATGGTAATGGAAATTCAGAAAATGACGATGGCTACGAAGACATGTATACCCGAATAAAAAGAACACGTCGAGCCTCCCAACGTCAATTGGATAGAAGTAAAAAAATGTCCGACAGTGATATGAGCGAGTCATCAGACTCTCCAGGACCCAGAAAGTACAGTTTACGTCAGAAGAAACCAACAGTTGATAGATTTCAAGCAAATGCTGAGCCTGGTAGACGCTCAATTCGTGCACTTCGCAGTGTTTTGACTAATTCAATGCGCAGACGAAAGCATCGAAGCAAGAGTTCATCGTCATCAGACTCTGATGATCCTGAGCCACAGCGTTACGACAAGAAGAAAGGTAAAAAAGGTAGACAGACAGCTGTACCCCAGGGTGGACCACCAGATCACAAAAAAGCAGATATAAGTCCAATAACTCTTGACAGTAATATAACATTCAATGAAGTAGGAGGATTAGAGTCCCATATACATTGTCT
Organism: Coelinius sp. EB29; assembly: GCA_035578325.1. NCBI lineage: Eukaryota > Metazoa > Arthropoda > Insecta > Hymenoptera > Braconidae > Coelinius > Coelinius sp. EB29. Next base: position 1,544,915 of record JAOZGT010000012.1, on the reverse strand, counting down.
CAAAGAAATGGTAGTATTTCCCATGATGTATCCAGATGTATTTGATAGATTTCACATAACTCCACCCAAGGGAGTACTTTTTCATGGACCACCAGGAACTGGTAAGACACTTATTGCAAGAGCATTAGCCAATGAGTGCTCACTTGGCTCGAGAAAAGTGGCATTTTTCATGAGAAAAGGAGCTGATTGTCTGTCCAAGTGGGTTGGAGAATCTGAGAGACAATTGAGACTGTTGTTTGAACAAGCACAACAGATGAAACCTTCAATAATATTTTTCGATGAGATTGATGGACTAGCACCAGTTAGAAGTACCAAACAGGATCAAATTCATGCAAGCATTGTCTCAACTTTACTCGCTTTGATGGATGGTTTGTCGGACAGAGGTGAAGTAATTGTTATTGGTGCTACCAATAGAATTGACGCTATTGATCCAGCCTTGAGGCGACCTGGTAGATTTGATAGAGAACTTTTCTTTCCATTACCACCGATGAAAGAACGATTGGAGATATTGAAGATTCATGTTGCCAAGTGGCAAACACCACCCACTGAAGAATTACTGGAGATACTTGCTGAAAAAACAACTGGATATTGTGGCTCTGATCTGAGAGCTCTGTGCACTGAGGCAGTACTTCAGGGATTGAGAAGGACTTATCCACAGATATATAAAACAACAAATAGATTGTTGCTGGATCCACAGAGAGTTGAAGTTAAAAAAAGAGATTTCATCGAGGCTAGTTCGATTCTTGTGCCTTCATCACACAGAGTTGCTCCCAGTGTAAGTAGAAAATTACAGCCATTCTTGTTTCCTCTGTTGGGGCCAGCACTTGAGGATTTAGTTAATGCTGTTAAGGCAATATTTCCACAAGGTATTAATCCAGCATTGGCCAAAATCAAAGTAGCCAAGGGAATTAATAGGCCTAGAATGTTGGTAACTGGTGATGATAAGTCACATGGACAGGGCCCAAGATTGGCACAAGCTATGTTGTACAGAATGGAACATGTGCCAGTACAAACACTCGATGTTAGTACATTATTTTCTGAAAGTGCTAGATCACCTGAGGAGACTTGTGTACAAGTTTTTAATGAGGCATCAAGAAATATACCTTCAATTATTTATATAAGATCTATTGATCAGTGGTGGCCACTTGTTCCTGAGACTGTTAAGGCTGTTTTTATGTGTAGAATTGCAGCACTTGATCCTTGTCTACCAATTTTAATACTTGCTACGAGTGATGTAGATTATCATAAATTACCACCCAAGGTTAAAAATCTTTTTAGTGAATTGAGGGGTGAGGTCTATACCATGAAGAGTCCAGGAATTGAGCAGAGGGAAAAATTCTTCAGGCCTATTTTTATTGAACAGAGTGTCAAACCACCGATGGTGAAGGATGATAAAGTCAAGGAGATGGAGGTGTTGCCTTTGGCACCTGATCCAATGCCAAAGAAACTTAGTCAGGAGGAGGTTAAGGTGATCAAGGAGAAGGAGGAGGTCTCTTTGAGGGAGTTGAGAATATTTTTGAGGGAGATATGTGCTAAATTGGCGAGGAATCGACAGTCAGTGGTTTATATTATCATTAGATATTTTTTAAATCTTTTTTTTTTTCAAAAATCATTGATTGTTTATTACTTTTCACAGATTCTTCATGTTTACAAAACCAGTGGATACAGAGGAAGTACCAGATTACAACTCAATTATCAAACAACCAATGGATCTCGAGACAATGATGACTAAAATTGATCTGCACTGTTATCTCTGTGCACGTGATTTCCTTGATGACATTGATCTTATTTGCAGAAATGCACTGGAATACAATCCAGACAGGTATGAAGAAAATTATCTGATTATTAAATATAATTAGTTGATAGAATAATGAAGGAGGTGGTCTCCATTTTTTCATTTCATCAAAATTACTTTTAAATCATTTTTACGAATTATTCCTTTCATCATCATCATCATCATCATCATTATACCGATTGGCTTTCAATTTCGTAATCGCAGAAATAAATACAAAAAGAGAATTTTGTATTGAAGTGGTAAAACGTAATAAGTCGAAAATAAAAAAAATCTTGTTAAAAAGATTGGATTATCAGATTTAATCGACCTATTACGTCCTACAAGTGGAGCAACCATCTTCCTGAATATAAAAAATAAAAAAAAACCGGTGATGAAATTTAAACAATAAACGTATCTCACTGAATAATTCTTGTTTCATTCAGCTTGCGCGATAGGCCCTCCCTTGGGATACTGAAGAGGTAGTCTCACATCATTTCACCTCTGATGCTTTATTTTATCGTAGATCAATGATTTTCAGTTGAAAAAAAAAAAAAAAAACCACTGGACAACAACTGAAAACCATTTTAGAAATCCCTTTCACGGAAAAAAAATCCTTTGATCAAGAATTTCATTGAGAAAAGCCAATTAAGACAAATTCTTCTCATTATTGTCTTTGAATCTAACATAGATGGATTTATAATTAGGTATACAATGAAAAATGATCCAAATGATCTCTCAATTTCGAAGAATCAAGTTGTTCCTAGATCGAGAATTTTTCTTTCGTGTAAATTCCCTGTCTAAATCTCCCCCTAATGAAACCCCAACTAACCCTGCCCTTATCAACAGAGATCCAGCAGACAAATTAATTCGCCACCGTGCCTGCTCTCTCCGAGACAACGCCTATGCCCTGATAAAAGCAGAATTAGACTCTGATTTTGAGGACAAGTGTCGTGAGATATCGAAGAATCGTCGATTACCAGATGACGATGCTAACAACGATCAAAATTCTCAAACATGTACAAAGAAGGATAATACCACTAATGATAATAAATCAGATAAGAATCAGAGTCCTGGTGGTTCAGTAATGTTGAATGGACGTAAATTGAGTACCTCAAGGAAGAGAAAGGTGCCTGCATGGGCAAGGGGTTACGTGAAAAAAGTAACTAAGAAAAAGAAGATTATGTTCGAGGAAAATCCCAATGAGAGTCCTCCAACAAAGGCTAACAATGGAACAAGAGTTGTGGATTTAGAAAAGTTTCAGGAATTTGAGGCAAATGCTGTTGTGATGAATGGAGATTCAATGATTTATGATAACTCAGAGTCGGAGAATGAGTCGGTGATTGAGGGGAATAAGGAAGTCGTTATTGGCAGTCAGGTGGAGGTGATTTGTGATAAGGGAGGGGATGAGGAGATTAAGGAGGCTGTTGAGGAGAGACCAGTTGAGAATGGCGAGTCACACAGCTCCTCCTCGAGGAGAGAGAGCACTGATGATCTTACATTTGCTGTTGATTGTGATTCTAGTCCAAAGAAAATGGGTGAAGAGAGGGTTGTAGTGGATAGGGAAGAATTGGAGGATGCTTGGAGGCATACTGTTCAAGTTACCAAGGAGTTGTCTGTTGATGTACTTTGCGATATTTATGTACAACTGAGTAGGTGTGTTGGAAAGTATGACAAGAGTTATGACAGAAAAACACTGCCAAAGGTAATTGATTATTATTTTTTCAAAAATTGTTTATTATTTCTCTCTATAATTAATCCCAATTTGTTTTTCTCATTTTTTTTTTCATCACAGGATTTGCTCAAAGAACTACAGAGATTTGAAGAAACCATCGATAATCCAATGGAAACCTCTGAAAAAGAATGTAACTGTTAGGACTGTCCAACAAAAATTAAGGAAATATCAATACGTATCATTAATGTCGCTCATTTCAACAAATTGGATCTCACTGCTGGGCAATACGCTCCACTGAAACTGCCGAAATAATCGATAATTAGTTTTATTTTCTTTTCTTTTGTAATTTTTCTCATCAACAAGATTTTGTCATAATCAATGATGATAACTGTATATAGTTAATTTACTTTTGATATTTTGTATTGAGGATTCTGTTGAGATTGAGAATTACTCAAATGCAGTTATTCATGGATTTTCTTCGTGATTATTTTGATCTTCATAATTTCAGTACAATTATTTCGTATTTTGGAATGCTTGTACTTAATCATTATTATTTTTTTATATTTTTCTTCACTATTATTATAATTTTTTATTGTAAACAAAAATTCTCGATAAAAAGGGGAAATTTATCATAAATAGAACAATTTGATTGCCAATTAGATCATTAATTCAATTAAAAATGAATAATAATTTAAAAGGTTGAATAATTAAAAATTGAAATTCAACAATAAAGTTTAATAAATGAGTGATTTGAGGAAGAAATGTCTCCAGAACAATCTATAAACATTTAAAAAATGAGAAACGGATTTATGGCGAGGATATTTCCCCCTAAAATCACTCATTCAAGTTCTAAAGTAAAAAAAATCAATGATAAAGCATGAAAAATTTTGAGAAAATTCTGAAATTATTGTCTATTTTTGCTTCAAGTATTGAGTTCATTGTCAGTCGGATCACACTGCCTTTGAAATTAATAAGACAGATGGAATATTTATTAAGATAGAGGAACATTCCAATGGAATCCGCATGAAAAAATGGAAGCCAATAATCTTCGTTACCTCTACATCATCATTAATTTATTAAAAATCACGAAAAAATAAAAATTAAAAAAACAATGCCAAGTCAATGAGCTTCCAGTCCACCACTGCCGAACGTGTTATTAAATGCAATTTTTATTTTTCTTCTCAATCTATTTTAGTTCATAATATTATACAAAAAAAAAATAATAATAATAATTAATTGATCCAGTCATTGAGTATTGAATTCAAGTGATAAAAAAATTCATGATCGAGGGTAATTCAAATATTTAATCACTGGATCATAGTAATACAGGCTCACTCACAACCGTTACATAATAATAATTAAGTAAAATTGGATTGTAAGCGATGAGAAGTGTATACACTGCCTTATTTATTGTAACACATAAGTACACTATTTGTTATGCAAGGAAAATGGATGAAAAAAAAGCAACAAAGACGAGGAATAAACTTTAGAATTTGATAACTTGATTTACCCGACTTGAATTTAGTTATTACTCTCATTTATCAGATTTTTCAGACTTCAAGTGTTTCTTGAAGTTAGTTGGACAACTGTCAGACATGAAATTTTATTGTTAAAAAAAGGAAAAAATTTAATTTACATTTTTTTTTTTTTTCGAAGTTAAATCTCGCGGGTCATGAAAAACCATTCAATTTAAAATAGAAGAGGGAAAGAATAAAATTTTTTAATAAAAAAAAAAAAAAATTATTTGGAATTTGGAAAATTTGGCATAATTGAAATGACAACGCAAAAGGATTTCTCTTGCATTGGAGGATTGGAAAAACACATAAAAATTGTCAAAGAGATGGTGTTATTTCCATTGATGTACGGATGGGTTTATTCGAAATTTCATTTGAGGCCACCTCGAGGTTTATTATTTTATGGACCACCAGGTAATTAAAAATTGGAGGGGGAAATTGTCCAATTCTGTCAATTGATTAATTGAAATAATGAAACAATCAGGTACAGGAAAAACATTGGTAGCAAGTGCCCTAGCAGTAGAATGCAGCAACGCCGATCGTAAAGTGTCATTTATATCACGAAAGGGTTCAGATTGCCTGAGTAAATACGTAGGGGAGAGTGAAAAAAAATTACAAAAAATTTTTACAATGGCACAGCAGAGTAAACCGTGTATAATATTTTTTGACGAAGTCGATGGTTTAGCACCAGTAAGAACAAGTAGGCAGGATTTTGTTCATGCGAGTGTTGTATCAACTCTTCTGGCATTGATGGATGGCTTGGATAATAACTCGGAAATTATTGTGATTGGTGCAACCAATAGATTGGATGCTATTGATCCTGCTTTGAGGCGACCTGGGAGATTTGACAGAGAGCTTTATTTCCCATTGCCGTGTTATACCGCTCGGAAGGATATTTTGTCCGTAAGAAACCTTGATAATTAAATTAATATTGAAAAAGATTGATTTCTACAAAGATGAAATGCTCTAGGTCCACGTCAAGCATTGGAAGCAAAAACCAGCAGTTAAATTCATTGCTTATTTAGCCTCTAAGACTGTGGGCTATGGTGGCAGTGATCTCCAGGCCCTGTGTGCTGAGGCTGTAATGTGTTGCGTCAGGAGGCATTATCCTCAGATATATACGTCAAAAGTGAAGCATCAAATCAATGAGAGAGCTTTGAAAGTAATAATAATACACTTTTGTTGCATTCACTTTACAAATTTTTAAAAATTATTTTTATCTCCTCTATCTCTAAAGGTGGAAAAACAAGATTTTATTAAAGCCCAACAAACCATAGTGCCGGCATCACATCGAGTTTCAATAATCCCTGTCAAGTGTCTAGCACCCAAAGTATATCCCCTCCTTCAAGATACTCTGTTCACAATCCTCACTGCATTACAAGGGATTTGTCCGTCTGGAATGCTGACGTCAGAGAATTCGTAAATAATTAAATTCGACACAATTAATTTCACCATTAATTGAGTATTGTATCATATTCATTGTCACATCAGGGGTAATGAAATTTCATCGACGAGCACCGCATGCCCAAGGCTATTGTTGTATGGTGATGATGACTGTCATACTCGTCATTTAGCACCAGCTATTTTACATAATCTCGAGCATCTACCCTGTCACGTGCTCGATGTTACTTCGTTATTTGAGGAGACTGAGCGAGCCGCTGAGGAGACTATTATTCAAGTATTATTTTTATAAAATTATGAGATTAGAAAATTTTTTTCTCTTCTTTTTCCACTGTTAATTAATAATGATAAAAGGAAAAAAAAAATGATAATATTGGAAATGGAAAGGGGAGTGTAAAAATAAAATTTCCAATGAAAAATTCAATTGATTTTACGCAGAAGGTAAAAACAGCACGACATACACTTCCCTCTTTACTTTACGTACCTGATATACTTGCGTGGTGGGATCTGGTTGGTGAGGCGGCACGTGTGGTCTTCACTTCCCTTATGAAGGGACTTGATCGATCCGTTCACATGCTCTTCCTCTCTACCATCAACTGTAATGTGGATACAATACCTGCGGAGGTCTAAAATTTTTAAAAATTTCATCCATTTATTTACACATATTCAGCATCAGGCATTATTCATCTGTTTATAACTTTTTGAAATAGATTCTGGAGTTGTTTGATGTTCACCAGAGTGAGATATTCCAAGTTTCATCACCTGGACCTACAGAAAGACTCTCCTACTATCAGCAAATTTTCACAAAAGCTCATGTCAAATCTGACAACATCTCCAACAGATCTTCCTACGGTTAATCCTCAATTCTATTGAATTTATTGACAAATATATTAAATTTTATTGTTTGATGTTTGATTTAATGTTTCAGTGGACTTTGTTCAAGTTCTTGGACCAACAAAACCGAAACCAGAGGTGAGAAAGCCAAAGGAAGTGGAGATTATTGAAGCACCAGTGACAAGGAGACGCGCAGAGGGGAAAACAAGAATGAAATTGAGTGCTGTACAGTCTACGACTTCAGGACATGTGTCTAATACACGTAAATTATATAATACTATAGATATTAATCTCCTTGAGCCATTATCCATTCTACAGACACCTTGTATACCCGTTAGGATACGGTCTGAAACGAGTACACAGTGCTTCTGGCGAGGGTACTTCATCGAAACGCCATAGAGCCTGTGGAGATGCTAAATTCAATTCTATCGAAGGTCTTACAGAGCTACAGGTTGAAGAGTTACTGGATCGGACAGTAGAGTATACACATGGTTGGACTTGCCATCAATTAGAAACGCTCTATGCATCACTCGAGCGAGCCCTTGAGAATTCTGAAAGCAATGCCTTTGTTGCTATCACCAACTGTCTCGATAATTTTCGTAAAATTCAACAATTTCGCACCAACGATTGCTAATTCAAGATATTCATTATCCACAATTTCATCTATTGTACCATAATAAACGCTTTTTATATCACAAATGGAGTGGTCAATTTTAGCTTCATTGCACTTGAAAAAGGCTCAACTAGCTCTAGCTTCGCTCTACAAAAATATCCCCATTTCTCATGGATTATGCCCCAGCCTAGGCATTCATCAAAAATTCTCCTCTTCTTAAATTCATTGTATATCATCATACACTTACATATCCAATCATATATAACAGTGGATGAGACATCATGCAAGTGGAATACTCAATAAAACCCAAAACTGTCATCCTTCCCTAACTATCTACGAGAGATATACCTCGTTATAGACAGCGCTTGGTAATCGATTCTGTCTACGCACGGTATTCGCAAGACATTTTACCCACTCGACCGTGAAATATTCGAGTGGATGTGAAATCTAAATGTACCTGAAAATCCAACAAAATCCCCAATTCTTCAATTTTAACAACAAACATTTCTGATTAAACTTCTCATTCGAACATATTCCATTATGAGAGAAGCCTGAAGGATTAATCGATTTTGCTTAACTGTCCTTTCAACTCCTCCCTCCAACCACTCCTCCTTTACACAGGAATATTTTACATGAAATACTCCCCGAGCTAAATCAATCCCCAGCGGTAGTTAATTCACTCAAATAAAACCTTTTCATCTCTAGTCGTTATTATCATGATATTCAATGAAAACGTTGCGTTTAATCGACACAAAAACTAGTATCCCATCTGGAAAAGCATTCAGAGTGCGTCATATATACTCAACTCAACGTTAACTCAATCAAGTAAACACAATTTGAAGTAGCAAAAAAATTAGAGTAGAATGCGCCAGGCAAAAGTGCACTGAACATCTGCAAATTGTGTTATTCTTCATCTCAGAGTCTTTAGTTCCCCCCCCCCCCCATCATTCTCAATGCATCAAGACGGGTTGTACTCATTGTAAAGTGGATATTTGCGGTCATAAAGACTCCCTAGACAATTATTATCACAGTGCAGTAGTGCACTCCAGAGTGTTTGCATCGAAAATTGAGATCAGTTTGTTCATGAGTTCAAGAAATCGTAAGTGAGAATCATCAATTGTATGCAGAACACGTGAGAGGTAAATTGTCGAATTGAATCAATTAATTGGAGAGAAAGCTAATTAATGTAAATAGAGCAATGAAACGAGACAGTTAAAACAACATAGAAAATTTATATTTATTGATATTTATGACTTGAGATGAAAAAACGCGTACTGGGTTAACTACATTGACCACATGAATAATTATTCAGAAGCAATTATATTCATTATACCTGCGAATGAAAATATGCATGTTACAATTAAACATCAATATTCATCTATATCTATTGGTAAAGTCTTGTTCCCTCTGAATCACCACATCTGCGGTTAGAAAAAAAAAAAAAATATCATAACGAATGAAGAAATAGATTCTCTAAACTTAATGATGTATCACATCTCACGTTTTTGGCTGTTAGTTGATAAGTCTTAATGATTATAATTGAGGAAACACTTCACTGGTGTCTTTCATTGACGATCAAACAAGTAATGATCCAGTGATAATTCCTCCTTGATGACAATCATTAAATGATGATCACCCATGTAATTAGTTGGTACTTGAAATTCCGAAAAGCGTTCAACGTTTTTCGTTGGCGTTTGCCAGAAATTTGATGATTGTTCTAAGGCATCATGATGGTCAATTGCCATTTCCATGTGGGTGTCTTCAAGAAAATTATTAGTGTAACTTTTTGAATATTCTTTATTATCAACAGTATCTTTAATAACAAAAGTACAACTCTCTTCAGAATCATCAAAACGCAGAGTAAAGTTATCTTCTTCATCATCATCATCATCATCATCATTTTCCATCGCATTGAGATCCTCCTCGTAGAAATTTCTGGATGATGTTCGTAATTCAGAATCCCCTTGATCGTGATTACTCAGACTATTCTCGGCAATAATCAAATCTCGTATAGCATCGGAAATTCTCAGTCCATTATTCTCAGAATCATCGATCTCGCGTTTCGGAGTAATGAATGGTAATTGATTCTTTCTTATCTCCAGCACCTTCTCCACCTCGTTGTCTGATTTATAGCTTTCCTCATCTGTGAGATCATAGCATGGGGGTTCAATTGGAATTTCCATGACGTCATTGCTCAGATCTTCTGTGTCATCGAGCATAATGACATCATTGTCCTCTATCCTGGTATTGATGAGATTGATTGAAGTGACGGATCCTTGAATCCAGTCTGGGGTCTGACAAGAAAGAGTATTTGAACCCACAGTTTTCCCATGAGCAGCAGTTTTGGAACTCGTCACAGACAAATTCTCAATAGACTCCCTTGGTTTACCAGGTGAATACGACTTTGGACAGTCGTTGTTGTTATTGTCGTCCCACGGACGGACATTGTTCCTCACACAACAATGACAATTTCCAGTCTGGCAGAAAGGTAGATCAAATGTAACACCGAGTGAAGGAGCTGAACAAGGACGACTGCCTGAGCAAGTCTGCGGTTTCGTCCTGTTACCGTTACAAATGGCGTTACCATTGTACTTGGATAGATTTCGTTCGAATATTGTTTCGACACTGTTCTCGTTAGAATCATCCATAACCATTTGTGATACTTCATTACTCTCTGAATGTCTACGATGACGCCTCAAATGGCTTTTTTTAATCCATTTTGTACTCACAGTTTCGTTGTCAAATTTAAGGGTAACCTTCAGTCTGTGTTTGTGACGTTTCTTCATGTGATCCCGCACATCAGTTTCACATTTAAACTGTTTTTTACAAACTTTACACTGAACACAGTCAATGAGGACTCTGCATGCTTTAAGTGAAATATTAGGTATTTCGTTTTGAACTCTCATGGTTATATCATCTACTAAATTAGTTCTTATATCACAAATACACTTGGCCCGATGACACAATGCACATTTAAAACCTTGTTGTTGTTGTTGTTGTAGTGTTGATAGGGCCAATCCCATGGAACGTAGAAAATCGATTTTATTGTTGACAGTCGCAGCGTCGATCGATGAATCCAATCGTCTGTTGTGTTTAGGTGCTCTTAGAGGATAACGGCTGAGATCCCCAACTGAACCGAAACTTAGCGCCATTTTGTCGTCTTCTCTCGTGCACTCGTCTGAATGAAACAAAACAAAATGGATGGTACGTCCGTTTCTCTGCGAAATATGCGCTTACTATCTAACAGATATTGTTATCTTATCGAAATACCGAATATAACTTATCACCTACTGATAAAAAAGACGTTTCTCAGAAATCATTTTTTATGAAAATATTGTTTGTTTAGTGACTCATTCCCACGTTACGTTATTGTCCATTTGATAAGAATTTCTTCATCTTCGGACCAATATATGTTCTGGACTTTACGATTAAGATATCGAAACTAAATAGCAGAGAAATATATTGATTACACCACTCGGGTAATTGCAAGCAGATGGGCAATTTTAATTATAGGCAAATAAATTATATGTTTCGAATAAAAAAGAAAATTGCTCCAACACAGCGGTGAAAAGTGGTCTGTAGACAATTTTTTCTTTCATTATATTGACCCTCGCTACATCCATGGTGTTATACACATGTTACTGAGCCATCATACTACCAGTTGTGTATTTAAGATGCATTATTCCAAAGAAATACTTTCTGGCTCAACAGATACGGATCACTTTTTCATCACTCTGAACCCCTAATATTGAATACAAATGAAATAAAAATGTTGAAGCGAAAATAATATGAAGGGTATAAGAAAATAATAAAATTATGAAAACAAACTTGATAATTCAATATTTGTACATAGAAAATACCAAGAAATGATATCAATATTCCACAGAAAAATAAGAGGAATGCAACTGGATATATAATAATAATGATATATTGGTATCGAATAACAAAATAATAATGACTCATACGCCTTTGTATGGGAGCGAGTCTGTGCCGGTCGAGTTACGTCTGCGCTTGTTCATTTCACACTCAAGCCCTCTGTAAGACACTCTCTCACTTTTCTTTGTCCACAGAGACTTCCCCCTCTCTTCTTCTCATTGGCATTCGTCACCAGAATTCCTCAAAATCCAAAGTCACAACACTAACACAATGAGTCCTTTATCAATTTACCAAGAAAGCAATAATCGGAGCAAAAGACGAAGTAAACTCACACAGATGTGAAAATCCGTCGAAATAATTCAGAAAAAAAGAAGAGGGCAAATACAACAATGATGATGATCGAGCTAGTTTTTTTTTAAAAGATGATATGAAACTTACAAGCTTCGTTATGTGTGGAATCCTTTATCTTCGAATATGTTGAAAATTTGACCACTGCTGATATTTCATTGCAACTAAGCATGGCATTTATGTTAGCCACTTGGATGTGTCAGCGTAAAACAATCACCTCTGACAAAAACTTGATGATGCACTATTTAAACGTCGATCGAATGAAAAAAAAAATGAATAAATTTTTAATAAACCTTCGTTGGAATATACGAGGTTATTGAGCTCAAAATGTTCAGTTGAATAACTATTGTCGCTGAAGAAATCACTTCCCTTATAAATATGCCGGAAGTTTATGTGAGAAGATTGGCAAAAAAATATCGTCCCCCCTCTCCGTTGACCACCTGAGTTGAATCCGTGTTCACACGACTTCCTTCGGACGGCGACTGCCTGTGTCTGACGAGCGGAAGCGCCAGAATACCGAGTACAATATCCTTGGCCTCGTGGGCCACCAGGCATTCAGCCTCACAACAGAATGCGCCAGCCAATCACAGAGACTCTAGCCACCCGCATCGACCAATGAGCAAACCACCATGATTTGCCCTGGTATGGAAGTGTACAGCGGAGGGTATCCTGACGGATTCGATGCAGAGAGTAGGGATGGTTACAGTGAGATCGAAATTCATACCCAACGAATCGTTGATATATTCACGCGTCCATGTATAATTAGATAGATATATGTATATCACGGAGAGCTTGATTAACTTAATCATGATGTGATTGAGTTAGCTATAGCAAAGTTATCAACTCCAGTTTCGTTGACAAAAGAATTTTATTCTCAGAGGTCTATAGGAGAATCATAGTTGACAGAAAGTTTTCTGCACGAGACAGAAGTTTTGTTTGAGTAGTTTATGATTCCATCCACTAGTGTAAAAACTAGGATTTCTGAAATGGTTAGGAATGGGAATGATTATCGTATAAAATGTTTCTGAACATGCGTCTTTGCAACTACTTGCCTTCGTGACTATCAGTTTAATTAATTGTCTATACACGGAGAAAAATAATTCCGTTGGAATAGCGCGCCGCCCAGGGAAATTTACCCCGGCAAATTTTGTCGGTTACTATAGTGACAGCCAACGCGTGAGCTACGACAGCAAATTTTGGTTGGTTGAGTCTGATTTGTTAAAATAGCGGAAGAGTAGCGCTGCAGTAACTACTTTACCGACTCGCTCCCTTAACACTTGATACGTTACTTTGAAGGATATTTTCTGTTCCTTGAACAAACGGGTGGAAGTGCTGTATTAACAATAAATACGCTACGTTTACTCAGGCTTTCCCTAGACTCAACATATAATTATTGTTTCCATTGACATTTTATTGGTTATTTTAAAATTAATTTAATCAAAAATGAAACACGAATTTTGTATTAGTATTATTTTATTGGAGACAACTTAATACATGGAAATTTCATCAAAATTTTTCGAACAATCTCAAACAAATACATTTTTCATACAGCTTATAAATAATTGCGTAAAATTAAATACTTGTCTCCATCAGCCATGGTGTGAACATATACAGGCTGTGGATATAGTAAATCTGTTGCTTCAATAGATACTTTTTCTTCACTTTCTTCAACTTTATAAGCTCCTACATAGTCATTGAGTCCCAAATTGTTATAATAATTACAGATAAAAATAGGATAATTTGTAATACAATCAAATAACAGAATTTTTTCAATTTTTCCGAAGACTAATGACAAATCATCTTCATAACTAGTTAACACTAAGGCCATGCCCTGTTTAAATATTGTGCCATTATATTCTACCCAATTAGCTGAAAAACATCGCTCTTCATTCTGAAGTTTGGGAGGAAGGATATGATAGAAAGATTGATGATCAATTGATTCTAATAAATGGCCAGCACCAGTATTCATTGAAGGCATTATGCTTTCATTGGCAATAAATCTGTAACTCAGCGAAAGTTAATGCTTAATAGCTAGTGAATAACAAATATTCACACGTGACATATTAACCGAAGCCGGGCCTGTCAAATCACGATGCTTGGCCTCAAAACGAATTGACGATAGATGCGCAGGGGGTCCACTTTGCTCAAATATGTCACCTGAATGTTGCAAAAAATGATCTTTAGGTTTCAAAGTATCTTCTGTTAATTCTTGATATAGTAATTGATATTCTTTTATCAGAATCTTCACTCCGGACCCTTCGGTTCTATGTAATTTCTTAGCAAGTCCATATTGCAGTATTCGACGGAGAAGCAGATATAAGCTCCAAAAAGGGTTATCATGACTAACTAAGTCGCCAATAATAACGCCAAAAAGTCGAACAAGTGTTTCCATTTCTGCAGCCATTGATTTGATTTTATTGTGCTTCAAATCATCTTGACGTATCAACTGTGGTTTATTAGAGCAATCAATGGGTCCATAATCGAACATAAGAATACGATTATTCAATGTATCAAGATCGAATTGTTTATGTCCGCCACGTGTTAAACCCTTAATGATTCTCGCCATTCCATGAGGAGCAAGGCCCTCTCGAATGTCATGCATTTCGTCATGAGCTGGGTTTCGCATAACATGGTGTGATGGAATCATATTAATAAGGCTGCGTCCTTTAATTCCCGTGAGTTTATAATCATTTATCGAAAGATCTTGTTCATAGTTATGTTCATCTCGAAAGACTTTAGGTGTTAAAGATGTACTATGCTCGCTGTCTTTCTTTGTGATTTTACAAAATCGGCAGAAATAAGTTGCAGAAAATGATTCAACCATTTCGAAAAGACTATTGATGCCTAGATTATCTCCTAAAAATAAACCTGTTACGAAATAAACATGTTGTGGACCTTCAGTAGTATTAATTGTGATACCTATTTTCTCTAAATAAGTTAATTCTTCTATCAATGGTTTGAATACTCTATCATTACCGTATGCTGCCCTCATCCAACTTTCGAATAATAAAACGAGGAAGTAATTCTCCAGAACAGAACGGCATTCGAGAGGTAAACACGCGACTAATGCGTAAACCGCTCCAACTTTTCCAGAATGATTGCCTAGGGGGTTATTAACATTTGCATCACCAAAAAAAATGAAAAGTGGTAAGCGTAAGCTTTGATAATAGAATTTCCGCCAGAGATCGCCAAAACTGCTCTTAAATCCTAGACTATCTATAGACTAGTCTATAGACTAGATTGTAGCCATTGGTCAAAGTTCCTCAACAATTGTCATTTCTGCAAATGTAAGATAATCATAACTTTTAACCGTTTCATTGGCTTGTTCAATACCCCCTTCTGCAGTTAATGGTGTACAAAAGCAGGTTCTCATTGGTAGGAGCGACATTCAAAAGGCCATAACTAAAACTGTCATTATAAGTCTGACGGAGTAACGGTCGATAGTTCGCATGTCACTCAAAACTTTATCCCTTATAAAATACACAATACGGGGGAATGATACACGAAATTACTGCTAGTTTTCCCACTGGGCTATCTTCAAAGAACAAATGCGAACTTTTTGCACAAGAGTTTTCCCTTTTTTCTTTCCAAAAATCAATACACACTATGGCGACAAACGATCAACATCATACAGGGCATTTCTCCTTTTTGACATAAGGTGAATTTCTCAAAGGGAACAATGATACTAGATTGTTATTATTCAAAGGCGGTAAGGTATTTTCTACCCTCATAGCATCCGGGTAATTGTTAGGTTGGGGATATTATTTTCTTCACTCCTACCAACACTGAATTCTAGATCATTCCTATTGACTTTTTAGATAGGTAGACGGTTTCTGCAAGAGTGATATTCCAATACTCTGTCAATATATTATTCATTTTTATTTCTAGGTATACCCTCTCCCCTGAATTGAATATCATCACGCGATTCACGCAGATGTCATTTTTATTAATAAACCATGACGTCATTACAAAAAGTGTAAGTGTTTCTTTTTTGTTTCAGTACCATTTGTAAACAGCCTTTTTTTCCCTCTAGTTATGAAGTCTTTGAAATTTGTCGAAATTTTTTTTTCATATGAATGACTGTGCTTAGGTAGCATGTAGCAATAACGAGGTCTTGTGGCGCAACGGATAACGCGTCTGACGGAGTCTCGGTTTAACTGCCGTTCGGAGTCTCGGTTTAACTGCCGTTCGCGCCATACGTGTTTTCGCGCCGAGTACCCTACTGAAATAAATAAACAGTTAAATTGTAGTTAATTCGACATCGATTACGATAATTTAAATCCCAGAAAATTGAGAGCCGTTAATCTGGCATCTCAAATACCCTTGAGAATGTCTGGCATTGATAATAGCCTCAAACGAAAAAACATGAATGATTCTAACCTCACTCCCAATAAAAGAACACAGTCTCTGGGCACTCAAGCCCGAAACTCTCAATCACAGAAAACATACAGCTTAACTTCTCAAGCTTTTGATAAAAATCATAAAAAATTGATAAAAGAATTTGGTAAAAAAACCATTGACAGAACACACGCCCCTAACCTCACAAATGCCAGGAGCAGCAAGAGAAAAAGTTCAGTCACAGACAACGATGGCTTCACCAGCCCTAAGTCCCCACTGAGCCAAGATAAAGCCAATAGCATTGCTCATGGCTCGTCTGTCCCAGATCCCAAAGTGCACAACACTTTTTCAAGTCTCGATAGTCTTTTAGATGATGAAATGGATCAAGAGCAACAAGATTCTCAGTCTCAGAGTCGATCACAAGCAAAGGAAAAGGTCCCCAAGACTCGTGACAAAGCTCATAAGAAGATAAGACCTCCCCCTTTGCATATCGAGAATCATCCAATCCATGAATCCATCAAACTGCTGACCAATAAGGGCATCAAAAAAGGATCGTTTCAAGTAAGACAAGCTCTAGATACTCCTGAGACATTGGATTCCCCAAAAACCACTACAATAACCACTGATGATATTGATATTCACTCATCAATTAAAAAGATTCTAGATGAAGAAGACCTTCACTACTATACGTATACTCCCAAGGAGCTAAAACCCAAAAGCATCATCCTCAAGGGCATCAGTGGGCAATTCAAAGCTGAAGATATTTTATCAGAAATCAATGAACTCAAACTCGATAACGTATTGCTCCTCAAAGTGTCCCAAGTGTTTCACAAAAAGATCCCCAGTAACTACCACTTCTTGCTTCAAATTTCTCATAATAGTCAACTATCTGAACTCACGAAGATCAAAAGTTTGGCTTACCAGAAAATTCGATGGGAGAAGCTGAAAAAAGAAGCTGTCTTTCAGTGCAAGAGATGTCAGAGACTGGGCCATGCCAGCAGCAACTGTAAATTACCGTTCAGATGCGTAAAATGCAGCCATTCTCATACTCCAGGTCAATGTACTATCACCACCACCGATGATCGTGAATTATTAAAGTGTGCCAACTGTGGAGAATCTGGTCATCCAGCCAATTATAGAGGATGCCCCTACTATAAAAACTCATTATTATTAATGCAACAAGTTCAAGCAAATAAACAATGGAGAACTCAAGAAAAAATCAGCAGAGCCAAGAAAATGATTAATCCCAATGTCTCCTTTGCTGAAGCCACAAGGAATTATCCACAGCATAATCTTCCTCAAGATATACCCCATACATATCATCCTAGACAAGCTGTCCCACCCCCAGTGGATCCATCAGCCTCCAATCAAAGACAACACAATGAATCACCACCTAGCTGGGCAATTGAACTAACAAGAGATATGAAAGAAGTGAAAAATCAGACAGCTGACATTAAAGAAATGAAACTACAAATACTCAGAAATGCTACTAAGATTGAAAAAATCATAGCAGCCTTAAATTTGCAACTAGATGATGACTAAAATGGCTCTAAATAACCAATCAACATCTAAAGAGAACACTCCTCAAAACACAGTGGAAATAGAAATAAAAAAAATAAACTTGTCTGCGATCAACGTCAATTCTATAATAACTCAGAAAAGACGGTACCAGCTCCAAGATTATATTAATAGTAACAAAATAGATATCTGTCTACTATCAGAAACTAAACTCCGTCCTGTACATAAAATCTCTTTCCCTGATCATGACTTCATAAGATCAGATAGGAAAAATGCCCAACGAGCTGGGGGAGCAGCCATCGTTGTGCGGAAAAACTTCAACTACAAAATAATTGAATATCCAAGCTCCAGCAATAATTCCATATTAGAATATTCTATTATTAAATTAGTCACCAAAGATATGAAAAATCTGTTTATCATTAGTTTATATGCAACTAATAGCTCTACAACAAAAGCTGAATTTATCTCAGAATTAGAACATCTATTCAATACCCTGAAACTGGACCAGGAAAATAATTTATACATCATTGGAGGAGATTTTAATGCACGACACGTCGACTGGGGTGATAGAAGAAACGATCAAAGAGGTAAATACCTTATGGAGTGGGATAATAAAAATTCACACAAATTCAAAACTCTGATATACTCAGGGAATAAACCAACTTTCACTCGAGCTCAAACATACCCTGATCACTGTATTGCTGACAGCAGAATCCCCATTGTGTCATACCATAATAATAAACTTCCTACACTAGTGTATGACAGTGACCACAATGGACTCTCGATACAAGTAAACCTCGGATCTTCATTCTCAATTGACCCCAGGAGCCCAGAACCCCCCAGATTCAACTTCAAAGACACAGACTGGGATCAATTTGCCTCAACGCTAAAATCCATCTACGACATCACAGTTCCCAATAACAGGAACCTGAGCATTGATGAGATTGACTCCACGCTGAAAGACATCTCATCAAAAATCATCGAGGCCATCCATAACACGGTCCCCAGATATACCAGCTCAGATAGTATTAAAAAATACCTCACGAGGAAAATTATTAGACTTCAAAAAGAGAAATCCTCTCTTCTCACCTTGTACCACAGATGTCTCGACAATGACCCCAGGGGCAGAAATTTTCAAACTCAGGAAGTGAAAAAGCTACTGGCAGAGATTAGACTGGCTCTACAGCATGAATTTGACTTGGCAGTAGAAAGATACTGGAAAAATCTTTACAAAAAAATTGATTTTAGAAAATCCCACGAATTCATGCCCACTATCAACAAGATATTTCGGCCTAAACCAAGACAACCACTTCCTGATATGCATATCAAAGCCACTGATCTTCATATTTTAAACAGAAGTCAATACTCTCAAGACAACGCACAAGTAGTAGACGGAAATATAATTATCTCGGACCCAACAGATAAACTCAATATCGTTGGAGCCTACTACGAGACAATTAACTCTCCCAGGCATTTAAATACTGGCACCAAGCTCAGAGAAATAATCGACAATAAAACACAGGAGTTTAAAAGGAACTTTGATATTGCCAGAAATAATTGCACCACAATTACCACATTCTCTAATGACAATAGATCCTCATTCCCTTCAGATGAAGTCTGCTCATACTTCACCAGCCCCCTTAAGCTGGCCATCATCATTAAACGACTACCTAATAAAACCTCTTGTGGTATTGATGGAGTGCCCAACGTAGTACTTAAAAATCTCCCCATTGAAGTGATTGAAGACTACGCAGTGGTCTTTAATAATGCCATCAATCACAATTACTTTCCAGATTGTTGGAAAATTGCTAAAGTACTGCCTTTCCTAAAGAAAGGTAAGCCAGAAAACTCCCCATCAAGTTATAGACCTATCAGCCTCACCCCAACAATTAGCAAGGTCTATGAAGCAGTAGTGAATGGTGCGATTATCAGACATTGCAACGAAAATAATGTAATTCCAGACACACAGTTTGGATTCAGAAACAGGCACTCTACGACTCACGCCATCAATAAATTTCTCTCTGATGCCAACCATGAGCTCCAGAAAGGTAATATGATGGGCGCCACACTGATCGACCTTGAAAAAGCGTTTGACTCGGTATGGCTAGATGGTCTCATCTATAAACTGTTGAGAAAAAAATTTCCTGATCACCTCATCATGCTAATCTGGGACATGATTAGGAACAAGAAATTTAGCATCTTTGAGGGTTCATCGAGCTCATCCATCCAATTCAATATTGCTGAGGGTTTGCAGCAGGGTACAGTCAACTCCCCAGTTCTGTTCTCTATCTTCACTGCAGATATATTATCTGCATTTGAAATGAACTCAGGTGGCATTGCAAGAGCTATAGCCTATGCAGATGATCTAATAGTTTATATCACTGGTAATCGAGCCCCATTGATCCAAAACCAGTTAGAAACTTTGGTAAACAAAATCAACAACTTGTATGCCACCTGGAACCTCAGGTTGAACCCCACAAAATGTGAAACAATCCTCATTAGACGCCCATACAGACTGCTCAGTGGTGCAAGCAGAAA
The DNA here is from genome assembly GCA_035578325.1 of Coelinius sp. EB29. Classification (NCBI taxonomy): domain Eukaryota; kingdom Metazoa; phylum Arthropoda; class Insecta; order Hymenoptera; family Braconidae; genus Coelinius; species Coelinius sp. EB29. Next base: position 1,524,489 of record JAOZGT010000012.1, on the reverse strand, counting down.
AGGAGTGAAGGACTTCGCTATATCAACTCACCAGCCAGACACCAGAGAAAAAATTGATATTCCCACCTGTACAACAGTCAGGTATCTTGGCATGATTCTGGACTGTCGAATAAGATGTGCCAATCACCCAGACACCCAACTGGTCAAAGCTAAGCAGAGATTCAAAAGCCTGGGGAGGCTTTTTCATAACTCTCACATCACTAAAAGAGCAAGAGTCATTTGCTACCTCATCCTAGTAAGACCCTTGCTCACTTATGCAGCACCAGTTTGGTGGAACACAGGTGCCGCCCAGATGGAAAAATTCAGACGTTTTGAACGGCAGTGCCTCCGAGCAGCCTTGAAACTACACAGAACAAAAGAATCTGAATACAAGCACAGAGTGAGCAACAAAATCTTATACAATGAAGCAGAGATTCCTAGAATCGATAATTTCATCATACAATTAACCAGGGATTATTATCAAGGGATGAAATCCATCAAAAACGATGTCATTCAATCAATATCAGAGGCTGATTCGACTGACATAATTAATGCTGCCTCGACTGGGTATCTGCCACCCCAATCGTTCACATATTTCGATAAAATTGGCATCATCCAAGATGCCAACAATATACCTACAATCTACCACAGGAGTAGACATAAAACTGATAAAAGGTTGCCATTGAACATTGACGATGTTGGAACCCTGAGATACTCCACAGCGATTCCCATCATTGATCATCAAAATTTCATCAGAATCACCAACAAATACTGGTGGCTTGATGACTCAGCGATTCACGCACCGCAGCTATTATTGAGAAAAAACTCTTTAAACTCTCAAAATAACTGAAATAATTCATAACAAAAAAAAAAAAAAAAATCATATTGCATCCTCCACATTGTATATATGTATAAAGGTGTACTATTATTAATTTTAATCTGTACTCTATAGTTTTTCAAGCTCTAATCAGCATTCAGATTGATAAACAAATCCCTCCAGGATTCTTAAGGTCCAAGTGACTCTCATTCTTTTTTTTTTTATTTTTTTTACATATATATCAAGAAACTGATTGGGTTTTTATTAATTTTCTCACATTTTTACCAATCATTAAACAATTAATCGGTCAAGACTGCTTAAATTCTCAACTCTCAGTCTCTCAACTAATAATTTTATTACACAAATTTGATAACTTTGGCGCTAGAGACTCATTTTTAGTGACATTTCGCCATTAGTACCTAGGTACACTTAAGATAGGATTAGTTTTTATATAAATTTGTTTATGTCCAAAACCAAAATACTGTATATAGAGAAATAAACAAATTTTGTTACAAAAAAAAAAAAAATAACGCGTCTGACTACGGATCAGAAGATTCCAGGTTCGAATCCTGGCAAGATCGAAGCGATTTTTTCTTTTCAATCACATTTTTTCATAAAAGTAAACATGAAGAAATTTTTATTAAAAACATCAACTTTAGGTAGAGCATACATCCTATACATCCTGTAGAGCATACATCCTAGGATGTATGCTCTACCTAAAGTCCATAAACTGAACACTCGGTTTCGCCCGATAGTTTCTTCCATAGATGGCTCTACATACAGACTCTCCAGTTTTCTCCAAAAAATCATCTCTGGCATCTCACAGGATGGTCCAGCCTACGTAAGAGACAGTTTCACTTTTAAAGATTTTATAACTAATGTTTTTATTCCGGAGGACTACATTTTGATGTCTCTTGATGTCTCCTCTCTATATACCAATGTTCCGTTGGAGAGAGTGGTTACGGCTTTAAAAAACAGGAGTGGTCTCTTAGGTAAATTTGGACTATCGAAAAGAATTCCTGTTAGCGAGATCATAAGTGCTGTCAGTTATATCATGAATACGACATGTTTCTCGTTCAATGAAAAATATTATACACAAATCTCTGGCCTCCCGATGGGTTCCCCATTAGCTCCACCTGCAGCTGAGATTGTTATGCAGGATTTAGAACGATCTTGTCTGGCATTTCTTGAGAATGCTGGTGTCCACTTACCGTTCTACAAGCGTTATGTTGATGACATAATTACAGCAGTACCTAAAGATTGTGTCAATCTTGTAATTGAAGTGTTTAACAGCTATGATAATAGCTTACAATTCACACATGAACTAGAATTGGAGAATAAGATTGCATTTCTGGATCTACAATTAATCCACGAGGGTACTACCATCATAACGAATTGGTATCACAAATCAACATGGTCAGGTAGATACCTCAATTTTTTCTCACATCACCCTATCAGCCAAAAGAAAGGCACCGTGACCATGCTGGTGGACAGATGCATGAATCTTGCACACCCTAGGTTTCACAAAGAGAATTTGGGGCTTATTAAGAAAACTTTGAAGGATAATGGTCATCCTGAAGATTTTGTTAATAGACAAATTCACTTAAGAATGAGGAAGTTGAAAGACCGGATTAACAAGGATCAGGTTGATCCAGAAACTCCACTTCCTCCTCAGTTTGATTTCAGACATACTCTCGTTGTACCATACGTTGATGGTCTGACTCAAAACTTCAATAGGATTGCTAAGAAACATAATCTACAGATCGTCTCAATGAATGAATACAAAGTGAGCAGTTTGCTCAAATCTCGGAAGGATCCGATCCAGTTTAATTACAACTCTAATGTCATATATTCGATCCCATGTGACAGTTGTGAAGGGGTGTACATTGGACAGACAAAAAGATACATAGGGAAAAGAATTGAGGAACATAAGAAAAGTATTATTGATTGTAAAATTGTCAAGACAGATAAGAGTGGCAAAGTCAAACCGTTCCAACATACAGCGCTCTCCAAACACCATTTAGACTGTACACATGAGTTTGATTTCAAAAGAACGAAAATTTGTGCCAGAGAGAAAATAACATATAAAAGAAATCTATTGGAGATGATCCATATAATGAGGAACACACACTCCATTAATTTTAGAACTGATGTCAATGGCCTGAGCTCGGTCTATTGGTCTCTATTATCATGAAGAACACCGAGGAGTTACGAACGAATTGTTTTTTTGTATATTTTCATATGTTTTTTTACGTCAAATTTGTCTCTACTCAGTTTATACACAGTGGCATTTGGGAATAAGAAGTTTTAGACGTTTCTTTTATCTTGAATTTTCGCGCATGCGCAGAGTATAGGATCTACCAATACTCAATCGTTAGTTGTGTGGGCACTCTGTTGTTGTGGTTCACGAGTAACATCTGATGACTGACCACTCTGTTTTTAACTCATTATTTCATCATTGATCATTTGTTTACAGTGTCACAATAGGTTTATTCAGGTATCTCATTATGTCTATATATTTTTTTGACGATCAAGTAATCTGCTGGTCATAGACACCTTATATTATCTCCAACTGTTTGTTTACAGAGTGACCACATAACCTCTTAACATGCGTGACATAATAGTGAATTATGAGAATTGTTGGTTTTTTACACGTAGCTTTCATTTCTAATTTTGGTATGTATTTAATAACTATGACTATACATGTGGTTTTATGGTACATTTAAGGTAGCGGAGGGGGTTTCTGATCAGTTAAGCTCCGCAGGCTCACTCTAACGTAAAAAAAAAGAAAACAATGGATCAAAGCGGAGTGAAATTTTTTTTTAATTGCAGAACATATATTCGACAATAATTAAAAATCACCTTTTGCGCTCGAAATCGCGAATAACTAATAAAAAATTGATATTAAAAAATTTCGGTCTAGGCGGTAGTTTATGATCACGAGTTTATCGCATGAGGTAGTTTCTGATCGGCAGGGGAGGCAGTTATTGATCATCATTGGGATGAGGAGAATAATTTATTAATTGACTACTGTTTCATCTCTCACTGATCATAAAATTATGCTTTTTATTATTAATACATAAAATAAAATGTGGAATTTTTTTAAAAATTCTCACAATTAAAAAAAAAACAATTTTGACAGCTCAACCACCTTGACTAGCGTCTGTGTCCAAGATTTCCTGCTTGATTTTCTTAGCAGCTAGAGGACTTACACATTTCATTTCTGCCTCTGTTGTCTTCCGAGCTTCCTTCAATTTCCTTTTCTGGGCTTTCAACTCCTCTTCATTTTTTTGCTTCTCAGCTCTTTCCTGAGCTTTCTTCATCTTTTTCAGTTCTTTCTCTCGTCGCTCCTCTTCTTTCTTCTGAACAATTGCTTCTTTTTTAATCCTCCTGGCAACTTGAGCGAGTTGTGCCTCCTGTAGTCTCAACTCTCTTTTCTTCACTCTCTCTTCTCTCCTCACTTGTTTCTCTTTCTCCTCAGCGACTTTATTGTTAGCCTTCGTTTGGAACATATTGTTCCATGAATTTGATGTAACGACGGCCGGTACATGCTCTATCTTCCGTACTCTTTTCATCGGCTTCTTGGGATTAGAAATACTCCAGGATAATGCTTCTCTGAAGGCCATGGGCATATCCTTGGAAGGATTGTCAAGGCATGAACTTGATAATTCCTGCAGACTTGAATCTTTTGCCATGGGAGCAGTCTGAACGATATTCAAGGTACAGGGTTTTGTGGGATTCAATAATTCTGTTAACGAAGGCTTATGAGCATTAGTCTGGGCAGATGACTGACAGATTGGATTTGTAGAATCAGTATTTGGTGGTTTCAATGTATCGACGACAGTACCAATTGGATCCAAAAGACTCTCTAAGTTCTGGACTGAAGGTGTGTCCTTTTCAGTAGATTCAACATTCAAACTGTCTCTGGAGTTTGATCTTTGTGATGCTGAGGAAGAGTGCCGATCGACCGCAGGATCGATTGGTGACTGACAAGGAGGATTGGTGATTACAGGACTTGGTGATGTTGAAGTACTGGTAATAAGATCAGTTGAAGGATGAGGATTAGTGAATACAGGATTGATATTTTTTCTAGTGCTGGGAACAGCTTCATTTGGAGAGACAGGACTTTGTAATTTTTCATTTTTATGACAAATAATTTCTTCAGTAGATGTGATGTTGAGAGTAGCTGTAGGATGTGATGGATTTGAATCTTGGGAAATATCCTCATCATCAACGAGGGGGACAGACACGTGAGAGTTTGTGATGTTTGAACTGGTTAATAATCCATCGTCAGTAACGTCAAAAAATAAACTTTCTTCAGTCAAGAGAAGATTTTCAATGTCTGTGGGGATTCCATCTGGAATTAAAATTTGTGTTGGGATTGCGGGTTCTTCCATTTCGTCGTCAATGATTCTATCGAGGGGCTCAGCCTGCAAATTTATAAATAAATAATCGAGGTGAGAGATGGAAGGAAAATCATTCATCGCGTTGCAATGAATAAATCAATAGCAATTGTTGCATAAATTTTCTTTATTGAATTAGCTGATAGAGAGTAAATAATTCGGAATAAAAATATTTATATTAAAAAAATGCAAAAAAATATTGTAAATAATTCTGGATCTAAATATTCTTATGTAAAAAATTGCGATGGAAAAAATTCACGACATGATTCTTGAGAATTTTCAAAAGAAAATTCACTTATTTAAAGACAAATCTTTCCAATACCTCTGACCCATTAGTTGATTCAGTCTCTGTATTTGCTCCCTCCTTGGGTGCATGAGTTGTTGATGGAGTCTCCATCTCTTCTTGTTCCTGCGCTTTGTCAGTCGTCAATTCAGTTTCTGTATTTTCCCTTTTTTTCCTTTCATTAGTCTCCTGGTCTCTCTTCAAATCATCTCTTGTTGCTCTGGCTTTTAGCTTCAACCACATGTGGAATAAACTCTCACAATTGTCATCTCCTGTCCATGTATTTCCATCTTCAACTGCCCGAAATTTCTGGAGCAGTTCAATGCCAATCTCCTCTTCAAATACAGTGACATATTCAGGGAGCTGTGGAGGATTTTCAGTAGGTTTAGAAGCACTAGGGGGTGCATTCTTAAAATACTTCCCATAATTCACAGCATCAGGAGAAAAGGGATACAATCCTGTTGTCCTAAATGCATTTGGAAGAATTTGCTGCAGGTCTACTGAAGCAATTGCCTTTTTCAATGCTGGGGCAAAATTCTCACGTCTTAAACGATCTCCATCATGTTCCATCCTCCACTCATGAACTACCTTCTTCCATGCAGCTTTTAGTGGTCGAAAAAAACCAACATCTAAGGGCTGTATGATATGTGTTGAATTAGGATAAAGAGATACGAGTATAATATCTTTTTCTCGACAAAAATTGCTGAGATCCAATGTTAGATGAGATTTGTATCCATCTAGATACAAAATTATGGGAAACTCGAAATGATTTTCTTTTAGCCAAGGATAAAAACAATTGGCAACCCATGCCAAACATGCTTCACTGTTCACCCAACCATTTTCAGATTTCCCAACTCCCCATGCTCCTGGAATCGATGCTGTGAGGCTGGCTGACATCCGAGAACAGGCAAACATTACCATAGGTGGAGCCAATTGTCCAGCAGCATTAGCACAGATCATGGTGGTCAAACATTCTTTGTCATCTCCATTGATAAAATTATAGACAGTTTTCTCTCCTGCACGAACTAGGACTCTCTCCCCCTTAGGAGCCAGGATAAACGCTGTTTCATCACAATTAAAGACACGAGATGCGTCGATAATCAACATATCACGAAGTTCTAGATGCTCTTTTACTTCTGTGAACCAGCCTCTTAATTTGTCTTCTGTCACTTGGCTCCGCCCACTGCTTAGGTTTTGGAAAATTCTTGCACTGAGCTTGTGGCGTTTGACGAAAGCTCTATACCAATCTTTCCCTGGGCGATTATCTGGAAATATGGTCTCCATTCCCATTTTATCAACAAGGGCATGCACACTGTTGAGTAATTGCATCTTGGTGATGGGGAAGCCATTATTAGCCCTGTACAAGATCCACTGGACTAATCTTTCTTCATTCTCTCGACCGAGAATTGAGTCTGGTCCTCTCTTGCAAATTGTGGGGCTTAATATTCCTTTACTTTTATACGTCAACGTAGTGTAAGGAACATGACTTGTTCTTGCCGCTTCACGGATAGAAATACCTGATTTTACTCTAGAAAGAGCCGCCTGGAGGTCGTCCTCTGAGTAAGCAACTGACTTTCTTTTTTTTTTTGCCTTAGGCCTGTAATGAAAAATAATAAATTATCGGTGATTTTTTAAATAAAGTTAAGAATTAAATGATTTCAATGTGATATTTTGGCTGATTGTTAATTTCTCTTGTTGACAAGTGATTTAACAAGAAAATGTCAACAGACTTATTTTTGAGTTATTGAATTTCCCAAAAATAATGTTTCTTGACATTTCCTCTTAAAATTACACATTACCAAAAAAAAATCATATTTATTCAGGGGAAATTCACTTGTGTCACTCTACGATTGTTCGATTCATTTCTTTTTCATTGATTTGTCAAATTATTTTGATCACTGTAATAACTATAATCGATATCATAGGGGAAAGATAAGATGGATTTTCCCATTGATCGATTTTTTACATTGATATTATCGTTAAAAAACTGTCAGTTAGTGTCAATTCATCCGAGGTGACAACTTATGAATTTCCTGATCAAGAAGTGCCGATAGGTTAGAATTCGGGCGACAGTTATTGATCACGCGATTAATTATTGAAAGGAATTTTTTTATCGATGTTCTATTATTTTCAATTATTCGTCTATTATTTAACTTCGGATTTACATCATAATTATGCTCATTTGATACTTACATGATGAAATTCGAGTCCTGAATCGTCGGGTGCACACTTAACTTATTCCACAAGGCAGCAACGAAAATGGCCGTTAGCCGTGTTCGCGCGCTTTTACTATTTATTTTTGGGTATTTATGATGGCATCAATGCCATGATTCAGGGCATTTTCGAAAGAAGGGATTTTATTCTTTCTAGTGTTGGCTCTACCTCCCTGATAAATTTAACACAAACTCCGCACTTAATAAATAACCGGCAAAGTGATCAACAACTACCGCCTGATCAGAAACCCCCTCCGTTACCTTATTTAGATATTTTTTGTTTATTTTTTGATTATGTTACACAGCAATAAAAAAGCCCTGATGAGGATCTGCATAAGGATCGAAACGTAGGCGATTTGACAGCAAATATTTGACTTTTGACTTATTTATTAAGCGCAAGGCTGAACTAAAGAAATCATCTTATTATGTCTTTAACACGGTTGACGAACACTTCTTCTACTATTTTTATTAAAGTTAAATCCATTTTCGAACTTTGCATTTATTGTATACCCCCAAATTTAAGCTATTTCATATTTCAATTCTCATATTACTTGACTTAGTTCCAGGGATCGGCAGTAATAATTACTTTAGTAATATTTTCAGCTCTAATTACAATTACATTTGTAATATTTGGATGGAGATTCCCTATTTTTCTATTATTTTATCAATCTGTAATTGGGATTGTGAAATATTCGATAACTGAGTAATGATCAATGGCAATTGGAGGGCTCTCCATTGATGAATTAATCAGTAATCAAAACTACAAATAGATTGATTACTTCATTATTGATCAATAGGAACTAGAACATTACTTATTAATTGGAAAAATGGTCAACCCCGAGTGAAAATTATCTGATTACCGAGTTAATCGTCAATCAAAACTCGAAATTTTTTGAATATTCAATCAATACGTAATAAAAATGGATAATTGCTCCATTACTTAGTCAATTCAAAACTGGACGCGGAAGTTACCTGATTAACCAATCAATCATTAATAAAAAGTGAGAATTATTTAATTTACGAACAATTTTTCGATGAAAGTTCAATCTGAATCGATTATATAATCAATGGTTGTTTATGTAGCTGAGCGTTCATGAAATCAGCAGATTTCCCACCGAGGACGATAAAATGAAGGAGTCGTGGCCGTATGGCAAAGGGATATGCACTATTTTCCCTACCATTTTTTTCTCGCAGTGAAAACACGATTTGTGAGAGTAAATCCTCATTCTTCTCCGCTATTTTTTCCTATCTATAAAGTGAAAGAATTACATAGGGAAGGGTCGGGTAAGACGGACCTCAGGGCGAAACGGAGTACGTGATAAGGCGCTACAGCCCCCCCTCCCCCCACTCGTGTTTTGAAAATAGTGGCCAATACCTTAAAAAATCATGTTCTCAAATAACTCGAGAACCGCACATAGATATCAAGGTTTAAGAGATTATTGGTCGAAAATCTTTCGATTTACTAATTGGTGATTTACACTTTTTTTTGGACCAGAGATCGTACATTATCAGCTGTGATTTATGATTGATTCACTAATTGAAAGTTTTCAATTATTATTGCTTATTACTCGATGAATCGGATAATTCTTAGTTCTGGTTACTTATTAATCAAGTAGTAGAAGAATTACACAGATTGATTGATAATTGAACGAGGAATTTATTATTTCAATTAAGTGATTAACGATTGACTTGATAATTGAATACTTTGCTTTGTCCGTTACTCATTGATCCAGTAATCGCTCATTTCCAAAACTAGATTTGCAATTGATAGAGTCAATGAAAAATTTCTATTTTTCTTGAGCTATTGATCAAGTAATGAGAAAAATCGGGACGATAAATAACGAATCAGTAATTTGATATCGCCATCAACGATTGAGCAAGTAATCATTAACAATCCAATAAAGATTACTCATTGACTGAGAAATTGATCAATCACAAATCTGGTTACTGATTACATGAGTAATCAGTAATGGATTGTTGAAATTATTAGATTTTCAATTAATAGAAAAATTTCGTTCTCGATTTCTTGAATACCGAGTAATAGAATAATGGTAATTTGAAATTACCATTTTGCCGAACCCTGCTTAGCTTATTGGAAACAGTAATCCCCTTTGAAATGAATAACGGTAGATTTTACTTCAGTTACGATTACAATTGTCTAGACATGGACCTTACCCCAATTACACTTCAAATCCTCTAGACATGGGCGTTATCCCAATTCCCCTTAAAAGCGTTTAGACCTGAGCCTCACCCTAATGGCAATATAAATTGTCATATTATGATCATTCGTGGCCTCATGCTTAAGGCCTACCCCAATTGTCAAAACCGTTTGAAATTGCCCACACCATCATAAAACTCTCAGACCTTCCTCGACTGCCATAATCCCTCGACTGACGCCTCGACTTCCCCTTCAATTGGCGCCAACTCCTGATATCCAAATATAGTCGTATGTTTCAATTTCCTGATTTTCCCTCTCCCTAGTATAAACCACTCTCAGTTAAAAGGGAGAAAACTTGTACTTTTAAGTTAGTCCTAAAAATTGAATCAAGTGAGGAGCATGGAATCTTTCTCATACATTCAGTTATGAGACGTAAGTCAGAATTCGTCAGCCTTTAAAATGGAACATTTATTCCCCCGATAATCCAATACGTTTTGTTACGACATGCAAAATTATTCAGTGACATTTGGCAACAATCGCCAACTTTCACTATATTTCGGCCATGATTTTATGGTAATTTAGGAAGGATTTAGAATTGATTCCAGAATGGCAACGACAGATTTTTACAGGCCGATTATTTTCCACTATTACAGATATAGTTGGAATTGTCGTTTGCTCCTTGCAATCACCCTTGTCATTCATGCGGGACAATCTCATGCACGTGAGTTATGATTTCCTTTTCAGCCAAATTCAAATAATGTAAACAAAAAGTATGCTATGAAGTTTCAAGTCCAAATCAATTTCCATTGTAGAAGAGAAAAAGTCTGACTATTACGGGATACCATGTGTGGGCTATAAGCCAGGCGAAGATGATCTTCAGACGTTATTTGATGTCATCAGTCGTTATAGATTAGATTTCACTGAGAAACAATATCCAGGCGTCAGTCGTGTCAGGGGTACCACTCGCATGCAGACGGCATATCGTATCGACAGAGCTGCCAACCTTACGCTTTCTATCAGGTACTTTCGTAGGAGTGGGAGCGGCTCAGGCAGAATTTTTTTGTCGATGAGTCATAAAGATGAATCATTATATTACAGACAGATATTTCCAATCGGACTGCCTCGGGAATTCAGCTTCACAAGTATATTTAGAACTTGGAAAATGCCACGTGGTACGTGGCACATTTTCCGGATATCCAGTAGTCAGAACATTCCAGAATTCTCTATCGATCTGGATCCTAAAGAACGGACGTTGGATCTAACTATAGGAAGTTACAACAAATATCCACAGACTTTCAAGTTTGTCAATGCCAATGTGAGATATTGAAATTTTGATAGACTATCGGAGGAGATAAGAATACAAGAACAAACATTGTAGAAGAATGTTTCTCAAAAACAGTTCTATATGCGATGATTTCAGATTTTCGATAACAGACAATGGCACAAGCTTCAAGTTGCTGTTTTTCGTGAGAAAACGGATGTCTATGTAGATTGTAATTTCATAGGATCAATAAAATTGCGGAGCTGGTGGCCAATAGACATCGACGGACAAATAACCATATCTCAGACAGTTACATATTCGCAGACAGTGCCAGTAAGTCTCACGGGATTCAACAGGCACATGTTGTACATGCTAATCAGATGCCTCAGAGATCATATTATCATGATAGACGATTTGGATTGGATGAAAAAAAAAAAAAAACTGAAGAGTGACCCAATCAATAAATTCATTGGCGCTTCTTAGATGACCCAAATGATCATTTGTTGGAATGCCAGGGGATCTGATTAGTTCTTAGAAGTCTCTCGGCTTCTTTCATGTCTACTCTTTAACAATTGTTCATTACATCATTCCAATTTGTCAAACTCCATTCAAGAAAATTTACATCTTCGTTTAGATTGACCTTCAGTGGATGATTCTAAACTGCGATCCAACAAAACCCGAACGAGAACGATGCGACGAGCTACCTGTAAGTTATCCATTCCCAAAAGAATCTATTTGAACTTTCTAACAATTTTTTACTCAGTTGATAGCGTACGAGCAGAAAAAATCAACGTGCGATACCGTTTGCCCGCAAGGATCTCCCGGTGCTAACGGGACGCAGGTGAGTATATTCCTTGGGCTCTCGTTTTTTGGAAAAAAGTCACTCTGTTCAGTCCATTGGCCACCGAACAGTTACGAGTTTCTATTAAGATCTACACAAGATGTAGATAAGCGATCTAGTTTTCTATTTTTTTCCATTTTCAGGGACCTCGAGGATTCCCAGGGCATCCCGGAGCACCAGGTCTCATCGGCCTCAATGGACTGAAGGGCGAAAAAGTGGGCAATGTCGAATTTATCGAAAATTAACATGACAATGCATGTAAACCCATCCTCAGTTTCTTTATAATTTATTTTTTTCAAGTTAGGGTGAAATAGGTATGGCAGGGGGGAAAGGAGATAGGGGGGAGCCCGGACCTCGAGGGTTTCCAGGAATTACGGGGGCCGATGGTTTAAGGGGAGCTGCCGGACCGCGCGTAAGATCCATTTAATAGTATTTTTACGATCTGCAACATAGGATGTTAAAATTGTTAATCAAGAGTTTTTTTGCTGCTAGGGACCACCTGGGTTACCAGGACCAATGTTTGTAGATAGGAAGAGCATCGAAACGGAGAAGGGCGAGTCTGGTGAAAAAGGTCATAAAAATGAAATTTATTCAAAATCATTAACCAATTCAGCTTATCAAGCCGTCCTTGGATTACAATCTCAACTGATAAAACTGAGTCATGTATGGTATCATTAATACTGATATTTATTCGATTATGTTCCGATGACGAATGTTGGAATTGCTGACCTGAATTCTTCATTCGTTAAATCATATGATGATAGATCAATTCGTCCAGAGAGATTCTGATTGGTTGATATATCTGCGAGGAAAGTCGCGCTATGCGAATCAATGTTTGAGATTGTATACAGCAGTTTGAAAGCTGATAAGCATCTGACAAATTGATATTGACTCAACGTGCTGATTACATGTTTATGCTGTCTTAGGTGAGCGTGGTGCGAATGGTCTTCCAGGCTTTCCTGGAGCAGCTGGAAGAAAAGGTGATAAAGGTGACACGGGTCTACCAGGCCTGAGAGGGTTAACAGGACTCCCGGGGGAACAGGGATCGATCGGACCTACTGGGCTGCCCGGGCAAAAGGGTGAACTAGGACGCGATGGTAGTATATCATATGAATGGGTCGTTAACGCGAAGATGAATGACTTTCCCATCACAAATTGTGTTGATTACGAATATTCCGATTCGACTAAAGCTTAGATCAACCTTTTTTGGATAGAGCTATTTTCGACTTTTGGAATTAAAAAATGATTGCTATTCTGTTAATATCATGCGGCCTAATAAATGTGGAAATGACGTATAACATGTACCACACTCGCAATCCTTCGAGGACAGATCTCGACGCCATCTGCAGGATAATGCTCAAACTATACTATAGATTTTCGCGTTTTTCTTTGAGTTTCGATTTTCATTTTCCATTAACCCAGATGGTGAGCAGATGTCTGGCAATTCGATAGTGTGAAATGAGCAAAATAGGACAAAGAACACGTGTGAAAGACATTTTCTATACATAGTCTTCATGATGAAAATTTGAGACATTTCTATAGGTATACCGGGGTACGTATCAGGTAGTCCAGGTGAAAAAGGAGAAGAGGGGGAGCCAGGCCTTCCAGGAAGGGATGGATATCCAGGTACAAAAGGCGACACTGGATTCCAGGTAATTTGGAAGTTTTTACATATTTCTGACTAATCAATTCATAAATTTGGAATTCTGAGGAGGGATAGATTATCAGAATTTTGTTATTCGATAAACAGGGTCCGCCGGGTATGAGAGGGGAGCCTGGTATGCGAGGGCCTATGGGATTACCTGGAACTCCTGGAGAGCCAGGCTTTTCCCAAAACGGTCACGTTATGGGTGAAGAGGAGATTCGTAGTATTTGCAGAAGAGTTTTGAGAGGTTTGTAGGATAATTTTGATGATCAATATTTTCTTTTTTTTTTCCTGATAGTCCCGAACAAATATTTTCACGTTTTCATCTTCAGAGGAAATTCATGGATTTTTGCCGGAACCAAGTCCCTTGAAAGACGGACTACCCGGAGCTCCAGGCTTACCAGGCCCACCTGGTAAGTATTTTATTACCAATCTGTTCTATCGATCAATGATATTTGGTCGATTGACGATACTTGAAGATTGTAAAATTTCTACAGGTGAGCCAGGTCCTCCTGGCCAACGGGGATTCATCGGTCTACCTGGATCGGCAGGGGTTCATGGAATTCCAGGCGCTCCGGGAGATAAGGGAGATAAGGGTGATAGGGGAGAGCAGGGATTGAGTATTGAGGGGCCGCCAGGACCTAGAGGCTTCCAAGGTTAATATTTATGACAAATAGTTTTTGTTTCATTTTTTGGAAAAATGAGTCATTTCATTTTTCTATTTTTCTAGGGCCTCCGGGAGAGGATGGAATTCCAGGGGAGAGGGGGAAATCTGGACGTTCAGGTGAAGGAATTTTTTCTTTTTTCTAAGCTAAAGGGAAATTAGATTGTAATGCCCTTTCTTCTTACTTTTCACCATTGAGCATGAAAGGAATATGTTTTTACAGGTTCACCGGGTAAAGCTGGCTTTCCGGGTGCCCGAGGACCTCCTGGCTCATGCGAACCGTGCAATTATCAAATTGGAAACTACATGCAATATTTACCAGGTGAAGAAAAAGGCTGATACTGATAAATCAACGTCAAAATGATCAATAAAATATGTTCATAAGTTGGAAAAATTGAATAAATCTGCTTCTAAAAATAATAACATATCCGTGAATTTAAATTATCATTCCCATTCTCTCATTCCCTCAAAATACTAACGACTGCGCAACACAAAAACCTGCTGGAGTGAATGTTCAACACTCTGAACCGTTGGAAATGAAACTCCAGTGATGGCTGCCGAGTGGCCAAAGATGCGCAACACACCGAGGTTGGAGCGATTGTGTTTATCGTAAATATCCGGAATTACGTGTGACTATTGAGATATCGGCATCATCCCCAAAGGTACAAGCACAGTTGTAGCAATAATTCATGAATATTTCATTACTGGAGATGAATTTTCATTTTAAAAAGTTTTTTAAAAAACAACCGGTTTGTGTGTGAAGTAATACCTAGTCAGCAATCAACTGCTATTAGTTTGCCACACTAACTTGACAGCTCTCGTGAGTTGTAGTTACTAGTTTCTCCAAAAATACACTTGCGAGTAGCAGTGGGTATTGATGATTTGTCTGGTAGAGTCAATAGACTCCAAAAAATTACAAAAGCCATCATCGAGGAGAAGAAATTAAATGGGTATTAAATCTTAATATTCTTTGTATTTTATACAGTTGATATTTATTTTTCTATATTTTTCATTATTCTCACGTAATTTTTGTAGCAAGATAATTAATTAGCAGCACGCTCCCATAGTGTATCAATACTCATTCACACATATGATGTCGATCCACCAATGATGTCCAATGAAAAGGGGATAAAAACAGTGAGTAATAACGAGAGAATTATTTCCGGATTCTTGTGTTCTCATTCATTTCCATCTAGCCTTTTTACTTGAGATTGTTTTTTTTTTTTCCATTGAAAATGAATGAGGTGTATGTGAATAATGTAGAAGTTTAATTAGTTACTTTGTAATTTTGTTTTTTTGTTTCATTTTAGCAAAATATTCGATATAGATCCGCAGCGCGGCGATTTGGCGAACTATGCTTACGATTTTGAATTTAGCGCGTATTTTTTGACCAATGAGGAATAGGTGTGAAAACTTTCGAGTTTGTTCGATATGAGACAACTTCACGACGCGCTGTCGCTTTTAGAATAAGACTAGCATATGTTTTCTGAGTTTAGTGCGCGCTTCGCGCGCCTGCGCCTTCATTTGTTTACCGGATGTACGTCATCATCAATATCGATATTATTCCTCATTCGACTTTCGAGATTTTTTCGATATTTTCGAGTTCGATACGATTTTACCGTAACATCTCCTTTTATAATATGGACTAGCATATGTTTTCTGAGTTTAGTGCGCGCTTCGCGCGCCTGCGCCTTCATTTGTTTACCGGATGTACGTCATCATCAATATCGATATTATTTACCATTCGACTTTCGAGATATTTTCGATATTTTCGATTTCGATACGATTTTACCGTAACATCTCCTTTTATAATATGGACTTAAGCGACGGTTAAGCCACGGTCCGCCATTTTTTTTTCCATCGTCGCTTTGAGCGACAGTTGAGCGGCGGTTGAGCAACGGTCCGCCATTTTCGAACCACCGTCGCTTGACCATCGCTCAAGCGTTACTTCGCGGAACAAAGCAACAGTCGACTCTGTCCGCCAGGGAATTTCGTGTTATCATAATACCCGAATGTATTGAGACATTATGCTCTACTGTTTAGGGGCATAACAATTTCATAGAACACATATCCTTTAATAATAATATTCAAAACTTACGGGTTGATGATTATGCTCGAGATTTATGGAGTGCACTTTCAAGACCCGCTTCGTCGACACATATTTGGCAACAATATATAGTTGTTGCCAGAAAAGAAGGAACATCGGATCTCGAGCCGAGTTACCCCCACTCTGCCCAACTCCCTACTGAATGCATGTAAAGCCGAACAAACCCGATGTTCCTTCTTTTCTGGCAACAACTTTACGCCTGGCTGTAACTTGAGGCTCTCGGCACCCGTTTTCGGCCCCCTTCTCCTGCACTGATGAATGATGCTGCTGTATCTTATTGTATCCTTATCTTTGGAATCTGCACTGAGGGAAGATCCATGGGACATTGTAAATCTGTACCCACAGTGCAGAGTGATTTTATTGATTCTTTTGATGTATTCGGAGAAGAACCAGAATTCCTCTCCCACATGCAAAAATTCTCCCTGCAGTGCTTGACTGAGAAGAAAATTTGAACTAAAAATGAATTTAATCAACCGCTTCAATTAAATTTTATAAAAAAAACTCCTTACTCTCTCGAGGCCAATATGCGATCATAGAAAACTAAAAATTCAATTCAAATACTAAATTGGAAAAAAATGTTCTTTAATTCGAGAGCTATATGCTCTCCTCATTGAAACATTATTTTCCGCTAAAGAATAAAAAGTAAAAATTGAAAAATTGGAAATTTGAAAAAATTTCAAATTATTGACTCTAAGTTTTAGGACACTGGTAAAACAGTCAAATCCTGCCCTGACCAGCACTTAGCGTTACCCGGGGTCTACCACGAGAAGGTGGCTGGTTTCAGACCCCACAAACCTAACAAAAAAGTTAGGCTGTCCTCAGAACTTATTGAGAACCCGGGTCGCAATAAAAATTTTGTAAAAATTTTTAAAAAAGGTTCTAATAAATTGTAATTAATAAGGTTCAAATCGGAAATTACATTCTTCTTAAAGAAGAAGAAAAATTCTTGCTTGGCCAGCAATCATAACTAAAAATGAATTTAATCAACCGCTTCAATTAAATTTTATTAAAAAAAAAAAAAAAACTCCTTACTCTCTCGAGGCCAATATGCGGTCATAGAAAACTAAAAATTTAATTCAAATACTAATTTGGGAAAAATGTTCCTCAATTCGACCCGGGTCCTCAATAAGTTCTGAGGACAGCCTAACTTTTTTGTTAGGTTTGTGGGGTCTAAAACCAGCCACCTTCTCGTGGTAGACACCGGGTAACGCTAAGTGCTGGTCAGGGCAGGATTTGACTGTTTTACCAGTGTCCTAAAACTTAGAGTCAATAATTTGAAATTTTTTCAAATTTCAAATTTCTCAATTTTTACTTTTTATTCTTTAGCGGAAAATAATGTTTCAATGAGGAGAGCATATAGCTCTCGAATTAAGGAACATTTTTTCCAAATTAGTATTTGAATTAAATTTTTAGTTTTCTATGACCGCATATTGGCCTCGAGAGAGTAAGGAGTTTTTTTTTTTTTTTTTTTTTAATAATAGAACACATATCCTTTATTAATAATATTCAAAACTTACGGGTTCATGATTATGTTTGAGATTCATTGAGTGAACCCTCAAGACCCGTCTTATCGCATCATACTTCATTCGTATGTATGCCTGACAAAAGCATTTCATGCTTCTGGCTCCAGTTTTTGGCCCACATCTACTGCATTGATGGACAATGGTGGCGTATCGGATCGTATCATGATCCCTCGATGCTGGACTAAGAGACCATGACCCGGCCATCGAAAACCGATATCCACAATGCAGTACGATGCGATTCAGTCGCTTGATATATGTGTAGACATGGCGAAATTCTTTTCCCACGTGGAGAACCCTTCTGTCCGCCAGGGAATTTTGTGTCATCATAATATCCGAATGTATTGAGACATTATGCTCTACTGTTTAGGGGCATAACAATTTCATGCAACACATATCCTTATTAATAATATTCAAAACTTACGGGTTCATGATTGTGTTCAAAGTTCAGTGACTTAACCCTCAGGACTCTTCTAATCGCATCGTACTTCGTTCTGATGTAAGCTTGGCAAAAGCATTTTAAGCTTTTGGGTCCCGTCTTTGGCCCACATCTGTTGCATTGAGAGATTATGCTGGTGTATCGAATTGTTTCATAATTCCTCGATGCTGGATCGAGGGAAGATGACCCGGATATTATGAACCGATACCCGCAATGAAGCACGATTCGATTCAGTCGTTCGATGTAGGTGTACAGGTGGTGAAACTCTTCCCCCACGTGGATGAATTCTCCCTGCAGTGCTTGGCTGAGAAGAAAATTTGAAAGAATGTAATCAATAAATCAATTTATCTTCATGGCATGATTGAAAATCCTTCGGATGCATGGAAGTCATCTACGTCTAAGCGTCTCAGGTCTCAGCTCAACTTATGAAAAGTTGCAGAGCATAAATTGTACACGATTCGTTGAAATACACGCTTAAATTTCAACAGATGATTCATCCACGTGCGAAATGCACACGGAAATATGTAAATCCAAGAGACCGACTTAGAACACGAAGTGAGTGAAATGGTCGCGTGTTGCCGGAAGGATATAAGGCGCGCAATTTCTCATGCATTTGAATTTCCTACATTCGAATACACAATGTACCACAAGAATCACCGAGTTCAATCTAGTTTTTACAATTCATGTGATCAGATTTTTGAATAACGCATGTCTTTTTTTTATGCGCAATTATTTGCTGACAATATCCAATAAAGTTTTCTATGGATAATTTATTTAAGCATATCAATTGACTGTGTAAGAAAATTCACTACCGAACTATGACGGTGAATAAAAGATTATTGTCCATTTCCACCGCCTCGTTGGATTGATATTTCATTCATATATTCATATATTCGTATACCAACAGTCTAAATTATTTAACGTATAATTCGTCATAGTTTCGTCATAGTTTTCGTCATAGTTTAGTTTATCTTTCAGATGAAAAATTCATATGCTAATGTCTGTCCAAAATTTATCTTTTTCGCTGAGACGTCTTGAAGATAGAAAGAAGATAACTTTTCCAAAACGATAACTTTAGGAGTTCAGGAGAATCATAGGAGTTATAAGGGACGACATATTATATACCGTCTATGCATGTATTTGTGTGCATTTCGCACGTGGATGACTCATTTGTTAAAATTTGAGCATGTATCTGAACGGATCGTGAACAATTTCTGCTCTGTGACTTTTTATGAGTTGAGCTGAGACGCTTAGACCTAGAGGACTGCCGGATGCATCATGATTACCAACCAAAATTCAGAAATTTGAGTTTAGATTTGAAACTTACTAGTTTGCAGCTGCGCCAAGAAGCCTCGGGTCTCCTGCCGCTGCCATGATTGTGAGGCGTATTCAATTTTCTGAAACAAAATTTTACAACCCTCTTACTTGTTACATTTAGGACGTAAAAGCGAGGGGATAGTCACTTTGGAAATCAGTACACCACTCGGTCTGGAAATCAAAAGGGAAATCACTCGAAATCACTAGAAATCCAGGAAATTGATGGAAGTCATGTAATTTCTGTTGTCTGTTAAGGTTTCCAAAAATCCTTAGAAATCATTGAATATCAGGCAGACATCAGGTGATTTCTGTCGCCATAAGAAATCATCCATTTGACAATGCGAGAGAATTTTTTTTGGAAGATTGAGATTCAGAGCTCCGGTATCGAGATCCTCGCGGTATCCTCTCAACTTCACATACATCAATTTTTCAATTCTCAGCGTGTTGATAACCACTCAACCCTCGTGTAATTTTGAGCGAAATAAAAGCGGTTCCATGCCGTAGTATAGAGCGATGTTCAAGTTTCAGAGGAAATTTATGATAAAATAAAACAAGTAGGCGGCAGCGACATGCGACTATAGATTTGTAAGTACAGATTTGCGGTTGTGGAGTGTGTTAATTTTACGTGTGCGTTTTTTTTCGCCATCAATCAAATGATGGAGTACTTCTGAATGGTCCTTTCAATCCTTTTCGCGTATTATTATAGTAAAGGTTTTGTATTTCATATCTCGAAAGTTGAATATCTCCGGAACCACCTGCCCGATTGAGCTGATTTTAAATACCAAAGATGACGACCATGAGAATCACCTTCATGCCAAATTGTAAGTTGATATCTTAATTTTTTCAAAAGTTAGCGTGTTTACAAGGATTTTCAGTGAAAAACAGAAAAATAGTCGTATCTCGAAATTTTTGTATCAACGGATATACATATTTTGATTGATGAAGATAGGAGACATCGAGACAAAGGTTTTTAAAAAAAAAAAAAGCTAAAAAAGCTCCAAAAAGTTGGCGAACCAGGGTCATCGGAGGGGGGGGGGGGGGGGGCAAGGTCAAAACAAGCAGGCGGCAGCGACATGCGGCTATAGATTTGTAACTACAGATTTGCGATTGTGGAGTTTGTTAATTTTACATGTGTATTTTTTTTCGCCATCAATCAATTGATGGAGCGCTTCCGAATGATGCTTTCAATCCTTTTCGCGTATTATTATAGTAAATGTTTTGCATTTCATATCTCAAAAGTTGAATATCTCCGGAACCACCTGTCCGATTGAGCTGATTTTAAATACCAAACATGACAATCATGAGAGTCACCTTCATGCCAAATTTCAAGTTGATATCTCCATTTTTTCAAAAGTTAGCGTGTTTACAAGGATTTTCAGTGAAAAACAGAAAAATAGCCATATCTCGACATTTTTGTATTAACGGGTATACATATTTTGATTGATTAAGATAGAAGACATCGAGACGAAGGTTTTGAGAAAAAAAAAAAATTAATCGATTTAGTCGTTTTCGAGATATCCGATAAAATCGATTTACATGCAACGTTGAATATCTCCGGAACCGCTGGTCCGATTGAGCTCATTTTTATTATCAAACATGACAATCATGAGAGTCACCTTCATGCTAAATTTCAAGTTGATATCTCCATTATTTTAAAAGTTAGCGTGTTTATAAGAATTTTCTGCAAAAAACAGAAAATTGGCCATATCTCTAAAACTTTGCATCGACCGGTATATATATCCTGGTTGATTCTGATAGTACACAACGAGACGAAGATTTTGAAAAAAAAAAAAAGCCAATAGGTTTGGTCATTTCTGAGATATTCACAAAAAACGATTTACAAACAAATCACTATTCCTCAAAAACTACTCAATCGATCGAGCTGAAATTTGGCACAGAATTAGCACCAACTAATACCAACAATCTCACAAAATTTCAGATTTTTCGGAAATGATTTTCTCAATTAATTGGTTAATTTAAGGAAAAGTGACCCCCGAGTGGACACGCGAACAGATGGACATTGGCTCCAAACTTCGTATTTTTACGTTTCAGACCATTCTACATCGTTTCCAACCAAAATTAGAAAATGTAAAAATAGGTCGATGACAATGCTTCCATTCGGAAGCAAAAAGGGGTTGCATGCGGCCTAATAAATGTGGAAATGACCTATAACATGTACCACACTCGCAAAATCCTTCGAGAACAGATCTCGACGCCATCTGCAGGATAATTCTCAAACTATACTATAGATTTTCGCGTTTTTCTTCGAGTTTCGATTTTCATTTTCCATTAACCCAGATGGTGGGCAGATGTCTGGCAATTCGATAGTGTGAAATAAGCAAAATAGGACAAAGAACACGTATGAAAGACATTTTCTATACATAGGCTTCATGATGAAAATTTGAGACATTTCTATAGGTATACCGGGGTACGTATCAGGTAGTCCAGGTGAAAAAGGAGAAGAGGGGGAGCCAGGCCTTCCAGGAAGGGATGGATATCCAGGTACAAAAGGCGACACTGGATTCCAGGTAATTTGGAAGTTTTTACATATTTCTGACTAATCAATTCATAAATTTGGAATTCTGAGGAGGGATAGATTATCAGAATTTTGTTATTCGATAAACAGAGTTCGCCGTGTATGAGAGAGGAGCCAGGTATGCGAGGGCCTATGGGATTGCCTGGAACTCCTGGAGAGCCAGGCTTTTCGCAAAACGGTCACGTTATGGGTGAAGAGGAGATTCGTAGTATTTGCAGAAGAGTTTTCAGAGGTTTGCAGGATAATTTTGATGATCAATATTTTCTTTTTTTTTTCCTGATAATCCCGAACAAATGTTTTCACGTTTTCATCTTCAGAGGAAATTCATAGATTTTTGCCAGAACCAAGTCCCTTGAAAGACGGACTGCCCGGAGCTCCAGGCTTACCAGGCCCACCTGATAAGTATTTTATTACCAATCTGTTCTATCGATCAATGATATTTGGTCGATCGACGATACTTGAAGATTGTAAAATTTTTACAAGTGAGCCAGGTCCTCCTGGCCAACGGGGATTCATCGGTCTACCTGGATCGGCAGGGGTTCATGGAATTCCAGGCGCTCCGGGAGATAAGGGAGATAAGGGTGATAGGGGAGAGCAGGGATTGAGTATTGAGGGGCCGCCAGGACCTAGAGGCTTCCAAGGTTAATATTTATGACAAATAGTTTTTGTTTCATTTTTTGGAAAAATGAGTCATTTCATTTTTTTATTTTTCTGTTTTTCTAGGGCCTCCGGGAGAGGATGGAATTCCAGGGAAGAGGGGGAAATCTGGACGTTCAGGTGAAGGAATTTTTTCTTTTTTTTTTAAGCTAAAGGGAAATTAGATTGAAATGCCCTTTCTTCTCACTTTTCACCATTGAGCATGAAAGGAATATGTTTTTACAGGTTCACCGGGTAAAGCTGGCTTTCCGGGTGTCCCAGGACCTCCTGGCTCACGCGAACCGTGCAATTATCAAATTGGAAACTACATGCAATATTTACCAGGTGAAGAAAAAGGCTGATACTGATAAATCAACGTCAAAATGATCAATAAAATATGTTCATAAGTTGAAAAAATTGAATAAATCTGCTTCTAAAAATAATAACATATCCATAAATTTAAATTATCATTCCCATTCTCTCATTCCCTCAAAATATTAACGACTGCGCAACACAAAAACCTGCTGGAGTGAATGTTCAACACTCTGAACCGTTGGAAATGAAACTCCAGTGATGGCTGCCGTGGGGCCAAAGATGCGCAACACACCGAGGTTGGAGCGATTGTGTTTATCGTAAATATCCGGAATTACGTGAGACTATTGAGATATCGGCATCATCCTCAAAGGTACAATCACAGTTGTAACAATAATTCATAAATATTTCATAACTGGAGATGAATTTTCATTAAAATTTTTTTTAAAAAAACAACCGGTTTGTGTGTGAAGTATAATACGTAGACAGCAATCAACCGCTATTAGTTTACCACACTAACTTGACAGCTCTCGTGAGTTGTAGTTACTAGTTTCTCCAAAAATACACTTGCGAGTAGCAGTGGGTATTGACGATTTGTCTGGTAGAGTCAATAGACTCCAAAAAATTACAAAAGCCATCATCGAGTAGAAGAAATTAAATGGGTATTAAATCTTAATATTCTTTGTATTTTATACAGTTGATATTTATTTTTCTATATTTTTTCATTATTCTCACGTAATTTTTGTAGAAAGATAATTAATTACCAGCACGCTCCCATAGTGTATCAATATACTCATTCACACATATGATGTCGATCCACCAATGACGTCCAATGAAAAGGGGATAAAAACAGTGAGGAATAACGAGAGAATTATTTCCGGATTCTTGTGTTCTCATTCATTTCTATCTAGCCTTTTTACTCGAGATTGTTTTTTTTTTTTTTTTCATTGAAAATGAATGAGGTGTATGTGAATAATGTAGAAATTTAATTAATTACTTTATAATTTTGTTTTTTCGTTTCATTTTAGCAAAATATTCGATATAGATCTTGTTAATTATGCAATTATTTCGTAATTAGGGAATTTCAAAAAATATTATTTCTCATAAAAAAAGCATTTCCGATATTTTTCTTCTTTAAATCACTTATTCTTCAGATTTCTCCTTTCAATGGAGAAGAAAATTGTTATAATGGTTTTTCTTTTTGAATGTGAGAATGAATAACAATCTCTCACTGAACTAAAATTCAAGACACTCATTAGTTTCTCGCAGCGAGAGCCCCGCCACGATTGTGAAATTCACGCATCATAGATTAATAATTAAACGAGCGGGACTATCTCGGGCATATTGTCATCTGCGGGATATTAAAATTGCTAACGCTGAGTTGTCTGTAACAGTGAATGTCTTTCTATGAGACTATATCACTTGGTATAATCGAATTACTCTCGCATCAGTAATTACACTCGAGTTTTTCAGTCATTAGCGCTCCGCTAATTTAACTAATAGAGTTGTTGATCTCGAGGAGAACAAAAATAGCTCTTTTTTTTTTAGTTTAACGAGTGTAAATATTTACTTCATCCACGACTTGAAATTCTGATCAAAAAGAAAATGGAAAAATTGAAATTTTCCAAATATAATTGATATTTTTTTCATTCAAACAATGTCAATGAATGAAGATTAAAAATTGGCCGCGCCTTTTGCTGGTCCAATTCTAACGTTCCCACTGTTCATATTAGTAGGAATGAAAATTTCCCCTCACCACCCCCCACTCCCTCACTGGCCGTCTTACACGCTCCCCACCTGGCCCACTTATTGTATTGATTCAACTGGCGCGCATTCCTCTGCCTTCGTTACACTTCTCATTTCTACCAAAAAAATAAAAAAAATATAATTTCCCTCCTTTAATTCTCATATATCACATGTGGTACTCAGACTTTTCTTCTCAATCTAAAAAATCCGCCCCTCTAACTCGACTTTTCCCCCTCTCAACTTCTCGAGCGTTTGAGCGTTTTATTTGAGAATAATCTTGATCAAAGAAATGTAGGTCTACATATTGAAATAGGAGCATAGGCAGGTGATGGGGGGGGTCTGGAGCAGACTGTTTATGGTCCGAACAGTGATATGCTATTCCCTTTTTTAATTTTCCCCTACCTATCTACTCCCACCCTTTCACCGAGTGTGGGTTATCATACATGCACTCGACACCGGCTAATCGATATTTACACCGCGTGGATCTTTATGGAGGAAAGAAAGAGGTGTTGAAAATTACTGATGCACGTAAAATTGAAAAAAATTCTAGGAATTTTTCTTAAATTGTTGAAAAAAAAAAAAAAAAATTTAATAAAATAAATTAAATCGATAAATATGGAGAATTGCCAATCTGGCAGTGGGACAAATACTCGGGTGTGAGAATTGCAGATTTCCCAAAACAATGCAGTTTAACCCACCCCAGGTGACAATGACGCGGTTCTACGAAACAATGAGTTGAAAAAAGGGAGAGATTGCGGAATGAAGAAAAAAAAGCGAGATTTTGGGGAGAGGGAGAATAATTCTCCCGTAGTGACAATTCATTCATGTGGCAACAAATCGATTGAATAGGTACAGTTGTACACGGTTCAATGAAAAGCCGATTGAAGCCCTCGTGTTGGCCTTCGAATTCAAACTCGTGAAGGATCAATTGAAATTCAATAAAAGTAGGTCAACCTACGGATTTTTTTTATATTTTTGTTGTTTAAAAAAATTAATAAATGAATAATTGAAAAATTAATTAATCCGAGTAAATTCCCTCTTCTGATGAAATAATTGAATGATAAATTTTCCATGCGCCAGAATAATGCAGATCGACATCTGTTTCATGCTGTTTAAGCTGAACAACCAGTGCTATATTGCATTACACCGCAGTATCACGCGAGTTAACGTGTTGAATTCAAAATTAAATGAGACAGATGAATAAAATGAATAATTCCTTTTTGTTGTTTACTCTCAGTAAATAAAATGGCGGAAGAAAGAGCTGTAAATTCGGGGAGCAGTAGTAGCAGTGGTGAAACTAGCAGGCTCCAATTGCTCCAAGAAATGCGTCAGCAGAATTTTGATAGTATCAGATTTGCATCGTACCGAACTGCCTGCAAATTGAGATTTATCCAGAAAAAAGTTCACCGTGAGTTGAGATGGATTAACCGATAAAACAATTCACTGATTAAAATGTTAAAATAGAAATTAATTGATAAATTATTATTCCAGTGCACAATGTTGATATATGGAACGTGATTGAGGCATTTAGGGAAAATGGTCTAAATACACTGGAGCCGTCCAGCACACTCGGCGTATCGCGACTCGAAACTCTACTGTCTTCCCTATTTCACGCTCTTAATAAAAGAGTACCTGTATCACAACAGTGTAAAGTTGATTCTATAACTGCATTGCTCATGAATTGGCTTCTTTCTGCTTATACAAGCGGGTAAGGTTATTTTTAAATAAAATTTGATTCATTAAATTCTTTCAGAACAAGCTGAATAATTGAAAATTGTTTTTTTTTTCGAATTTATTCTACAGGGAAAACAATAAAATTACAGTTTTTTCGGTTAAAGTTGCTCTCGCAACACTCTGTGCTGGTAAATTGATGGACAAATTTCGATGTAAGTTGATTTTTTGAATAATAGAAAATGGATGAATCTGATTGAATCGAATGTTATTGAGAAATTATTTTTTTTCCACAGATATTTATTCGCAAATATCAGACAGCAATGGTCACATGATTCACTGGAGGTTTTCTGAATACCTGAAAGAAGTTTTATCACTGACCGCTGCTGTCTATGAAACACCGTCCTTTCCATACTCCGAGGGTCTAGCTGCCACGATATTCCCACCGGTAAAGTCAACCCAAACATAATTGATTAATTCAGTCTAATTGAAACTTTGACATTGCAGAATTCCAAAGTTACTGTTAACGATTTTCTCGACACACTATTGTCGGACCCAGGGCCTCACTGTCTCATTTGGCTGCCACTTTATCATAGAATGGCGACTGTTGAATCAGGTATTGTTCTCTTTTGATCATTTATTTCAATTTTCTTATTTGAATTTAATTGTAATTATATTGTACTGCATTGCAGTAACCCATCCAATAATGTGTGACGCCTGTCACAAGGAGAATTTCACTGGTTTTCGTTATCGTTGCCAAAAGTGTCATTCTTATCAATTGTGCCAGGACTGCTTTTGGCGTGGAAAAGTATCCGGTGGACATAATAATGATCATGAGACTAGGGAATACAGTAGTTTTGTAAGTACTTTAGTGAAAAATATCAGAGATAAAGTTGATTAATTCAATCAATTAATTATTTTTTATCATCTCAGAAATCACCAAGTAAACAAATTGGTCACTCTCTTCGTAAAAGCTTCAGATGTGTACCAGAAAAAGGAAAAAATAGTCTTCCAAGATTCCCTGAGCAGCCGGAAAAAACACTGGATTTGTCCCACATAGTGTAAATATCGATTCTACCATCTTATTTGCAAAATAAATGGTTCAATAAAAATTTTATGCCTCTCACAGACCCCCATCACCCCTGCCATCGCACAACGGTTTTCCGGATCCGGGTTTTATGGCACCATTCGATGCTGGCTCAATGGACAGTCGTTCAACACTGAAGAGCCTCGATAGCTCCAGGGTTGATGACGAACATAAATTAATAGCCAGATATGCACAAAGACTGGCACAAGAGGCAAGAACTGTGGTAAAATTCATAATTTTTTTTTTCTTTTTCATATCTATAACATTTTCTTCTTTTATTCGACAATTGGAAAAAAAAAAAAATATATAATTTAATTTCTACAGCCCCGTGCATCGTCAAGAATGTCCCAGACCGACCAGTCGGTGAGTTGAGGTCAATGTATTTGCACATACGTATAATGCAATTGAATTTAATTAATTTTACTTGTGTGTTTATCCCATGAACTCATTCACACGAAACAGCAGGGGCGAGCACCGCCAGACGCAAACTTGGCTTCACTCGACGCTTCACGGGCTCAACGGGAGCTCATTTCACAACTTGAGGCTAAGAATAAGGAAATAATGAGGGAGATTGCAAGGTTAAGGTATACCTGTGTCGTTTAAAAAATCCCTTAAATATCAAACCCATCAACCATTTTCCCATCGAACCATCCCTACTCATGCATGAATATTTTTATTTTTATTTCAATTATATCTATTCGAGCTTTTCAATTATTTCCGTAATTCGCTAAAATAAATTTCTAGGGTTTAGTAAAAAATTTTTAGATGTAGATTTTAGATATTTTTAATAATTGTCGATTTTTTACTTCATGAAAATCATTGAAAAAGGTATTGGAGATTGGTGAGGGGGATTTTGTGATTATTATCTAGATATTTTTTTTGAAATTAGGAGGCAACAGGAGATGGAGGCGGCAGAGATTCAGGACCCTGCACTCTTGTCAGAGTTGAGGGCCCTGAGGATGAGAAAAGACGAGCTTGAGACACATTTGACTACTCTCCAGGATTCTAGGAGGCAGCTGATGGCACAACTTGAGGGGTTGATGAAGACTTTGAAGGTAACCAAAGATTTTTGTACTATTTGACACGAGAAATTCATGAAAAAAATTGTTTAATCTTCAACAGAGTCAAGCATCACCACGCTCGACTCCCAACAGTTCACCCCGGAGTACAAAATCCCCTCCCCTCCCACCGGGTGGACTACCAAACAGTAGATCAGCACCACCAACCCCAGGTGGTCCTCTCTCAACTCAACAACAACAACAACAACAACAACAACAACAACAACAACAGCAACAACAACAACTACATGGCTCCCAAAATATTCAACAACTGCAAAATCAGCAACAAATGTCCCAAAATTATCAAAGTCCAGTGATAGGTAACAACATCCAGGGGAACGGGATGCTTGGAACACTACAGAATCCCATACCCGATAGTCTCTCGTGCGTTGGAGGCGACGTCAGGTAGGGTGGCATGGCATTCGACTGAGAGCACTTACTCAAACATTAAATCATACGCGAAATTTTATTTTTTTCATTCTTATGATTTATAGTTGAAAAATTGAAAAACGTGAATGCCTGAATTTTATTTTGATTGTATGCATTATTATGTTGCTAATTTTGTAGATTTCTCACGTGAGAATAATTCTTGAGTTTAATTATTATTTTATTATTATTATTATTTGTAATGTTTTTTGTTTTGATTAATTGTAAATTGCTTGGTATTATCTGATCTAACTTGATCGACTCAATAAATAATTAGTCAACTATTGAATGATTATTTTTATTTCGTCAATCGCTAAATTATTTTCATTAACGTAAAAATATGAAAAAAAAAAAAAAAAATTATGTAATATTCTATTATGCTTGGCGCATCATTTCATCTTGGAATGCTCGAATTGCACCGAGTACTCTCAGAATTCCCTCAGTACAGCTGCAAGACAATTAATAACTAAATAAATACAACCGCCAATTTGTCATGAATGTCGCATGAATATGTAATAATCAAAAAGATAATCCTTCAAGTGTAACCAAGGGAGAAAAAAAAATTAGGATGGCACAATTTTCAATATCTAATCCTCAAGTGTAAACCGTAGAAGCCAGTAATGCCTCCACAGAATTCACCTAAATAACCAAAAGAAAGAAAAAAAAAATCCATAATAATCATGAAAAAAGTGTGGAAATGAAAACCTAGCACGTAGTTGATGTAATGCGAAGCCCTTTTGATCTGTAAAAATAAATCTAAAACAAAAAGTAAAGAAAATCAAGTGAATGAAGACGTACGACAGATTGTTGAGATGCTTATGGCAATAAATAATTCAATTGAAATGAATGTCGTGATGATTTTTTTCTTTTTTTTAAATCTTTCGTTGTCTTCTTTATTCTCTTTTTCTTTTAATTTGTCAAGTATTATCATTTGGTGCTTTTTTCGCACAAAGAAAATAGACATTTTCGATGTCAGGTCTGCGTTCAGGACAAACAGTCTACCTGGGAGTGGATCTAGCAGTGCAAACAATAGCTTGGGAAGATCGTTGAGGAATGACCTACTTGTTGCAGCTGACAGTGTCACCAATGCCATGTCAACACTCGTACGTGAATTAAATTCAGGTAATTTCAAGATAATTATGATAATGTTATTTTATGCATTCCTTGTTTCTCAATCAATTCAATCCAATTCAGTTATTGAGTCAAAATCATTCAAGGTCAGAGGAACAATTTGAATGCATAAAATAATTTTAAAAAAATTGTAAAGTACTTGATAATAAAAAAATAGGGTAGATTTTCCATTAGAAATTATTAACTAGTTTCGTATCTTATCTTTCTAGATTAACTAATAACTAATTATTATCCAAATGGCCGTGTCCGCAACATAAATTATTAACATCCCTCTGTCTTTTCTAATTGAAAATGAATCTATTTTCGTTGCCAGCATGAGCCATTTTTTGAGTCTCTCCTCTCTGGATTTTCTATAGTAATTTATGAATATTACCATTGAAATTTGTACTTTTAAGATATCCAAATCACCAACCGATTACACATACTAGACAGGTGAGAGAATTTTATTGAATGTTCTTAGTATTCAATATTTCCAATATCGAGAAATATCTGTCATAAATTTATATATCATTTCTTTCTCTTCATCTCGAATTCAGTGTCACGAATTATTTCAAACTTTTTCATTAAAAAATGATTAATATTTTTTATCGGTAAAGCATGAGGTATTTTCTGCTCATTTTTCCTCTTCTCAAACCATAAAATTCCTTTTCATCTTCTTGATGATGTGTATATCAGCATGAATGCACATTTTCATATTTACTCGTGAGTCACGACTTGAGAACGCGTTCCCGTTCCTGTTCCGTACTTCATCGAAAGAAGGAAATAGAACGGGAACGTTCTCAAGAAGAACGAAAGTCGGGAACAAAAGGTCGAGAACGTTCTCGAAAGAACGAAAGTCGGGAACGGCGCATCGAGAACGTTCTCGAAAGAACAAAAGTCGAGAACATCTTATTTCCCGATGAAAACTCCTCGAGCCACATGATTACTTTTTTTTTAATTTCTTCGAAGCTTTAATATTCCAAAAACTCTGGAAAATAGACAAGCCATAACCCGGATAAAATTATAATTTTTCCAGAATGTTGGAAGACCTTGGAAAAGTCAATGTGTGGTATAATGGACAATGCCCCATGTGAGAAAATAATTCTGAAAATTCATAACGTAGGAAGGGCAAGGCACTTATAGTGGTTGAGAACCTACGTATTCCGTTCCCGACTTTCGTTCTTCCGAGAACGTTCTCGACCTTTCGTTCCCGACTTTCGTTCTTTCAAGAACGTTCTCGATGCGCCGTTCCGGACTTTCGTTCTTTCGAGAACGTTCTCAACTCTCCGTTCCCAACTTTCATTCTTTCGAGAACGTTCTCGACTCTCTGTTCCCGACTTTCGTTCTTTTGAGGACGTTCTCGACCTCCCGTTCTTGACTTTCGTTCTCGTTCTTTTTCGTTCTCGGGAACGGGAACGCAAGAACGGTACTTTCGTTCTATCCTTGACTTTCGTTCTCACTCCCTGCTCGTGACATGTAACACCAGAAGAATTATTCAATAAATTATTTTCTCATATTAAAATTCATTCACACTCACCTGTCATGTATACTCAGTTACCCAGAAATTTCACCGAATTAGACTGGTAGAATCATTCAGAACTTAGAATCATTTAGAACCATATAGAAACGAGAGAATTAAAAATTGCAAAATTAATTCACATTGACACTGAATCACACCACAAATCCATTATATCTTTAGTTATCAGTTTAACGAAAATGATTTAATCATTCCCATTGGTGCATTATCATTGATTTATCTACTGTGATACTAACTGATTAATTGTCAATTACAGAATAATCAGCTAATGAACAAAATTCATTCAATAATTGACACAATTTAAATTTCTATTTTGACCATTTTTTTTTAAATTTTAATTCTTCCTTCGGACCTTCAACGAGACGAACTTTATCATTTATTCACTTGAAAAAGAATTATTTGCATTTGTTCATTTGATTATTCTCATCAAATTGATCCGTCAAAGACAATATACAAAGAAAAGAAAAAAAAAACACTATAGACGTGTTGTGTCGGAATGTATGTGATGCACCCCCTTCTGTGAATGTATCCTGGTGGCATTGCAGACTCAGACCAGGAGGAGCAATCTCACAGCATTGGCCGACGTATCATCCGAAAACCTCTTGGTAAGTTTTTGTCACTCCCACAAAATCAACATCAGGTGAATAATATAGTTGTCATTAATTATGTCAATGAATGAAATGAAATATGGCCTAATTCTCTAATTATTTTAATCAACAAAATATGAAAAGAAAAATATTATTTCATTCAGTCACATAAAAAATTCATGTGAATATTTTTTCATCATCTCCCACGATTTATTTATATAATATCCAAGCACTAGTCTTTTCACGTCAGAATTAGTTCTCATTGTTAATGCTTAGCAACATTCTAGCACAGTAGAATTAAGAATTTGTTAGTGAAAAAAAAAAAAAAAAAAAAAAAAAAAAAAATCAACTAGAGAAACTAAAGAAAATCACGAGTAATTTTTCATTGTTCTTCAATGATAAATTTATTAATTCTCATTTTTCAGACTTCGAAGCCGGTGAAGATGGTGATGATTCGAGTGGAGGTGGTAATTCATGGCGAGAGGAGTTGCAGCGACGATATCAACAAGACAGTGATTTCCTTGCTGAATTACGAGCGAGAAATTCTAGTGTCTCACAGACCCCATCAGCAACACCATCGAGTGAACAGGAGCAAGAGCCAGGAGAGCGAGAGGAGGCCGAGGGTGAGAAGGAGCATACTGATGCCGAGGCTGAGTGGGCCGAGGCGGTCAAAAGATGGGTCAATCGATAGAGCAATTGAGATAAATCATCTCAAAAGAGAAAACCAAAACCAAAAACCCAATTATTGGAATAAATAACAACGACTTTCGAACAGTTTTTTTAAACCTTTCTCGTGATTAAAAAGAAAACCTTTTAGATAATTTTTTTCCACTAATGGATATTGATAAACTTATTACAATGTGGCTAACATTTTTTTGAAAATTATATTGAGGAATTAACTATGAAAAGAATCGAGGAATTAATGAAAATTTTTAATGACTTTTGACCAATATTCGACTGCACGAATTTTTCACATAATTCACCATTTTAAAATTCAACTTTGAGCTTCAATGGATCAATAAATAGATAAGCTTCTCACTCGAGAGTGATAACAAAGATTTTCAAACTGACTTGACTCATTCTACATCTTGACTACTGAATTAATGACTCCTCAAGAGGTTTTACATGTTCATACGGTCATTCAACTATTGTCATCATTTTTTACCTCATCATATACATATCCATATTCACTGAATCACACGAGATAAGATGAATTAATCATTCATCGGGTCGATTTTGACTCGTACTACCGACACCCTGCCCCCTTTGCCAACCGATTTTCTAATACCATTTAATAAAACTTTGATCGTTTAAAGTACAATATTAAAAATGCCAAGGAACTGTATTTAGGTACGCTTTGATGATAGAAGAGAATATTTACAAATTGAACTGACAATAGCCTGATGCTCGATATTGAATGATCAATGAGATGATATTTAAGTCTATATCCCAGAGAGAGATTCAAGATATTAATAACGAGTAGTAAACAATTTTTTCTGGGCCTAAATAATTCATCTGCATGTTATCCTCATCGAGATACGTAGCAGAAAGACTAAATTGCTTGATTAAAAAAATTGTAATTGACAAAAGCAGATTAATTAGTTCCTATTCGATACTCATAACGCATTCCGGTAGTCTTCAATCATAGATATAGCACAAGTATCGAATGATGAAAATGTGAGATTATATATACATATTTATTATGTAATATTAATTAGCCAATTAAGCCGCGCGCTAGTCGCGTAAATATTGATTTACCGCCAAATTTATTAGTCTATCGATATAAGTGTTGTGTAAAAATAATTGAATTCCCTGATAGATCCGTCCGAGAGTTAAGAGAGATAGAGAGAGAGATAGTTTTTCCATTCCCCTCTCTCTTTTAACTCTCGGATTGTGCCTCGGTCCGAGAGTTGAGTCTCGGACACTGATCCGTCAGGGTGATGAAAATTGTGTAGATCATATTTGAGAAAAATATACTTGATTGAAAGAATGGCTAAATAAAATTATGAATAAAATAGAATAAATGATTTAATTTATTTATTCAGGAGAACTTGGACTAAGAAAAAAAATTTGTCTCAATATTTATTCTGTAGCTTCACGCAAACCCTGACGGATCAGTCCGAGAGACTCAACTCTCGGACCGAGGCACAATCCGAGAGTTGAAAGAGAGAGGGGTATAGAAAAACTATCTCTCTATCTATCTCTTAGCGTTCGGATTGTGCCTCGGTCCGAGAGTTGACTCTCGGACGGATCCATCAGCACCCTTCACCCTTCAGTCACCGCCAAAATTCAAATTTTATTGATGAAGATAAATTATTAAAAATCGAGGAAAATTATAATATTTTGTTAGAGAGTTTCATTCACTGACGATTAAGTGGGGGGAGGGGGAATATTTCGGCGGGAAGTTTGATTGGTTTTTAAGTTTAGTGGAGGGCAGCACTGCCTTGACAGTCTGGAGTCACGTGACGTATCGATTTCCGAAAATTGTTTACAATCCAACACAACAATTCGCTAAGAGAATGAGAGCGAATAAAATATTTGTGTTTTGTAAAATTAATTGTTGAAAAAAATTGAAAACTTATTGATTGGTTCTACAATCAAATCCACCGATTCAATTAAGAATAATGAACATGTATGAGTGAGTGAGTCGTATAGGTTATGAACATTAATATAAAAAGTAATTGAAAAATGGATAATTTGTTCGGTAAAGACGACTCAGAGAATGAAACAGTGGAAAATGGGAATAAAAAGGATTTTAACAGAGATAGTAGGAAGGATGATATGATTAATGTTGAGGAACATGAGATCAAGGTAAATCAACTACTTAACGTCAATTGAATAAATGAATAACTCTCATTTCGCCATTCTTTCATTCTATCAGACTGAGTTGGATAGTTCAGGAGCTGATGGTGCATCAGATACAGACCTCGGGCCTCCAAAGAATCTCCAGACATCCTCCGGAACAAATAAACAGCCCTCAGAACCAAGAAACCCTAATAATGAACACTCATCGATGGAAATTGATGGAAATAGAGATAAAGGAGATGATCTATTTCATCCTGATATCGTTCTTCCTCAGGCAACACCAGTTACTATCAAAGAGCGACGAGAGAGTAAAGAGAAGAATAGAAAAGAGCTGGAGGAAGAAGAGAGAGAGAAAATGCAGTAATTATATTGCAATTTATTTTTATAGATAATTAAATTGATCTCTCGTGATTCATGATTCGTTGTATTTCCTAGGGTTCTTGTTTCAAATTTCACTGAGGATCAGTTGGATAGATATGAGATGTACAGAAGAGCTGCATTCCCTAAGGCCGCTATAAAAAGAGTGAAAAAGATTTTTTTTTTATAAAGTCCAATTGTTCGTATTTGTTAATTATGTAATGGATTAATTTGATTAACAGATTATGCAGACAATAACTGGATGTTCAGTGTCTCAGAATGTCGTGATTGCCATGTCTGGTATTGCTAAAGTATTTGTAGGGGAGATTGTCGAAGAAGGTAGATATATCATACAGATAAAATTGATTTTATTAAACTCTCCACTTTCGTCAACAGCTTTAGATGTTGAGGAAGCTAACAACGAAACTGGTCCACTCCAGCCAAAGCATCTGAGAGAAGCTGTACGTAGACTGAGGTGTCAGGGACAAATCTCTACTGGAAGAACAAGAAAAGCTTTCATGAGACTCTAAATTATTATCATTGAATCTTTTGAATAATTTGTTTCTTTGAGTGGATATTACTTTCCTCAATTCTTTTTTTTTTTATTGAAAAAATAAATCTAGTGGATTTACCTATCATTCAATATTTCTTTTGTCTAACATTTCAAATGCATCTCATGTAACCCCACATAATACATATATAACAGTGTGTGTGAAGGTACATATACGCCCACCATTAAAATTTATTATCTCAACGGCCGGTGCCGGAAGACTGTGGACCCCTAGTCCTAAACAGCCGGAGCCATTATACATCAAATAATTTAATTATCTCTGGAGTGATTTTATGAACATTTTCCTCTCATCCTGTGGATTCGAGTCATTATACACGTTATGTTCATAGTCTACAATCAGTGAAATATAACAGTTTTTACAATAGAATTATAGGTTAGAGTCACCGGTGATATGATAAAAACATATGTGATAAAGGTTGAATATAGATAACTAGAGACCAAATAGAGAAACGTATTCCCAAATAAGAAAGAGTTGATTCCATATTTTTGTTACAATATCATAAAAAAACTTAGATTGTGAAGAAATATTAACAAAATGGGTGAAACTTTACACAGAAGATATTTAAACACTCCAACATCTGCAGTTACACTACTAGGTATTGTTGATCCTTCATTCGAAGAAAATCCATTAACAACAATCCACAAAATAATTGATATTTATCATGAAAAAGTCAGAGATAATAATGATAAACTGCATGATGCCTTTCGTACATTACTCTGTTATCAGTATCAGTTGCAATTCGATAAGAAAATTGAAGCCATTTCTGATTATTCAAATAAAAACTTATTGGAAAATATAAGAAAGAGTTTATTCAGCTTTGACGACATTACTGAGAGCAACAGAGAAATTCTCAGTGATGTAATGATTCTTCAAATTACTCTTTATCTCGATCTAACAGATCTGAGAAAATTGTCAGAAGAAACCCTGGAAAGTATGAAGAAACAAATCGACGAAGGCAAAAATTTTCATAATTATTTCCCAATTATTGAAACCCTCCTGGATTCTTTGATCTTGGGAAATAAATTGAATTCCACTGATGAAAAAGAAGACATCTCGATTATATTGGGATATGCAATTGAGTATTGCTTCAAAATAATCGATGAGAATAATTCCCAGGAATGGAAACCTTTTCTATCAATTATTCTCAAACTGATAAAAGTAACAGATTCTCCAGACTCTCTATTCGATACATTATGGAGATTATTGAGAGATTACAAAACTCAGCATACAGAGAAAAAATCATTAAAACTTTTATGTGGAATTATCGATGATTTATTATTGAAATCTGAAGTTTTATCGGTGAATATAAATTCTTGTCTGGATGAACGAATTTTGCTTCTCATTTCTGATTACCTCACATCGAAGATTCAATTACACAGAAAACAAGCTCAATATGTCTTGAAGAGAATCGTTGAATATTTGAAGAAACACTTGCACAAGATTGCCAAAGAAGAAATGAATGGAGAATTAAAACCACCGTTTGTTTTCTGTGATGATGATGCCTTCGATATCGAAGAGATAAAGAGAAATTATTTTCTCTTATTGGAAACATTAGAAGAGAAACAGGCACACTTAGTTCTTCCTGCTCTCAGTTACCTCGACAATCTCGTAAAATCAAGTATTACCCAAGAATCATGTTTCAATAAAATCTGGTTGAAATGTGTCTTCACTCGTCTCTTGAATCACGACAACAATACAGTTATAAAATCAGGACTTGCTGCACTATTCCGAATGGATCTACAGCTTTTTGAAGATGGATTCATCAGCCTACTAATTCAGACCTTGAATAACACATTCCTTTATGAAGACCAGAGCTCAGACCCTCACCCTAGAGTCCTCAAAGAATTATCAGAATTGTTCATCAGAGCAGAGAAATCAGAAATTAATTTGACTAGCAAATTCATCATTGCTGCGTCAAAAATCAATTGGTCACCAATTCCTCTGTTTTTCGTATTTGAAGCTCTTGGGAATAATAAAGAAATGACTGCAGTAGAGCACAATGTTTGGGGTGGAGAGGAATCGGAAGCTTTGAGAGTAATAACTGAGAAATATGTGAGACTGCAGATTAAAATAATGAGATTACCAACGCAAGAGAATATTCTGAAATGCATTACGATTTATGTGAAACCACCACTTGATTTCTTGCTTCTTGGGAGGATTTTCACTTCTATTGTTAGTGACAAAGTACTAAAGAGAGGGAATAACAATTGGGAATTACTTATGAATTATTTGAAGAAGAATATTGAAGAGTCGAATGCTGTGAAATCAGTGTCTGAGTGCTGTGAACGATTATTGAGGGATGAAACTGATGGAAGGGATATAAAAGCTGTTGCGATATTGATCGTTCTCATATGTGACACTGGGAATATGTTGTTTAAGGCTTCGATCACTTTGAATTCTCTCTGCCAGTTATTTACACCGATTACTGATGCATATAAAAGACCATACGCGGATCAGTCACAGCTTCTCAAAGCCCTGCAAATGATAACTTGTTTGATGGATTTATCACCTCAAGCTGAGGATAATTACATCATGTTAATCTTTGGATTTTCGCAGTCCATTTTTGATTTTATTATGAGCAGTCTCAGGTCCAATTGGCCTAGAACTTATGAAGTAGCTAGTATTCATATTGAGGCTCTCTCAGCCATTCTGAATATTCAAAGTGTGTCTCTTAATTTCGCTAGATCTATCAACGATATGATCAACATTGGAGATGAAGAGATTGGGAAAATTATAGAACTCATCAGTCATGAGAGTACTCCAGTGATTCGTTCATGGTATGCATTGAATATTATATATCTATGTGATAGAGGTTGTGATTCCATTTTCAATGGAAACCTTCCGAAATTCGTTTCGAATGAAAGAAATGGAAAAATTGTCTCTGAATGTTACGGTCTAGTGGCTAAAATTTATCTTGATTCCGCTGAACAGCCGGGTAAATTCACGGGGGCATTTTTAATTGAAAAACTCATGTTATTGGCAGAAAAAAAATCTGATCATGCAATTGCAGGAATTTCTGCCACTCTGAGAGAAATTATTATGAAGTTGAAGGATGATGAAGAGATGATTAATGACTTGTCAGAGAATATTAAAGATATCATTGAAGTTTGTTGGAAGAATTTGTGGGATATGAATAAAACAACGGAATTCTGGATCTCTGCTGGAGAATTGATCAGACTAATTTTGGATGAAAATTTTCTCAGAGTTGATGAATTCAGACAAGTTGCCTTGAATTATGTCGATTATATTATTTCGAAAACTGACAATAATTCGGCACTGAGGTACATTTTATTTACACAAATGAATGCCCTAAGAGTTATGGAGATCTCATTTATTTTTCATGATTCGATACTGTCTTCGTTTCTTCAGGTAAATGTTGGGAAAAATAATGAAAGAATAGAAATTCAGATGTGCTGCTACATAATGAAACAACATCAAATTGATTATTTGGATGAAAACTTGAAATCGGGATTGGGAGTTCATGCAAATGTATTAACCAGGGCTGTATTGGTGACACTAATTTATCGTATTTCCTATCAATGTAACGATAAACTTGCAGAAGCTTGGTTTCCACAGCTCATTTCCATGTTAGAGAAACTGAAGAATAAGAGATATTTTGGAAATTCAAATGTGCACAGATTAAAGCTTCGAATATTGCAGGTAATTTCAATCTTTTTGATCTGCGTTCCCAAATTTCATGAAAAAATCCATGATTTTCTGACAGAGTTGATTCTGACTGAAAGCGATCAGCCAAGCGTCAGAATCATGGAAGAATGGATTCTTGTCTTCATGTATTGTCAGAGAAATAGTAAGAAGGATCTTATTTGGAATTCCTTTCCTTTAGCTCGTGAAAATCGACAAAGAAGCCTCATATCCTTATTATCAATCGTGTATCACGTAGCCAAAAGTGATTGTTTTTTTCCTAATGATAAATTCGAATACATTGAGAAGGCTGTAGCGAATATTTTACCCAGTTGTTTCAGTCAACAATTCATTGTGAGATTGTACTCTCAAGTGATATTATCTAAATTGTTTGAAATGATTGACGAAAAATGGCCTGAACAGTCAGACAAGTACAAAAGCATCAAGGAAGCTGTGCAAGAAAGTCTTAGATATGGGAATTTGATGACCAACTCTATCAAGCTGTTCGATAACTTTTATTTCTCAGTATTTGATCCTTTTAAGCATCTGAATCTACAGACAATTTTCCATGAACTTCCAAGATTGACGAATGTTCCTATGGATGAATGGATCAGGCCTGAAATATTCAAACCATTCATTGTGAGTCGATTTATTTATAATCAAGATAAAAGCTTGAGTGCCATAGAAATGCCTGAAGTATTAAAAGAATTCGATGAAACTCCAGACTCGGATTTATTCCAGAATGAAGACGTCCTTGCTGACATTCAGAAAAAAATTATTCCAGACTCTTCAGGACTCTCAAACATCGAAGAATCTGTGTCATCACCCATGGCACTGAGACAGAAATTGATAACAAATGATACTGGTTTAATCGTTATCGCCAGTTTAATCGAGGGCTATCCCAACCTGGGAGGCCTGGCTAGAACAGCAGAGATATTCTGTGCTCGTGAATTGGTCCTGAAGAGCAAGAGATACATTGAGAACAAAGACTTTCAGAGTTTGAGTGTTACTGCTGAGAAGTGGATCACAATATCAGAATTAAAACTTCATGAGCTGCGTGATTATCTACTTGAGAAGAAATCCATGGGATGGAATTTAGTTAGTGCTGAGCAGACAGTCAACAGTGTCAATCTCCTTGATATGAAGTTTAACGAGAAAAC
This sequence comes from Coelinius sp. EB29, assembly GCA_035578325.1. Taxonomy (NCBI): domain Eukaryota; kingdom Metazoa; phylum Arthropoda; class Insecta; order Hymenoptera; family Braconidae; genus Coelinius; species Coelinius sp. EB29. The sequence goes on along the minus strand of JAOZGT010000012.1, from coordinate 1,483,600 downwards.
AATTCTTCTCTTGGGGTAAATATGACTCTTCTTGATTCTATTTTTTCCATTGAGAAAATTAATTTATGTTAATGAGAATTTTTTTTTAAATTTAAGGAATGAGAAGAATGGAATACCAGCGAATTTAATTCAACTCATGGACACGTGTGTGGAGATACCTCAGGCTGGTGTTGTTCGATCTCTCAATGTACATGTTACTGGTGCCATTTGTATGTGGCAGTACGCACAGCAACATCTTTTCTAATTTTTATAATTATTTTTTACGAAAACAGTTGAATAATAAAGCAAATTATGAATATTTTTCCTTAATTTTCAAGAGCTGTATTGAATTTAATCAGTATCTTCAATTATCGATAACATCTAGTCGATCTTGATTTATAATTTCTTGTCTATGACACTTTAATGAATTAATTATCAACTTTTAATGTCTTAAACATCGTAACCAACGAGGTGCCTCTTGCCAATACATTCACCGATGAAGAACCAGCACCAGATTTCAATTCCAACGAGAGTATTGACCCATGCCTCTTTGACGGTGAGATTCTTGTAACCACCGGTTTTAGCACTGTGAATTAATTTACCAAGACCAGCACGAATTGCTGGTATGTCAGCTGGTTTTGGTGGGACTAGCTCGACCTTAGCGTAACGTAGAAAAATCTCCACTTGAGGTTTTGCGACTGTCACTGCAGCTGTAATAAATAAACAACAAATAACAAAAGTTTTAAATTATCCCAAAAATCAACCCCAATATTAAAAAATTGATCAAAAAAAATTAATTAACACAAGAAAATTGAATTTATTAACTCAATAAACATCAAAAATTTTCGCAAAATATGAGTTATGTAAGAATTATCTCAACTCTGATAATCAAAAATTGAAACAGTTTTACTCCAAAATATTTCCCATCAATTTATTGTCCCAGAAATCAATAATTATGGAGTACTTACTCTTGGCAAGTGTTACAGCCTTAGCAGCGAGTCCAGACATTTTATCAGGATGATATTATCAACGACTAACCACTTGGTCGAGCCCAATAAAGGGTAGCAAAGAGGATGAAGATGTTGAAGACAGAAGAGAGGTTAACTTTTTCGTTCTCTAAAGCGACTCAAGTGAAGTGAGTGATTGTTGCATCAGTAAGCGCAACTTCATGTGGGTTACAAACGTGAGAGTGAATAAAGGCGCAAAAATCGGAAATTTATTTTGTTCTGTCTTAAATAATTCATTTAAGTGAAAGTATTGTTCTTTTATTTATTGATAATTCGATTTAATCATCTGCAACAATTAATTTGGTGAGTCAACAATGAATTAATATTTTTCATTACTCCAAAATGGAATTTCACGTTTTAACCTCATAAGTTGAAATTAATAACACGAGTTGTTTATTTTATTCAATTAATTACGAATAAGATTGAGATTTTTATATTATTGAAGGCGAAACAAAGATGTTCAATCAGACGAGTGCATTGGGTGCAGTTGCACCGAGTAATTCAAACCCCATGAAAGACTATGAAGTCGTATCACCACCAGACGACTCGATATCGAGTTTAGCTTTCAGTCCAGCATCAATAAGTCCCCAGAATTTTTTGGTTGCTGGGTCCTGGGACTGTAATGTGAGGTGTTGGGAGGTTGAACAATCTGGTAAAACAGTACCCAAGTCAATGCAGACTATGGGAGGACCAGTTCTCGATGTTTGCTGGCATGATGTGAGTATTCAACAATTTTATTTGATAAAAGATTAATTTTTGGGGGGATTTATCAATTAAATTGAATCTCCAGGATGGCACGAAAGTATTCATGGCCTCGTGCGATAAAATGGTTAAATGCTGGGATTTAGGGTCCAATCAGAGTGTCCAAGTGGCAGCACACGATGCACCAGTTAAAACTTGTCACTGGGTGAAGGGATCAAACTATTCATGCCTTATGACTGGATCTTGGGATAAGACACTCAAATTCTGGGACACGAGAAGCCCAAATCCAATGTTAACGATTAATTTACCGGAGAGATGTTATTGTGCTGATGTTGTAAGTATTAAACATGATTTTATCATGAAACAAAATTAATTAATTGATAACGTAATTAATCATTCATAGGACTATCCAATGGCTGTCGTTGGAACAGCAGGTCGAGGCCTAATAATTTATCAACTAGAAGGGACTCCCCAGGAGTTTAAGAAGGTGGAATCACCCCTGAAGTATCAGCATCGTTGTGTTGCAATTTTCAGGGACAAGAAAAAAGTACCCAATGGTTATGCTCTTGGGAGTGTTGAAGGACGTGTGGCTATTCAATACGTAAATCCTTCGAATCCAAAAGACAATTTCACTTTCAAGTGTCATCGATCCAATGGAGCACCAAATGGATATCAGGATATTTATGCTGTTAATGATATTGCATTTCATCCGATTCATGGAACTCTGGCTACTGTTGGGAGCGATGGAACGTTCAGTTTTTGGGATAAAGATGCAAGGACAAAATTGAAACCCTCTGAACCTATGGAGCAACCAATTACACGTTGTTGCTTCAATCACAATGGTGTTATATTTGCATATGCTGTTTCATACGATTGGTCAAAGGTATTTATTCATTTGAATCATTTATTCAACTTGTGTTACCATCATCAATCAACATTGAATTATTCTTTCAGGGTCATGAATTCTACAATCCAATGAAGAAAAACTACATCTTCCTCAGATCTTGTTACGATGATCTCAAGCCAAGGACTACTTCATAATATTACTCAAATAATTTCTCAATTTTTTTTCTGTATTTTTTATGGATAAAGTTAAAAAAATAAAAATTTCTTTTCTCAGTAAAACAGAAATCAGTCTAATCTAAATAAAAAAATAATAATTCTCTTCAAAGATTGGCGCCAGTCGTCCATTGAAAATTCATCCATACCCCGCCCTAAAATCATCTCCCTCTGAGATCTCTGCAACCCGTGGCTCTTCTTCGTGGGGTGCCTCCGTGATAAAATTATCCAATAAAATCAACGATTTATTTATATTTAAAATTAGAAAAAAAATTCACCCCTCCACACGAATAACACACGTTGAAATGGCAGCCCAGTGGATAAGAAAAGTCGTAAGTCATATCACTATTTCTTATCAATTAAATCATCGAAATTCTTTTCACATTCATTGATTTTCTCATCTATTAAATTCACAATTGTAGAAGGTTAGAATCTCTGATATACTACTATGTAACCAGTACATATGTACCACCATCTCTATTACTCTTCTTCTTTTTATTTCTGGCTACTGCTCCGTTTTGCACATCTCAACTTTCAGTGCTAACCGATGATTTCACAATTGATGTCATCAATTTTTCTTCATTATCTCTCATTTAAAAACATTTCCAGGTGTCACCTGGAGTCACTGGAGTTCGATTATACTCTGGAGGTCTTCACAAATGTACTCTCATACCTGGTGACGGTATTGGACCAGAAATTTCTGCTGCTGTACAAAAAATATTCGATGCTGCCAAGGTATTTTAGTCTTATCCAATCCACTTGGCGAAATTGAATGAATTTATCTCTGCGTATCTCTCAAATTACTGGAGATACCTGAATTTTCATGGGGACCTTTTTTGTAGCCCGGAAAATTCTCTACAAAAAAGGTCTCCATGTAAATTCTTCTATCTCTACTAGATTCAGAGATATATTTTCAAAAAACTGATTGCAAAGTAGAATTCCTTTTTTTTTCATTCTTCAATTCTTTCGAGTTTTTTTTAATTTAATAAAGTTGGAGGGGAATTAACAGATTCATGTTCATGTCCTAATTATAACCTTGACCTCATTATTGATGATAAAAAATGATCCGAGGGTTATCAGTGATTGTTGAATGTTTCCTTCGTTTTTTACGAGTTTATGGGAATCGTGATTTTTTAAAAATGTATTCATCAGGTGCCCATCGATTGGGAATCCGTGGACGTGACGCCTGTAAAGGGCCCAGATGGAAAATTTGGAATACCTCAGGCTGCAATAGACTCAGTTAATAGAAATAAAATTGGCCTCAAAGGACCTTTGATGACTCCCATTGGAAAGGGACATAGATCACTCAATCTTGCACTGAGAAAGTAAGTTTTCTATTTATTAATTCATTAATAAAATTCCCTGCATTTTTTTGGTATCGAATTACCTCAAGTTTGAGTGATTACATAATACGTCTACAGCATGTGGTCACATTTAATTTCGATGTTTATTTAGTCATGAATCCGTGATAAATTTTTCAGGGAATTCAATTTATACGCAAACGTGAGACCCTGTCGTTCCCTAGAGGGTTACAAAACTCTCTACGATAACGTAGACGTCGTAACAATTCGTGAAAATACCGAGGGTGAATACTCAGGTATTGAGCATGAAATTGTTGATGGTGTTGTCCAGTCCATTAAGCTTATCACTGAGGAGGCATCCACCAGAGTTGCAGAATTTGCATTTCAATATGCCAGTGAAAATGGTAGAAAAAAGGTACGAATTACTAATGGCTCGGTATTATTGATTTATCATTAATACTTTGTTTAATGCACAGGTGACTGCTGTGCACAAAGCCAATATAATGAGAATGTCAGACGGTTTGTTTCTCCGGTGTTGTCGTGAGGCTGCCCAAAAATTTCCAAATGTTAAATTTGAAGAAAGATATTTGGACACTGTCTGTCTCAATATGGTCCAGGATCCGAGTAAATATGATGTACTTGTAATGCCAAATCTTTACGGTGATATTCTCTCTGATATGTGTGCTGGTCTTGTTGGTGGATTGGGATTGACTCCGAGTGGAAATATTGGATTGAATGGTGCTCTCTTTGAGTCTGTAAGTACTTGGATATTCATCAGAATTTTTTTTTTTCTTTTCTTCATTATTCACTTTAAATTTTGAAAATAATTATTTCAGGTCCATGGAACAGCTCCAGACATTGCTGGTCATGACAAAGCCAACCCCACAGCTCTCCTTCTGTCAGCTGTAATGATGCTCAAACACATGGGTCTCGTTGATCATGCCCGAATAATTGAGCAAGCAGCATACGATACCATCAAAGAAGCCAAATACTTGACTGGTGATCTTGGTGGTACAGCCAAATGCAGCGAGTACACGAATGAAATTTGCAAGAAAATTGCTGCCAAAACGAATTAATTTGTTGTTGATAATGACAATTGAAAGGAGAGAATGTGGAAAAAACTGTTGAGAATTACCAGAAATAAGTAATTACGTGATAATTACTGAAAAATCATGAACAATTCAACTGTTCAATGAACAATTGAAAAAAAAATTTCATCTCCAAGTCACCAAATACTCGTTGAATATTTAATCATTCTAGAAGAAATTGGATAAATCTCCAATAATCAACCGTTTTCATTCATTTTAGTTCTCAAAATAAATGGCTCTGAAACGCTTTCAAATCAATCGTTTGTTCGATATTCAAACGATTGATTAAACACCGGCTGCAAGTATGTTTCATACGTCCATCAAACTGTCGTAGTGAATTTTATGTAATGTATTATCTACTGTGAAAAGTCAAACTTTGAGTCTCTAGTGTTTAAAATAATATGAGAAAATAGAAAAAAGTGCTTTTTATGTTTTTAGTACTTTTTTCCATTATCGAGTGAATTGTATAGAAATGTACAAATGATTATAAATCGTTGCAAGAGGAGTCCTGTCCTCAGTGAGATGAATCATTAGATGACGAACGTGTTCGTGCAGTATTAATGATCAATAAAGTTTAAATAAAATGAAAATAATTTTTCTTATTATTAATTAATTAAATCAATCCCTCGAATTTATTTATGAATGAAATTCTCATTTTCTTTCCCATGCTGTTGATAATGATAAAAAGTTGTCCAACACTTGGTTCCAGTTCTTTTGCTGATATATATCTGGAGCAAAATGCGAGGCAGAATGTCATCTCGTTGAGAGGGTTCACATGATCTCGAAATAAGAGAGGCAAGAAAAAAAAAAAATCAAGAACTTTCCCCTCTCATTCAAGGCATATCAACGTGATTCTTATACCAGGCACTTCAGCCACTGTTATATCAGAATACACCACACCCTCTGAGCTTGCGCCCCTGTTATTATCAAAGCCATGGAAAAGTTTCAAGTATGAGAAAAGTTGTCGGCAATATTTCACCCACTCTCCTCATTCCCTACAAGGAAAATATGAATGATGAAGAGATAGAATGTCATTTTTCCTCGCTCGTTAATTCTTACGAGATTTATTGGAATTCCAACGGTGAATAAATGACGTGTCGGGTGCAATTTGAATTATGAGTTATTTTTAATAATAAATATATTAATAAATCAATGAAAAAAAAAAAAAAAAATCTTTAGACATATTTTTCAAGTATCAAAGAACGAAACTAAAAAAAAAAAAAATGTCTACATATTCTTTTATCCACCGATGAATATGCAAAACTGTCGGTTGTCGAGTGGGAAACAATAAAAATTTTTTTTACGAGAGCTTGTTGGAAAAATTATTTAGATTTATGCCCCTCGGTCTCTTGTACTCATTCGTTTGCTCTTCAACTTTGTCGAATATATCTATATATATTTGGTTTATATATATGCATGTATGTACGTCGTTCAATTTGATTTTGTGTACTGTGAGGTACAAATTTCATGTATTATTCAGTGCCCAATGTTATCTATATCTACTTGGTCAATGAAAATGATCTCCATGAGTTTAAAAAATAAAAAATAAATTGTTGACAGATATTTGAAAAATGGAATTCTGTGTTGAGACACTTGTGGATTAAATGAAGAATTAATTAAGAATTTGGAGGGATAATCTCATCGTATTAGACGTTATCAGACATTATTGAACATCTGGAAGAGGTATTTATTAATTAATCGAGTCTTTCACCTCGGGTGAACCACTTGTTCCATCCTCAGTTGTCCAAAGGACTCGAAGAAAAATGTCTCGTTCTCTGCTTTTCCTATTTTTGGTAATTATAACGATTAAACTCGTGAATTCACGAATTCTCTACTTGGAAAATCCACGGTATCCTGTTTATCCGGATGAGAGTGTCACTGAGCAGGCTTCCAGGGATTTGGACATGACGTTTTCTGCTGGAGAGCCAGGTGAGAACGAGGAGGAAGATGTTTATCCTGCGAAGAAGGTGAGAAGCCAGATGTTGAATGCAGAATAGAGGGGTAAAACGGAATTTTAATTGAATTTATTTTTTCTCCAGACAATTATTTACCCATCAGCTGAACGATCTCTCTACGATCCAGGTCACGAGTCAGATCGTCCTATTTACTATCGCCTCGCGGATGTACCAGCAAGAAGATTAATTTACACTGATCCTCTCCCTTACGTGAGAAATCGTAAATTGGTGAGATTTAATAATCAACGTAAGGGAGAAGTTGTTCTCGAGCTTCGTGTCATCGCTAATAACAATAATGGAGCCTAAAAAACAATATTATAAATATTTAAAAATCAATTGTCTATGATATTTCAACTACTCCAGTCGTGCCAGTAATTGACGAGAATATTTTTTTTTTTCGTGTTTGATCTCGTTACACGACAATCCCTCCCCCCCTCCCCCTTCACCATCACCCGAATAATTGATATTTTCTGATGAGAGGAAATTGGAATGATTATCTTTCAGCATCCTGTCAATTTCAATAATACTCTTTTAATTTGTTTTATTTCAATACAATTGAGAACAAAATTTACACAATTAATACCTTGATACACCGTTTTTATTTAAATATTTAGTAGATCAGATGATGTCTGTAGATTACTAGGAAATACTAATTATTTACAAATTTTGATATTTAACAAATAATAACATTAATAATTGAATAATAAATAATTAATTTGTGAAATTGTTGTTATTAATTCGTTGTACACTTTGAGATGACATAATTGATTAAATAAATGGGAAAATAATGAATTGTAATATATTAATTGAAGATAATTTCAATCGATAATTTTTGGTGATTGTTCCGGCTCATCTTTGGGCTCTTTGACATAATCAACAACGAGCTCGAGACCAATGAGAGCCCTGATATCCTTGCGATTTTCCTCTTCGTGGCTGGAGGGTGACGAGCTTGCTTCCTCTTTGGATGAATCATCGACAGCTGAAAATAAATACGTGAGGAGAATTTGAAACATTGAGTGTGTTGTCTGGAAGTTTACGGAGAGTTTAAATATCAAGTTTGGAGTACGTGTTGAAGGGAAAATAGAATAGACTCTGTAGAATATCTTATAAAATAACAAAAATCATAAACTCACATTCACAATCACGTGGTAACTCCTCCTTATCCTTTTCCTCTCTCAATCTCTTCTCCACTTGCTTGATATCTTTGTAAGTTCTCATGAGATTTTTCATGATAAAATGAGTCCCTCGATAATTCTCTTCAGACTTGCTGGACGTGCTCGCCTCATCTCTTGTTAAATTCAACGGTCTATTGTTGTATTCTTTAGCCTGTGGTACACTGAAAGCTGAGCAGTGTTTACTTTTGAATGGTGGCTGTCTCTCACTCAATTTTCTATCCCAAATGTGTCCAGATACACGCAAGTCAATGAAAAAATGGAGTGGATCGATTGGTGGGTATGATTGAGGCAGTGGATATGGTGGATACCACAGAGGATTTGGGAGGAATTCGGGATTTGGTACTGCTGGGGGTAGATAATTTTTTGGTGCTGCTGATTGCTCTTCGGGACGTGTTCCAATGCCAGGAACAAAATTTCTGGGTGAAAAGTCGAGTTTGTTACGTTGATCTTGGGTAAATGATAATTCTTGATTAATCTTCTGACGATCTGACTCGTATTTACGATCTGTCTGGGTATTAATCTGCTCTTCGGGTTTGATTTTATGATTACCAGGGAATATAGAATCCTGCTGAAGTGTTCGATCAGCTCCAAAGAGCCGGGATGAGTCGTCATAGAAATTTCTGGCTTGTTTAACAAAATCTGAGTGATTGTCGTCGAGTGGTTTGAGGACATTAGCAGTGAAATTGGATTTTTCATCGTAATTTTGGGGTTTTAAGTCAGACTCGAAGTTGTCGGGTTTAAAACGATTTTCAGTTAAATCGTGGTGAAAGTATTTATCCGGTGACTCGTGGTGTTGATGGTGCTGCTGGCTCTTGTCTTTGGTTGTCAGCTCGAGGGGTCTGTCTCGGGCGTCCCGCCATGATCTCTTCCGTCGGCGATTGATGGGAGGTGGTGCGGTTGAGGAAGTAGCTGACTCGGTTTTTGCTTGTACAAATGAGCGGAGCATTTCACTGAAGAAAAAACTGTGGGGTGTCAGGGGGACGTTGTAGAGGTATGGTGGAGTGGCTGCGAGGAGACGAGACACCAGGTCACCTCCTGATAGAGTTGATGGGGTTTTTAGGGGCGATGGGTCGCCCGTTGTTGTTGTCATTTTTGGAGTATTTGATCTGAAATAAATTGCAATTTCTTTCATAATCGAGGTTTTTTGGAATATCTCGTAAACCAGTGAGTTTATGGAAAAATGTCAAAAGACCTTTTTTGTGCAGAATTAAATTTTCAATAAAAAAATCCTTTTGAAATTTTTCCATAAACCCAGTGATTTTCGAGATATTTGCAAAAAATCTGCAAATTTATCATCTTCTTCTCTACTGAATTTTCATCATGATATTGCCAACAATTCTGTCTATTACAAGTGCATAATTATGACTCTCCACCCTTCAGCATGAAGTACAACCCCAGAAATGTCCCTATTGTGTCGTCTTGAATTAATTGAATTGAATGGAAGACCAGTGAAGAGAACCTGAGAATCCATGTCTAAGTAGGGGCTGGTTTATCAACCAAGAAAACCCTTGGGCAAGTGTGCGGGTTATTCATTAAGGGCTTCCGTCAAGTGCACCACACTGTCCATTACATAGTCAATAAAAATACCCCTTACATCATATTTTACCTCCAAAATTCAGTAGAAAAGTCGTAAAACATAATAAAATTTTTCATATCTCACTAAAAATTGAATTATCTCCTTAATGAAAGATTTTAGAGAAAAATATCAAAAGACCTTTTTTGTTAAAAATTTTATACCCTACAAAAAAAGTTCTTTGACATTTCCTTCTAAATCCACTCATTCCAAAGATAAACCCACAATTACCACAAAAAAAAAGAGTAAATTTTCTTGTTCAATGAATTTCCCTTTAAAAAAATCCCCTCCCCCTCAGAAAAATCTCTCGATGAAACCCCATTTCTCCCCACCAAATAAACAAAAAAAAAAAAAGTAAAAGCCCTTATTCAGAAAGAATGAGTCGCGAGCAACGAAATACCGTGATAAATCCATATTGGTATCTACCCTCGTTTCAAGGGGTTGTAGAAGAGCAGAGGGAACAAGAGGGGGGTAGATGTGGTAACGGAGAGGCGTAGGTTTGAGCATACAACAGAGAGGAAAGGGAATGGATGCATTGTTTCGGTCCATTGTTTTCACCAAACAAACGGTCGTCCACAGGCACTACCGTCACCGTTGGATATTATGTTCCATGCCAGACAGACAGGATGAACGGGAAATGGACTGCTGTCAGAATTTTCTCTGGGACAAACTGTCATGATAAATCTAGAGTTGGATGACTATTCCAACTGTCTATTCATAAATATATATTTACACTTTATAAACAATATTTTATGTCAATGAACAATTTAACAATTTTTTTTTCCGTCGAAAATTATTTTTTTTCAATTAAATGAATGTTAAATAAATAATAATATCAACTCAAATGATTTAATTTTGATAAATAAATAATAGTGAAAATATTTTAAATATTGGAAAATTGAAAAATAAATTTTTAGAATAAATTAAAAAATTGTCAAAAGTTGTAAAAATTAAAAATTTATTTATGAAAATTGAAATGTAATTTTAAGTTAATATTATGCATTCGTAGAATTCAAGTGAAGAACGTAAAATAATTCTTCACGAGAGATAAAATGATGGAAAGAAAGGGAAAAGCAGTTTCCACTGGGTTTACGATTCATAAGACAACTTGGAGATTGAATTAAGCTGTACCACCACCTGCCACTCTCTGCATCCTCTCTATATACCTCATACTACTCTCTAACAGACAGAGAGACCAATGGTAAATCTACATAATCCCGTCACGTCGACTATTCTAATTGGCGGATTGTTTCAATTTCTCGTCGTGACAAACCCCTTCTCATTTTGCTTCTGGAGTATTTCTGGGTGAGGCGGAATTATTTAAGTTTTAATATTCGGATTGAGTCGTTGAAGAGAATTCAATGAAATGTATGAGAATGGAGACCTATTTTTTGGGTGGGGAGAGGGGTGAAATAATTTCAATAAGTCAATTTTACTTGGGGAAAAATTGTTTTTTAAGGATATCTTGGAATCTAGGGGAGATGGGGTAATTTTTGTAAGGACCTTTTTTGCAGATCTCAATTTTATCTATAAAAAAGGTCCTATCAAAAATTTCGCTATCTCTTATAGAATTCGAGATATTCAACAACATTGAAAGTCTGATTGAAACGGGCTTTTACTACTTGACGACTGATTTTTTTTAAAAATGGATAATTGTTCATGTTTTTCGATAATAAAGTAGAATTTATCATATATCGATGGATATGCCTGTTTCAACGAGATGATCAAGGTGTTCTGACCCCCCACGATCATTAACTACTTCAAGTCTCTTGAAAATATTCAGATTCTCTTTTTTTATTATTCTCCGTATTATTGTACCTCTAAAATGCCCATTGCTACTTTAACTGTTCGCAGTAAACATTTTTATCGCCCCAGGCTATATCCCAAGTCAAATAAAAATAAAAACCAAGAGGCTGGGTGTATTATTTTAAAGAGAAAACTGAAAAAATATGGGGGTAAAATTGAAATTTCTTGGGTATAAAAAAAACTCTTAATATGAGGGGGCAGTCCGCCTACTGCAACTCTAGTGTGTTGAACTCACCACGGAAACATTTCTTAATGTCAAGAGGCTATTCCCACCCTATTTTACGACATTAATTTTAGAATAATAAAATTTTTAAGAACTTAATTCAACAGTCGAGTATCTAAACTAAAAAAATTTCACTTTGATCTCAGTTTTTTGACAATATCTCAGAATTGAACAGAGTTATTAAATTTTTTGTTAAAACATTTTTTATAGGAAAAATCAAGAGCTACAAAAAAGGTCCTTATAAAAAATCCCCTATATCCCCTAGATTCAAAGATATCTACAAAAAATTTGAGTCAGACTTAATCAAAATGACCTTTACTACTGAATTGATCAGATAAAATCAGAAAAAATGCCTGTTGGACATAAAAATTAAATGACAACACCTCGAAATATAATTAATAAAGATATACAATAAAAAAAAACTCACCTGGATTTCCAAAAGTAGTCGAAATTCACGTATCACACAACAAAAAAAAAAAAAAACCCCAAAAAAAAATCTTCAAAATCCGTTGATTCTCGATGCCTCGACCACGCGTGCAACCCCAACACCGGTAAATGAGATAATAATCGTGGAGAAGCAGTGTAGAGAGTCAGTCTGCGGTGACGAGTTGGGGGGGTGGTGGTGGTGGTGGTGGTGGGATTGGTGTTGGGCTTGACGATGAAGCGCGCCTCCTCAACTATAGGAATCACAGTAAGGTGGATATTACGGGGGTGGGGGTGGGATAGGAGAAGAGAGGATTGTGCTATCCCCACTATTGGAGTAACCCACCCCCTCTCTGTCATCCCTGTAGCATTTCATTCCAGGAGGGTGGCGGTTTTTGAGATGATCCGGCCAATCTGCGCATCATTTTACCACCCTCCTCACCTCCCACCCTCTGGCAAGAGAGAGAGAGAATCCCTGTTGAATGCTACATTTCGTGGTGAGCCGAGTGGGTACTAAAAGTGGGCGGGAAAAAAAATACCCCCCATTGGATTTTTTTTTCTTTTTTTTTTTTAATGTCGTATATATGCAGTGAGGATAGTAACTGTACTTTCTCGGCTCACGCTTTTACATTTTTGTTGAGTAGAAGGGAAAAAAAGAAATTGGAGGAAACATGGATAGTGGATATTTTTTTTTTTTTTTTCATTCTTTTCAATGGAGTGTGGGGGATGTTTCCATTGCACTTGGGTATGTTGGATGAATGTAGCTACATGGGGTACGGGGGGGGAGGGGGTGGATTTTTTTTTCATGACACTGGTACACATGTGAGGAGTTTTAGAATTTTAGAGGATATTTATTCAGAGGGAGAATTATTATTATTATTGGATCTTTTAGTATTTTCCTTTTTTTAACATTTTTAGGGTTAAAATGAGAATTAAATTTTTTTTATTTTGTTGATCTAAATTGTGAATAGGATAGAAGAGAAATTAAAAGGTGCAAAAGAATGTTCCATTAATTTTTTTTTTTTTAAGAAAAAAAAAAAAAAGAAATGAGATAAGTAAAGGGGTGGGAAAACAATTTAGCCGAAAATTTCGCGTCGCTGGCTCCGGTGACTGGATACACTCTTATTTGTCCCCGCGGCAATCTGTCGGCACTCGACGAGAACTCAACCCCCTTATTTTTTTTTTTTTTTTATTATTATTTTCTTCTTCTCACCCCCCGCAATCCTTTTTACCACCCCTCGTTGACTATCCTCTTATCCAGCTGTCTCTCCTCGTTTGCCTGCACGAGTGAAACGAGAGACTCTTCTATTCTATTTCCACTCCACCCACTCCACCCACCCACCAACCGTTGCCACAGCTTTCACACCACGCGGTGGAGTCACACGGGAATTTTAAACACCGAACGATTCGTCACTGTGACAACAACTCCCGAGGCCTCTCTAACTCGTTCCCGTCGACTTTATCCCACAACATTTTAAAATCATCCCTAAGTCGGTCGAATCGTTTTCCCTCAAATACTAATAATAATAAAATAACAAGAAATTGATTGTTATCAATAACTATATTTTCCTATCAACAATGATTTGTGTTTTTAGTGAATATCATCGAATCTAAGAGAGATAGAAAATTTTTCATGAGAACCTTTTTTGTAGAGCACTGTGAGAGCTACAAAAAAGGTTCCAACAAAAAATCCTCCATCTCCCCTAGATTCGGAGAAAATCCACCAGAAACTGAAATCAAATGATTAATTATTAATTATTAAATATAAAAAAAAAAAGTTATTTAATCTACTCCATTCTGCCCCATCCTCGAATTCCCACTTTCCCCTTATCTTTACCTCTCTAAACTTTACCCACCCCTACCCCTAGAAGCATTAACAAAAAAAAAAAAAAAAGGTCTTGAAATCATTTCGATAGAAATTCCCCATTCCCACCAATCGTTTCACTTCCTCACTGAGAGTGTAATATTCCCTGGGAAGTAAGCTCCCGAGAATTTCGTCGTTTCACTCTATAGTCAAGTTGTCTCCCCCCTCCCCCCCTCCCAACCCCTTACGGTTTCTGCTTCGAGTACGGAGGGATGCAAATAACTGGTGATAACAACAGATAGCTGGAGCATCAGTGGTGGGAGAAATGTGAAAAGGAGAGAGGGCTGGAGGGAGAGGGGGATGACAACAGAAGGGGGTGGGGGGTAGTGAAACGTCACTCGCTGTCGCCATCGAGCGATGAGTGGCGCGCGTTCGTCTTTTGTTTGCGATCCGATGCGACTGCCAGGCTCAGAGCTTCAGATGGGCCAAATAGGGGTAGGGGGAGGGGGTAGATATCGTGTACTGAAAGCCTGTCTCTGTTTCACTGCGGTTCGTCTCGGTGAATCGCGAGAGAAATCGTCACGTCACGTGGTACACTTAATGTCAGACGAGTAATTGTGATAGTATTCTGGATTCGGACACTCATCATGGGGTGGGGATGAGGGGGTAAGGGGAATCGATAGGGTAACAATGTAATGAGGGGAATATTGATTACTAGGGGTCATTGATTATTAATTTGTTTTTTAGATTTTTGAATTTTTTTCTTTTTTTGAAAGAGGTATTTCTAGGGAAATGAGAGGAGTTAGGGGGGGGGGGGGGGTGGTAGGGGTTTCTTGTAGGGAATTTTGAGAGCTACAAAAAAGGTTTTTTGACATTTTCTTCTAAAAATCAATCATTAAGGAGATAATTGGATGATTAATAATAATTGGTTTCTATTCCCAATTTTTTTATCTTTTATTCTAAATAAATTATAGAGCAAAAAAAAGTGTAATTCCCTGACATAAACAGACAAGTTAACATCTAAAAAGTTGGCTAAGTACTCTACGACCTTGGGTCAAAGGATAACGTGGGTCTCCCGACCCTCCCCCCTCCTATATACCCAACTTGCCTTTGACACGAGTATACGACTAAATTATCATACGTCTCAACTTTCAACTGAGCCAACGGAAAATTCACTTCCACTCTGTCATCCACAAAATTGAGGAAATGTATGGAAAATTATGCATTAACGATTAATCAATGCCAAAATAATTATCATTGCATCCGAAATATATATCTTGTTTTCAAACTGACAAGACATCCGGGACAATTAAATGGCAGGGTAAGTAACTTTTCCATCTATTGCAAGTTTCTGCAAACTACCAAGCGAAGAAGGAAGAGAGGACGGGCTGTAGATTTGAGGGATGCTTGAAGGAGGACAGTAAACAACTTTGATTAAATATCTCCCTGGTTGGTAGGGGGTAGAGGAGAGAGAGAGATAATCCGTCTTTTATTGTCTTTTCCTTTTCCAATTTTCATGGTTTTTTCTAATTATTCAGGTGTATGGGCTTTAATTACATTTTTTTAATTATAAAAATAATTTAAAACATCCCAAAATTCGATTATTCAATTCATTAAAAGAAATTACAAATTGAAAATTGAAATTATTTCAATAATTACTGATTTTATCAAAAAAAGTCAAAAGATCTTTTTTGTAGCTGACAAAATTTCCCATAAAAAATGTCTCTTAACATTTTTTGATAAAACCACTCGTTATCGAGATAATTCAACAATTAAAAAAGAAAATCCTCCTATACTCATCATCTTCTAGAGATGATAAAAAAGATGGTAAACCCATCAACCATCAATAATCACACGCAGAAAGCGCGGATCAATTACATAATGATAACGACAGAGTGAAACGGATGCTTTTGCGTACACGTCAAATCCTCCCACCCCCTTACCACGTATCACAGCAATCAAAGAGACAGAACTAGAGTTTCGCGCGTTACACTCACCCCTCACCCCTTTCCCTCCCACCCCCTTTCCACCCATCATTCTTCCGTATAGCAAAGTGACTATAGAACAAAGGGTTGAGCCTCTTCTCTGCGGGCGCAGTAATTATTATGCTCTTTGACGATCCATACATCCCCCTTCCCTACCCCCCACCCCCTCTTGTACCGTTTTTCTATGCCATTCCCATCCTCCTAGTACCCTCTCCACGTCTGTCAACGGTTTGTCGGGACAAATCGATACTTCTAAAACTTTAATCTTCCGAGTTTGAGTTATCTCCATCAAAATCAGCGGAAGTGGTAAAATGTCATCATGAGAGATTCGATAGGTTTGATGATTGTGGATTTATCCCGAGAATGAGTGGTTTTAGGGAAAAATTGCAGGATACCTTTTTTGTAGGAAATTTTATCAGCTAAAAAAAGGCCTATTGACATTTTTTGATCGAATCAATGGTTGATGAGATAAATTTATAATTAGAAATACGTAAAATTTAAATTTTACTTTGAATAAGGAAAAAAGAGATTTGAGGGGGTTATCAGAGGATTTTAGTGATATGTTGGTTTTTTTATGAAGCAAAATAGGCAGAGAAGTCATAAAAAAAATATAAACCCCAAGTATCGAACTTAAGATGAAAAAAAGTTCAATGAGATGAAAAAAAATTGTTAAAAAAATTTAAATAAAAATGGAGCCACATGTTGTAATCCGGATGAGGATTAATGTTGTAGAGTGAACGTGTAGTTGCATAAAAATGATGAAAAAGTGGTCTACATGAGAAAAAAAAATCCTGCGAGAGGAGAAATCAGTGGAAAAGTGATGAGAAGTAACAATTCGATTTTTACCTCTTGATAAACATTGAATTACCTCGACAATGAGGGGTTTTAGAGGAAAATATCAAGAGATCTTTTTTGTAGAGAATTTTCTTAGCTTTAAAAAAGGTCTTCTCATATTTTTCCCTATAATCACACGTCATCGAGATAATCAGATGTTTATTGAAAAATAATTGTCCAACTCTTTTGATAAATGCATAGAATATATTTTTATTACAAAATATTTAAAGAGCTGAATGACATAGTGTACTGGAGATTCACTTCAACTAAATTTTCTTAACGTATTTAACTAATACTAATCTTCTTTATCAATTAATTATAATCAGTCACAGTGGATAGTATTGAGTACTTTGAAGGAAGCAGTAAAAAAATTAAATAACATTTTAATTATGTTTTCAAAACACTTTTGTTTGTAATAAATTGAATAATAATAATAATAATAGAGTATTTAATTAATAAACTGTTGTGAATAAATACTCATCTTTTGAAGATTCTTCAAGTTTTTAGGATCAACTGGGGCAGAATGGAATTGGTTGGATTCTTAGGCATTTTCACTGGCTGGTCTCTTCTTATTCTGAGAATATAACAATAAAAACATTCATTCAACACTAAAAATATAACAGAAGGAGAATAAATTCAACTTACAGTTTGTTTGGAAGATTTAACTTCAGTACTTGAGGCCCTAGTCTTCGAACGTTCCTGCTCCAGTTGTGCATGGAGTGACTGCACTTCAGACGTTAATTCATCCCGTATTTCCTGGAGTTTAGCTACCTCAGCCAGAACAGTAGCTTTATCCTTCACTGAAAACGAAAAAAAGGAGAGATTATTTAAAAAGAATTGAAATGAAATTGGAGATTGGAAATGGTAATAAACTTACTCTCTCCAAGCGATAGAATCTGATAAAGCTTCTTATTTCTCTCTTTAACCTGCGATAATTCAGCTTTTAGTGTTTCAATCTCGTCCTTGAGCTCTAGAATCTGTTCATTTCTCTTCTCAACTTCAACCTTCAACTGTGCTGATGTTATATCATTATCCAGAGTGTTCAATCGTTTCTTCAACATGTCTCTCTCTTTATCCTTAATTATTTCCTCATTAGTCTCTTTCTCCATTCTATCATAAAATTGTACAGCTGACTCACCTGTAAATAAATACAAAATTAAATTAAATTCAAGGTTTTTTTATTGTTTAAAATGAAAATAATTACTTTTATTATTTGATCCCTTGGAATCTTGATGATTAGCAGCTGCTGGAGTTTCAGTACTTCCCAAATTATTGAATTCTTCGAGTGACATTGTAGATTTTTTAGATTTCTTTCCACCCGATTTTTTCGTTGCATCCGAATCCTTGACACCATTCTCTGTTTTTGTTTCATAGGCCAATTTTGAAAGAATTAGAGCCTCATGGAGCTCCTGTTTATAGGCTTCTTCTACAGCCTTAATATAATCCAGTGATTAATAATTCTCTTCGCCAAGACATGAAACTAAAAGTAAATAAACAATAAAACTTACCATTGTATCTTTCTGCTTCCACTGTTCCCACTGCTGACTCTCCTGATTTCCCCTTTTCTTCTTAGACTGAAAAAAAAAATAATAGAAAATATTAAATCAAAACCATTAAAACTAGAAACTTTTCCATTGTCTCACTTATCTCTCAATCTTAATATTCAAACTTTCCCGCCAGTATTCATGTAACCCTCCGCTATCATCGGACCATTAGCCGGTACAAAATAAATAAATAACTAAACCTCAAATATGACAATTAAACTCACTTTAGTTTTCTTATTTTTTTCATCTTTTTTTGACTGTTGTTGTTGCTGGATCTTTTGTTTATCATTTTTACTCTTAGCCTCACTCTTGACATTTGTCGATGATTTTTGACTCCTCTTGGGCTTTGGATCATCATCATCGAGGGCAAGAACAGCAAAACGAGAAGGCACAGTGGTCGCCATTGTAAATTATTTATGTTTATATCAGTATGTAATTTGATTTGCACACGAAATTATGTCGGATTTACTGAACCAATTATTTTATCTCTCTGTGAGAAAATATTTTATGAGGTGAAAATCAACTTCCGGTGTGTGACACTGCAATTGCGCTGAGGATATTTATCATAAGTCGATTATTTATTCATGAAAAATACAAATATTGGGAGATTTATATCGCGCAAACTCCTCAGTATGAAGAGAATTTTTTTTTCTCACTCCTTTTCTTTGGTAATTTATGAGGAGGAAGAATCTAGAGGTGATTACTGCGCACACCGGAAGTTGGTAAAGCATGTGACGACGCTATTCAAACAGGCTAACCAATGGAAATGAGAGAAAGGCGGGAGAGTATTTGAATCGTGTGGATTAATTACTCCTCAAATTCACAGAAATTCTATTTTATACAAACAAAAAATCTCCCCCTTCTCTCAATTATGCCGTCATAATCACCTATTTAATCCTTAAATAATAATAAACACACTGGAATAGTAAATACAGTTGAAAAAAAATTTAAAAAAAGCAAAATAAATTAATTAATTCATCAAGTTGGTAATAATGACGTCCATTGGTGACTGACGCAACGCCAAAATGGCGCCTCATATCCAATCTCTCCTCCAGTGGTGTATCCATTGAAATCGTATGGAGTGCCCCCGTTGCACGTCGGGTAAACCGAAATATGCACGTACGTCGCACAGCCTCGAAAAAAGCGTTTAGTTGTTATATTCAATCGAGTGAAATAAAAACATTGTGGTGAAAAAAAAATTGGGAATTTATCACTCGTTTGTGTGGGCAAAAATTTTTTTTGTCTCTTGTATAATTTTAAGAAAAATACATATTCTTCAAAAAAGTTGCATTGTTTTTTCGGTGGGGAAGAGGGGTGGGACGAGAGTGGGGGCAATACAACTGGGTGAAATAAATACACATAGCCGGTGGAAAAGAGACTTTTTTTTTTTTTTTTTTTTTTTTTTACTGAGTTGCCCTGCACGCCAGGGGACAGGGGGGCTACGAAAATAATAGGTGAGATATTTATTATCGGACTAATAACGTGTGTGCATTAGTGTTTAGTGATTTATATCGTAATTATTGGGTTGATTGAGATGTTCACGATGGACGTATTTGCCCTGGGGGACGCCTAGCGATACACCGAATTCATTCTCAAGTCACGGGTGTACCTCGCGACCACCATATTTCCAGGGCATTATTCATTTGCATTTTTTCATCAATTTGTTGAGAAGATTTTACATTTTTCATTTATTCAATATTGACATCTTTTTGACACTTTTTTTTCGACATTTTAGGTAGATTTAGAGAGATTTTTTTTCAGGAGTCAAGACCTTTTTTTATATTTTTGGTTAAGAGTAACATTAGTACGGACATTCCACGCAATTTTCCCGCGATTTTCACATATTATCATCGGTCTTTAACACTTGAATAATGTTTATTTTTGAGGAATTTTTGGGGTAATTGAGGGGTAGTGAATTTTTTGAGTTTTTTAACACTTATTTTGAGGTTTATTTGGTGTGTTCAAGGTACGTTTTTTAGTTAATAAAGATGGCTACAACCTGCAGAGGACGATTTTTCCAGTCATTACAATTGGGTGTATAACAATAGGTATGTCTAATTAATTAATGTTAATTGCATGAGAAATTATTTGTATCGTTGGACATGAAAAAAGTGATTCAACTCATGGATTTACAAATATTCAACAAAAATTGATTACCAGAATAAATTGATTCATCTTATTTCAACATTTTACTCCAGAAATTATTAATAAACGCCTGTAATTATTCAATTTAAGGAACATCAGATGTAATCCATGTGTGCTAACTATCAACTGAGGACAATAGCCCCGATAGAATATTTAATTTCACGTGTATCCCAACGTCTGATATAGAGACACTAAAAATGTGTGATCAGACAGAAATTCGTTATTTGGATGGTGAGATAGTTTGGGTGAAGCTGGGCCCATGCTGGTGGCCTGGACAAGTAACTGGAGTTGAGAATTTACCAGATGATCTCAAAGTTGATTACAATAAAAAGCCACCAATTGCTGCTGTCAAATTTTTTCAGGAAAACTCTTAGTAAGAATTTTTTAAAAATTTACCACTGCAATAAAAATATCACCAGCCATCATAATTAATCATTATTTCAATCATTTCACAGTGAATTTGTGAAGAATATTCATCAGATATATAAATATAACTGTACACAGAAGGATGACTTTATAAAAAAAGGCCTAGGTAATTAATAAAATCAAAATTTGACAATTTATCTTAATAGTCTGTATAAAAATTTCTCCATCTCCCTCAGATAAACATCGTGCAAAACGTCGAGATGGCTCCACATTAATGGACAAATTTCCCGGTGACGTAGAGACAGCAGAGACTCTAACAGGTGGTGATCCATCAATTCTGAAGAGTGAAAAATTCAGTCCACCAGAGAAGTCAGACATATCCTCCCTCTTCGGTGAGAAAAAACTCCCAAAGAAGAAACAAAAAGGTAAAGACAATGAGATGACACGTCGTAGTTACGGTGACCAAGACCGCAAGATAATTCAGCCACGTTTCGTAAAAGAAAGAGACCACGAAGTACGAATACGTCACCAGCCCTCGAGTAACCCAACAACCCCAATATCGAGTGAAACCCAAATTTTCTCTTGTACCCTTTGCAATTTCAAAACAACTCGTGTTAACGTTTTAATATGTCACACTAAAATCCATCGTGATGGTCCAACCGATACATCATCACCACGTCCAATAATCACAACACCAAAGAGAAGATCTCTGGGTAGCAATGAGACACAAAAAAGAAAATACATAAGGAAAAATAAAAGCCTTCCACGAATGAAAAATGAACGTTTGAATGAATCACTGAAGAGGAAGCATCCAAAACAGTTGGATAAAGTGACTAAAAAGAAGAAAGAAGAGCCAGAAATTAATCAATTATTAGCTGATTGGGATGATGGCTCTGATGATGACATGAATGTCGATCTGAACAAGTCCACTGACAGTTCCTTGGGCAGTCCTTCAACGAAAGACTCCAGGAAAAATACAATTGACGAGGATGATGATGATACTGACATTCTCAAAGCGTCTGAGATACTTTTAAAAGAGACTGAGAGTCTTTCTGGACATCTTGATAACTCTAAAAAATCATTGGGTACTGATTCAGAGGAGGAAATTACCCCTGTACCCAAGAAAAAATCAGCTCTGTCTAAGAAATTAAAAAAGTCACTGGAGAATATAAAAAATCCAACACCTGAGAATGATCAAGAGAAGAAATCAAAATTCTCGTGCTTTGATTTTGAGGAAGAGGAGCCAGAGCCTGCAATTCCTCCAGTGAGAAAGATTCCTAGAGTTTTTGGTGAAAAAAATACTTCATTGAAGAAGGAATTGATCAAGGAATTTCTTGGACAAGCTAATGAAAAGAAATTGACACCTGAAGATGATGTTAAAATTTCTGATGATGTAAAAGTTGCTGAGATTTCTAAAGAAACTGATAAATTACTTGATGATGATGATGATGATGATGATGATGATGATGATGATAATAAATTTACAAAGGAGGTCATGCAAACAGTCGACGAAGCCAGTGAACTTGTTGCTAAAATTGCCTCTGAGACTGAACGTTCTAATGAGGGAAAATCAAAGAAAGATTTCACTGAAACACAATTGGAAATTGTTGAAATATTGGAGGTTGAACGTGAAAAAGAATCATCACCAGAAGTTCCAGATGGTGAATTAGAGGCTGGAGAAGGTGAAAAAATGGAGACATCACCACCAGTGGAATCAGTTTCAACAATTGATAATTATAAATCTCCAATTCATTCTCCAGCTGATTTCCCAATTAAATCACCACTAAATTCTCCAGTAAAATCACCAATAAATTCTCCAATAAAATCACCAATGAATTTTTCAGTAAAATCACCAGGTAAATCCCCTCGTAAATCTCCAGCAAAATCTCCAATTCGTTCTCCAAAGAAAATGACTCCATCAAGTCCAATAAAGTCTGAAGTACTGGAGGAAATTAATTCTGGAAGAGTGACAATTGAGACTGAAGAGGAAACCCTGTCAATCACCCAGTTAACCACTGGAACAGGTGGTGAAATGGGCTGGAATCAATTGAATGAGATCATTGGTGGAGAAAAGTCTTCAGAAGTTGAAGAATCTTCTCCAGTGGTGGATGAAACAGTTTCCAAAATTGAAGAAAAATCATCTATAATTGATGAGAAATCTTCTAAAATTGAAGAAAAACCAGCAAAACGTCGTGGTAGACCACGAAAATATCCTCTCCAAACTGATATAAGTGGAAATGGTGACTCCCTAACTAAATTCGAAGAGCGACAATTGCCAGGTACCCCAGACAGTCATGAAACAGATCGTAAAACCTCAGAATCCGAGGGTGAACGTTCCTACACTGGTAGACGAAGGAAACCGAATAAAAAGTACCTGGAGTCTGAATTTTACAGCTCATCACCAGGTCGTCGAACTCCCAGGACTGACGATAGTCAATCAGAGACCGAGGAAAAGCCCAATAAAGAGCCTAAAAAGGGTAGAAGAGGTAGAAAACCCTCAGCAATAAGTAAAACACTTCGTAAATCCCTGGAGGAGTACGAATTCTCTGATCAGACTCTAGACAGTGCTGAAGAGACTGGAGTATCCACACCAATTCCAAAATCACCTCTTAAATCCTCTGAATTGTTGTCAGTCAGAGCTGAAGGTCTTTCTCCAGTTAATATTACTGATTTATTAGCTACTAGTAACGTAGAAATTCGAGGAAGTCCATCAACACGAGCAATCAGCATTGTTACTGAAGATCAAGTTGATAAAATAATTCATACTATCAAATCACCGGGAATTGTGGAAAAAATTGAGGATGATGAGGAGAGGAAAATTGAAATGCTTCCACCAAAAAAATCGCAAATTAAAAAATTCGAATTATCACAAATTGATTCAATAAGTTCAATGGATTCTGTTGATTCAGAGGTGATTAAACATGATGATGAACCCGATAAAACGACCTCTGGCGTTGAACCCGTTGCGGAAGAGTTGAAAGAAGAATTGAGTAAAATTGGTGAACAATTGGAGAATCTTTCCAAAGTTCTAACAACTGTTGCTCAGATGGAAGCAACAAGTGCTCAAAAGACTGTTGATAATATTGTTGATGATGAGAAGATTGTGACCAAGGAGGAAGAGAAAATTATTGAAGCTTCATCGAGTCAGGAAGATTTGAATAATGATTTGTCACAGGGAGAAGTGCAGACTGAATGTATTGAAGAAGTTATTGAACCTTTGAGGATTGAATCACCAGAAAAAACGGAAATAATCCATTCAACACTGAAAATTGAGGAGAAAATCATCTCAGGAGTGACTGAACCAGTCCCTGAAATATTTCCCCCAGAAGTATCAAATGATTCTCAGGTTTTATCCCCTCACGACTCTGATTCAGCCTCTCCAACAGCCCCAGAGTCCCCAAATTGCACATCTCCAGCCCCAAAATCCTCACCACACGTTCAAGACGTCAAAGTTCCAGTGAAAAAGCGTGAAAAACCTAGAATAATTGAGAACGTGGCACTTCGGGAGCCCATGCAAATACTTAAATCGAAATTACTGGAGAAACAGCCTGTAAAAGGTATCAAACACAAGCTAGAAGGTGAAAATTCAGGTAAAAATGAATCATCGACTCGACCAAAAGTAATGAAGATTGAATCCCCAGTGAATAAATCCAATTCATCACCAAAAATACCTCAATGTCAGCTCTCAATAACAAAAAAACTGCAGGTACTAAAAGCAGGAGAAGCTCGAGAGCTTCAACAAGAAAAAATGAACCTCTCAAATACAATAAGTCTCACCTCAGGCACTTCAAATCCCTCAGAAATGGAATTTGACATAAATTCAATTCCTTTTGTACTGAGTGAAGACTTGAATCCAGACAGCATCGAGCAAATGCCAGTGATGATTTCCCCAATAATTCCCCCATCAAGCACCATTACCACATCATTAACACTCACTCCAACTACTCAAATAACTACCAATCAGGTACAATTGAAGCCAACATTACCACCAGCTGAGACTGGTACACCAGAAAAAACTCCAACAAAGAAGAAAACAGCATCACCAGGAATTTTAAAAGCCAAAACTAAAGCTAAACCCACAATAACTAGTATAAAAACTCTAGTTCCTCCACTGACAGGTGGAGTAAAAGGTATTAAATTCCAGGGACAACAGGGCACAAAGACAATGCCAGTAATGTCAACTGCAAAAACAAGTTCTGGTAAATATGTAATTGTTCAAGCTGGAGCTGGTGGACAACATGTGCGTTATACAGTCCAGGGAACAACAACAATATCCCAAAAAATGGGTATTACTGCTGGAAAAACTGGAACAAGTCCCCAGATTGTATCACAAGGTGGTAAAGTTGTTATTCTCACTTCTCCACAAACTGGACAGACTAAAATGATGCCATTGACAGTTCAAAAAACAGTGACAACTGGAAAAATGCAAAAGATTATTACGAGTAAGGGTCAATTGGTGGGACAAGTGAGTTCTAAAATAACTACAATAGCCCCTAAAAGTGATTCAAATTCTCCAACAACATCTAAAATGACTACAACATCCCAGAAGATTATAAATCCTGGAGTATTAACATCCAAAGGAGTGTTTACACCGATTCCTGGGGGTAAAACAATATTGGGAAGTATTTCCCCGCATTTGGTTAATAAAACGGGAGTAATAACTCAAATTAATGCTTCTCAGTTGGCTGGAAAAACTGTAATGGGACAAAAAGCATTTTTGACTAATAAAGGAACATACTACACTCCCATATCAACACAGGGAGGGACTAAAACAATTTTAACACCAATTACTCAGTCTTCATTGTCTGGAAAGACAATTATCACGAGTCCTGGATTGGTACCAGGTAAAGGTACTACTGTTTTAACACCTTTCACTGGACAACAGGTGAAAGCTATGGCAGCTAAAAGTCCAGCAAAAGGTACAACCAAGGTGCAATATCAATCTGTTCAGCAAAAACTACAACTTCCAATGCTGCAGAAAAAAGTATCAATAACATCGCCATCAACAATACAAAGAGTTGGTGCAGCAAAATCATCAACTGGTACAATTATCCTTCAAAATCCTCCACCACTACATCAAACATCTCCTCAGACTGGAAAAATGACACCTAAGAAGATTATAAGACAAACAGTCATGTCACCATTATCTCCACAACCTGGAAAATCTCAGGGTTCTCCACAACAATTACAAAATTCACCACAACAAATACAAAGATCAAAGTCAATGACAGCAACAACAGTAATACCCCAGAAAGGGAGACAAACAAAACAGAAAATTGTTGTTCAAAAATTATCTCAAGATACTTCTTCATCAAAATCCACAACAACTGGAACTCCAGGATTGAAAACAACATCTGGAGGACAAAAAACAACAGCAATAGTATCGTCTCCAGCTCCAGCAACAGCTGCTGGATCGAATAAAGTTGCTCGAGGTCAGCTGGCGGTTAATAAAAATATACAAAAACAATTATCAGCACCAGCTTTATCAACAACTCCAGCTGTACCATCTCCAGTAGCTTCAGAATCTTCGACTGAAGATAAGGAACCTGTTGTAGAGGTTACAAAATCAGAGATAAAATCAACAGACACTTCAACATCAACAGTATCATCAGGAGATTCTTCAAGGACAGAGGAACAAAAAATTTCCCAGCCTCAAACACAAATAATGGCATTACCAACTGAATCAGCTGATGGCAATCAAACGTACGTTCTAGTGACAATTGACGAACAGGGACAGATCCAGCCACTGGATAATAATGCCCTGATGTCATTGGAAGGTACCACAGCAAATGCCGATGGCTCCAGGACTCTGTACATCGATTCAAGCTCTCTGGATCCATCAGGAGCAATCGATAATATTGTTCTCCAGTTTGACAACTCTGCAGCATCAACTCCAGCAACTGAAGCCCCCCAAACTGTCACCGAAGGATTCCAGACATCAAATCAGGATATCCTAGCAGCCGCACTAGCCAACACAGACTTTCAACAAGAGATATTACCCGAGACATCGAGTGTCATGTCTACTGGAATATCTCAAACGAATTTAGACACTCAGACAATTCTCCAGAGCACTTTAATCCCTTCAACAGAACCAATATCATCTCCATCAGTTTTGGAAACCTCTCTGACCCTTAATCAACCAATAATGACACCTCTGGAAGTCCCCAGTAGTGTTGGAATTCAGCAGAATATTATTCCTGCACCTCCAGTTTCCAGTATGTCACCACTGGATATTCCAATATCAATAAATTCTAATATTTCCTATGTTTCGAATACCGAAGGAATTCCTGGCAATTCAATGCCCGATATTGGTGATTTAATGGGCTCTGGAGAATCTGGAGAAATTACCAGAGAAAGGGGTGAACAATTTTTGGTTATTCCAGAACTGGAAGGATCTGGTACAACTGAATCACCAGCTTGTACTATTTCTTATGCTGTTTCAATACCTGATAATGTAATTTTGGAGTCTGCAAGTGTTCAGACAACTTCATCAATGCCCATTATTCAGACAACTCCATCGATGCCCATTATTGATGATTCATTTGTGGAGAATGTAGAATTTTCATCGACTCCAGTTGCCCAGGAACAGGTTGTCCAGGAGAAAAATGAGGAGGAGGGAGGGGTTGAGGGGGATAAAATTATTCGAGATATGCCAATTGTTCAGGAAGACGTCACTGATGCCTCTGATAAATTGAAGGTCGATGATGATTCTGAGAAGATTACCAGTGTACCAGAGTCATCAGGAACTGTACCAGATGTTCAAACATCATTATCTGAAGATACTAAATCAACAGAAGAATCACAAAGTGCAATGACTCCACAATTAATTGAAGAAACAGTAAAAATATCTGAAGAATCATCGAGAATTCAACATGATCCTGAACCAATGGAGACTGATGAAATACCTGAGGATGTTCCCCAGGTCCAGGAGATTGAACAATTGGCACAATCATCAACTCAACCTGAGCCCATGGATGTAGACTTTGATAAGAGTGAAGTGAATCTTGGAGAAGGTAGTCAAGATACAATTGATGCTGTTGATGAAGCTCCATCACAATCATTTGAAAAATTTGAAACTCTTTCAATCAATGACGAAGTCATTTCTCAATCTACATCAAAGTCCGAGGGTACTGAGGGATCTGAAGCCACTCAATCCATCCCCTGTGGATCAATGGAGATTCCAGCAGCTGGAGAACCTCCAACTCAGTCATTTGAGGATGTCAAAGGTGGTTCAGGTGTCTCAGTCTCTCAATCATCTTATGAGACTTCTAATGAGAATACAAATGCTCCAACTCAGTCTTTTAATGAAGTTGTGGGATCACAGAGTCATGGAGAAGTGAGAAGGGCACATGGAGTGGTAGAAGAGGCTGGAGATGATCCAAGTTTTCCAACTCAGAGCTATGAGGTTGGTAATGCTGATAATCTAGTGGAGTCTTTGGAGACTGATGGAGAAATAAGTCAAGAGGGAAATATTCCTTCACAGTCGAATGATATTGGTAATGAGGAAATTGGTACTTCGAGTTTTTCAAATAATTCTGGTATAAATGAGGATGAAACAGCTAGTTCATCTTATGTACCAGAGACACCAGAGAATCAGGAGAGGGATCAGGATCAGGAGAGTGCTATTAGTACTTCGAGTTATGAAATACCTCCTTGTGAGGATATTAATATTGCTAGTTCAAGTGTTATTGCTGATACTTCAGGGGATGATAATGGAGGGCATGATAATGGAGTACCAGAAATACCAACTTCCTCTTATAATTTGAATCCTGATAGCAGTTCTACTCATGGTGATACACCTACTTCGAGCTTTGAGGATCAAGGAATTGGAGGACAGAGTGTTTCTACTTCTTACGAGGTGCCTATTTCTATGCCGAGACTGGAGGAGGGGGCACAGAATTTTGTGAGTGAGAGTACGGATCAGAGGAATGAACCTACGAGCTATTATACGCGTAATCCTGAGGTAATTTTATTTTATTTTATTTTTTTTTCAAGAGACAATTGATCTCGTCCTATATCTTAATAATTAATAAAATTCTCTAATTAATTATCTATCCAGGAAGTAACCTCGGCACCAAGTCAGAGTTATTTTATGCCCGAGGATCCTACCCCAAGTTATACAAATCAAACAGTATCACCGAGCTGTTACGATCCACCACCAGAAGCCGAATCAAGTCAAAGTTACTACTCTACCCAAGAGATGGAGAGAACAAATCAATCATCATCAAGAAATATCGAGGCATCCCAGAGTTTTTATCAAGAGACAACGGACGATGTGAGATTGAGATCACAGGGTGAAGCAACACCAACTTATACAGAGAGATATCCCCTCGATTATACCCTCGATAATTCACCAATTGAGAGGCATGATTTAGTTGAGAGCTCAGTACCAGCAACAAAACCAACTGAGAGGTAATAATAAACAAGTAAAAATATAATGTTTTATAATTGTTCTCCCTTCATAAACACTATATATATATATACTTACGTATGTATATATACATCTCTTTGTTTATTAAACGTGCCCCCTGAAGTGGCTGAATGTACTACCAAGTGTTGGTAGATGGTAAAAATTAAAAAAAAAAAAAAAAAAAAAACGAGTAGACAAGAATTATGAAGTAAGTGTAAATATTAAATAACATAATGACGAAAAAAGAATATTGAAATAATACATTTGGAAGCTAAGGTGTAGACCCTATAATTTATATTGATATGAACAAAAATATAATCTATAAATAAATTTACATTGAATGAGGCAAAAAAAAAACAGATGAAGAAAAAGATTTTTTTTTTTATTAGAATTTTCACCTAAAAATTGACTAATTAGAGTCACAAAACTATGAAATGTTTACGTCAAAAATTATTAATTAATCATGAGCAGACTGGATGAGATTTTTTTTTTCAATCATTGTGTTAATTAAAGATTTTTGATTTTTTCATTCACTCGTCACTTCAGTTACGTTTAAAATGATAAATAAGGCAATATTGATAATTCAGGGGAGGTAATTGTTTATTGCAATATCTGCTACTGGAAGAATAGAAAAAAAACACTGGGTAAGACATTATTTTTCAGACTCTGAGGGATCGCATCAAAGCTTTGTTTAGCATTAATACAGTATAGTGGTTAATTTGTTTAGAAAACATTTAGAGTAAAGAGGATAAAATAAAAATGGAATATATGAAAAAAAAAAAACGTTTATTTGAGGTGAAATTTTTTTTTTTTGACAGTTTTTATCTTTCTCTTTATTTTTATTTTTCAGCGTATAATCATCGATGTTAATTAATGTGGTAAATAATAAGGGTGAGGATTGTGAAAGTTTTTCTTTTTTTTTTTTTCGAGTATAAGAGACTTGAAAAGTTTGTCGAGTTGTGACGATTTTAGATTCACTCAAATTTTTTCATTTCGGGGATAATTAATGCAATGGGTGTATATAAATGACTGATAATTGACTCGATGATAAGGAGTCTATGTCTTTTTTGATTTAAAAAAAAAATCTAATTAAACTATTTTCTCTCATTTTAATGCTTGACAGACTTCTCATGGCTCTGAACAACAGAAACTAAATAATAATAAATAAAAAAAACAAATAATTATAATTACCTTTATAGCATCAACAAAATATGTTATTATTCTGAAAAAAAAAAAAAATAAACAAAAAAGTATGTTTTTATTTCTCAATCTTTTTTTTTTCTTTCTGCGTGGACGTTAATAATGATCATTCAGGTATGTAAATAATTGTGTTAAATAAGGTTAAAAAAAAATGATTAATAAATGGATAATTTTTGCAATTGCACCAAAAATTGTGTGAAAAAAAAATAAATTGCAAGGGATAAATTCACCACTGTTTTTATACGAATAAATGATAAATGAATAAAGGTATGAAATAAATATTGAGTGATTAGAATTAAATATTTTAATATCTAAATAAAAAGACAATTCCAAAATATATTGGATGTATTATTACATGGTACACAGTCTTGTTGTTGTATTATCATAATTTACATTGCAATTGAACAATTATTTTCTCCAGTATTGTGCAAATTTGTGGAGTTGTTCAACGAGTACAGCCATAACAGCTGTCACTGATAATTCAAGAAGACTGTGAACACAATGTACAGCTTCTTCATCACTCAGATCTAATCTCAATTTGTCCTGGACCTTTTTAACTGCTTTATCAGGCTCTAGAGCAATGTCTGGTACACTGGCATCAACCATTAGGGAGAATAAATTGAGCATTAGATTGGCATTTCTCCGGAGATGAAGAAATGCAGTGTAACATTGTTTTTTAAATTCGTTATAATGCTCTGAGCCAACACCACCCATTGCCTCCACCATTTCTTTGCTGAGTTTCATGGGTGGAGGAAGGGGCTTTGGATCTCTCCCCAAGATATAACCAAAGTCTATGTGAAATAATTTACCTGATGTTGTTAATAATAAATTATCAAGATGACGATCACCAACACCAAGGACATATGTTATAATACAATAACCAGCACAACTACGAACATAAGTATCCATGACTTCCGGTGCAACACCATAAGGTCCAGTTTCTGAGGGATGATGTTTTCTAAAAAAATTCAATATCGATCCCTCACTAGCCAAAACTTCTGCCACCGTTATGGACTCAATAAACTGTACAAATCCATGTTTTGTACTTGTTGCTAAAACTCTGTAAGGTGTTAATTTTAAATCCAAATTCTCACGTCTCAGGAGTTTATCCATCAGTGCAATTGTCTGTAATATCAATTGATCCTGTCTCAAATCATCTCCATGCTTGAATATAGCTATGTACTCGGTATTATTTGTTGTTAAAAATGTTAATTTTGAGGGCATGAGAGCTGACTTGAATAAACTAGCTTTTTCAGGAATGATTCCCCTGATGGATATTTCTGGATCCAGCGGCAGTGGTATTGGTTCAAAATTTGCAAAATTGAATTTTGATACTGAGTCTCCCTCCGCCAGTAATCCCTGGAGCCTCTCAGTCTTCTTCTTTCTATTAGCACTCTCCCTGGCAACATTCTTCACAAGTCCCACCAGTTGCTCAACAAATGTCTTCTGTCTCCCCAAAAAAGCTCTCCTCCTCTGCCACACGACATTCCCCTTCTCCAGTGTCATCATAAACATCTTCATAACCGTCAAATACATCTCCCTGACCCTTCCATCCTGTTTAACAGTAACTCCAGGATCCTCCTCGCACTCAATCGCCAAATACCAGTAAAAATAATTAGCAAGTGTTGAATTCTGACAGGCTCTTGTTATTAAAAATCCCGCCAAATCTACCGGAAGTTCACCCCCAGAAAGAACAGCAGATCCTTCCCCGATGGATTCTCCAGAGCTACAAATCCCCGATGAATACTCAACACTCAAATTCCGTTCCTGCCCCCTATCCCTCTCAGCATCCCTAGATATCCTCAAGCTCTCCATCTTAATTCCTTCAAAATTTTCATACTTCAATGCTTGAACCAATTGCAACAAATACAGCATTAAATCCTCATCGTGAGCCTGATTGAGCCTACCAATGGCATACCTCCTGATAGCTGGATGAGTGAACGCAGGTCCAAGAAGCTCAAGGGCATCCTCAGGATCTGGAGGTGCCCACAGTGCCAACATCTCCAGCGCCTGTTTCTCCTCACCTGGCATTTTCCAATTAACACACTTGACAAATTTGGTCAGAGCCTTCTTCTGATTGGACAAGTGAAACCTAAATTTCCAGATCAAGTCCTGTTCCTCTGTGGAGAGAGCTGTTGTTGGAGGATAGCCTAAAATTGTATTTAGAGCATCGCGAACTGTTGAAGTTGGTTTAACGTCTCTAGTATTACCCCCTGAACGCAATGATCTCGCTAATTTGTGGTGTTTAGCTTCTACAAGGTTCTCCTGGAGTATTTCATAGTCTGGAAGAGTTACGACATCCGGTTGGCACCTGTGCTGGACAACCTCGTCACCATCTTTCTCGTAATAGACTATTGAGTAGGGTATCGAGGCCATGGTGACCTCTGGAAACTCGACGGTGAGATAGAGGTACTCGGAGGCTCTTTTTTCACGTTCATTAATGAGTTCTATCTCACGAAATGTGAGACGATCGAGCCAGTCTACTCGACTCATCTGACCGTTTCTACGCTTTTTAGCAAGTTTTGCCAGACGCTGCATTTGCTCTTTGGCAGTGTCACGGGCTTTTCCAGGGGTGGAGGTGGTGATGGAACCGTCTGCCTCGACACCTGGCCACACTCGTAGGTCCAGCATACCCTGGCGGAAGACACCGTGCTTGCCAAAGAGGGAGATTGTGGTGCCACCGACGGGAATTGAACGACCTGGACCTGCACAGTCATAGATTGTTATTGTGAGCTGGGCGTCCCGGGGAAGATCTGAGTAGGAAATTGGCAGGGTGACCCATTGATTCCAATTCCATCTCGTTGGAAAATGTTTATAGGCTGTGTGTACTGGTAATGCAAGTGCTCTACCACCTCCCCATACCTGCAGAGAGGCAGAGAGGTCTCCTTTGCTACCACCACCCCCATATAATCCAGAATATTTTATCATTGGGTCCAATAATAATTTATCATACTCTGGCCTCTGTCGTTTGCCCTCTAGAGTTCCTCTGGAATGTTGAGAAAATAAAATGGAATTGATTTTAAGAGGATCTTAATCGCCTTGAGACATCATCTGTTATTTATTTTTAATTCTAATTAAAGAAATATGATCAATTGATAGAATATATTTGCTACACTCACATTTTAATCTGAATTCTCACATCCAAAGAGGAACTGTAGACATAAAAAAATTTATCACTTATCTCCTCCATTTGTAATAAATTAGAATAATCAAGTTTTATTGTTGAAACTCGTGTTTGTTATTTTTTGGTTAAATGCTTTTAGCTGTCAAGTGAGGAGTGGTGTCCAACCTGCAACTGTGCTTGCGCGGAGCTGTTGAGATAAGTGAGTTTGATGGATCAAGTAGAGATGGCGCTCAGGGTATTTTAATACGAAAATTCAATTTTAATTAATTTATTCATTCAATCTGAATACACAAGAATACTGTATTGAATATAAACAATGTATAAAATTTGCTATAATTATTTTCTAATGACAAAAAAATAATAAATAATAATATTGAGAATTCAAATGTTGGAAACCCTCCACCACATTCATTCAAATTGCACTCCAATGAAAAAAAAAAAAAAAAAAAATTCTAGACTATAATTCATAAACATTATTTGAAAATTTAATCTCGATTATTCCCCGCTTCGGTACCCCCCTCCATTCTCGAATTTTGCCGGAACCTCTCATAATCCTCATTCCCTCCGAATACCTTCCTCCCAGTTATCCTCTCATTATCCTTAATATTGAGTTCAGTTCCCACTTGAACTGGCCAGGGTAATTTATCCTGTGACCTGCCTTCCACAGAATTAACAACATCACGTATCCCCTCGTCGGTTCTGGGTGCCTCTTTGAAGCTCGCATGGTCCAAATCCTGCTCTCTGTATCTGGTATCATCGAGCCTATCATAGGAGACATAAGGACGATCCCAATAGTTGGTTCGCTTGACATAAGGATCATAAGAATCATGACTGTAGGGATATCTGTACGGATACTTGGACTCCATGGCTCCTGGGAGTCTTCTGTAGATTGGATCCCTGGTGATTGGTGGTATTGATGCCCTTCCCATGTTATCGTAAGGCCTGTAGTCATAAGGCCTCCTCGTGTCCACAGGTTTGCGGACAATTTCCGGCAGAGTAGCGTAGTAAATGATCCTCTTGGGCTTCGGAGTTGGTCGATTTCTGTACATGTCATAATCTTCAATGCGATAACGATCAGCCGAGAAGCTCGGATCATTGACCCCACGAATAAGATAATCCCTCTCGGTTCTAAAATAATCAGGATAGTAATATCCCCTTGAATAAGGCACATCCAGGTCTCGATCCCTCAGTGTATTCCGATAAGGAACATCTTCATAGCTCCGCCCCACCGCAAGATCTCTCGCTTCTCTGCCTTCCGAAGAGCTTCTTCGATTTGCTGTCACAAAGTCTGTTCGTGGTGCCTGATGTAACCTCATCGATGGCCTAGCATCATTCTCCTCAGGTGAACTGCTCTCCAGATTAGTTCGATGTCGAAATTCCACGGAGAGTGGCTGCTTTGACCAGGAGTCGGGAGAATTGAGTCGCGGCTCTCGTACATTCTTCGTTCCCGATATCCTCTCCATCGATGCTGGCTCGTCAACATTTCGACGAACTCTTGGCTTTTCTTGAATTATTTCAGCCGAATTGAGGTCCTCTTCTAGACTTTCTGGACAAACTTGTCTATTTCTACTAACACGATCTTGTTTTCGTGTTTTTTCCCATGGTCCTGGCAGCATTTCAACGTCTGGATTATGTCTTGGCTTCTTGAAGATACCTTTGAAGACTGGATGATCGAAGAGAACCTCGGGTACGTAGTCAGTCTCCATGTCCTCTAATTCTTTGGCTTCTCGCTTGATAGTTGGTCCAAGGCCTTCATTTTCATGGTCAGGATTGTCCGTTTGGTGGATCTTTCCCACTCCACTGACACTGCGAATTTCAAATGCTGATGAATCACCACTCAACCATGTTGGATGTGTCGTGTATCCTGTATGACCCGGGGATACATCCCAGGCTGTGCCAACACCACCTCCCAGTGTCAATGATATCATGCTGAACAGCACAATGACAAACATGTTTATGTCTCTGGAAAATCACAAAAGAGGTCATTAAAACAGGTGTTGAATTGAGTGAGACATTTATACTTGAAATTGTTAACAATCAGTGGTGCGTAAATGTCACGGTAATTTTGAATTCTTTTACCCAAATGAACAATGGACAATCATCCGGTGTGCGTTGGCGTGATCCTGTGACGTTTTAAATTGCATTGCTCAACGAATTACCGTGACAAATATAATTCTCTAGGCGTTTCCGTAGGCTTTTATATGTAACAAACTGGCGTGCCCGAGATCCGGTTTATTGAGTTCCGGTCGCACGGGGTACGATGACTATTGACAATATTTTTTTAAAAATTGTTGATTAATTGAATGAATCAAACATTTACTTATGATTATGCGAATTACTCCAGTTGATTTCTTCAAGTGAAGAAAACAGGACAAACTACACTGAATTAAACAATTTCGTCGCGAATTTAAGGCGGAACAAATGTGCATGAGAGAATAGTCTGTGACGGCAGAGGCAATTGCTCCAGATACTTACAGTTACAACTGCTGGTTCAATGTACTTTTGTCACGTAATTCGAACCGTGTTAATTATATCCGAAATTATTAACAAGAGGAATCAGTGTGGAAATTCTTGAGGAATATCTCTTCTTTCTGTACCATTACATCATTGCAAAAACTCAACTGTTTTCAAGGACTCAATTTTTCAAGAATTTCAACAGAAAAAATTTGCAATTTTATGATTCTCGTAAATTGCAAATAATCTAATTGTTAGCAAAACATATGACTTACCACAGTCTCTCCTTTTAAACAATGTCTCGTCCCCACAATGTCCCAACGATAACTGAAATCCTACCCGCAGCCTGTGGTCCTGTCTCTTCACCAGTGTGCACTTGAACATCTGCATGGCGTCATCATCAACCAACAGCAATGAGGTACTGAGCCCCTTCCACTCTAGCTAATACCGTTCGTTAATGAGACAATTTCGTTCTACCGGTATTTTTACACAATTTATAAAATCTCATCTTCCCCAGAGCAACTGAATTTATACGATCTGTTAACTGCACCACGAATCCATGCAATTATACCTCAAGTGGCCGAATAGTATCGTTGAAATGGTATCAACAAAATGTTAAATCGCCGTTATAGCATTAGATTAGTCCTGTGAATCTTCACGCATAACGGTAAATGTTCCTTATCCATACATAATCAACATTAATTAATTGCATGATTAATCGCTTTGATAAACTCAACTGCATTTGAATCTTACTTCCGGGTTCGAACTCGATGGGTAATTTCCCTCCCGGTAGGTAAAACAGAGAGAGAGAGAGAGTTGTAGGTGTCACTGCATTGGAGTATTCCCGACCAATCAGCGTGCAGGAAACGTCAGAACGTCGTGAGTAGAATCTAGCGCCATTTCTCTTCCTTCAGCAGAAAAGGTATATGCAACACCGTTGACCACCACAGTGATAAAATCTTTAATTATCCATGGCATCGTTGGATATTTTTAATGAAAAAATACCCTATTTGTGGCTAATAGTTGGAAGTAATAATGTGGTTTATTTATTTCAGCTGACAAGTACACGAGAATCATGTCCGACGCCGGAATGTGAGTACAGTATAAATTTATCAATTCACGTGTTAATTATTTTTTTTCATTAATTATCTCACCTTTTGTTGATCATCAAAATCATCAATTATTTCATTCTGCGTAATTAATAATTTAATTATTTACTGGAAAATTGGAGTAATGAATGCACATACTTGACATCCGGCTAACCTATATCACTTGCTCCTGTTTTCGATCGTTACAGTGATGATGTGCCCTCGGCAGCAGCAGCTGGAGGCCCCATGGACGTGAACCAGGCCCTCCAAGAAGTTTTGAAAAATGCACTCATTCATGATGGTGTTGTACACGGTCTCCACGAAGCTGCCAAGGCACTCGACAAGTGAGTTTTGTTGATCATAATTTACATTTAATTTTATTGTTAAAAAACATAGACTCATCTCTGAAAATT
Organism: Coelinius sp. EB29; assembly: GCA_035578325.1. Classification (NCBI taxonomy): domain Eukaryota; kingdom Metazoa; phylum Arthropoda; class Insecta; order Hymenoptera; family Braconidae; genus Coelinius; species Coelinius sp. EB29. The sequence continues at coordinate 1,445,942 of JAOZGT010000012.1, read as the reverse complement.
TGTTTAGGAGGCAAGCTATGCTTTGCATTCTCGCTGAGAATTGTGACGAGCCTATGTACAAGAAGCTCGTAACAGCACTTTGCAATGAGCACCAGATTCCTCTCATCAAGGTTGATAATAACAAAAAACTTGGTGAATGGGCAGGACTCTGTAAAATTGATAATGCAGGAAAAGCACGTAAAGTCGTTGGTTGCTCTTGTGTTGTCATTAAGGTATGAAAACTTGAATAACACCTTCAATTATCATAATTGATTATCAAAATGATGAAAAACCTAGGCTCCCTCTTCTGAGGAGAACCCAAAAATTTTAAAAACCGTGCTGTTACACGCCTGTCTGAATTAATTAATCAATAAAAATTGTATATTATCAAAGAAAGAACCCACTGTTAAAAATTCTGGATTTTTTTCCATTTGTTCCAGGACTTTGGTGAGGAAACTCCAGCCAAGGACGTGCTCATGGAATACCTCAAACAAAATGCTGTACACTAAGTAATTTTAATAAAATTTCGACCATAATTATCATTTTTTTATTAATTTAATTAAGCAAAGAATATTCATTAATTGATTAAATTAATTTTTTTTCATTTTTCGGAGTTGATAATTTCCTCGCATTTGCTCTTGTGTACAGGCCAATCTTTAACTTGACATTCCCTGAAAAAAATATTCCAAAATTAAAGTTTTCAAATCTTATCAAGTAAACTCAATACATACCTTCCACAATACCAAATACTCTTACACTTGGAGCATTTTTTAGTAGCAATATCAGAACACAAACCACACTGTCTAGTAGAAGTAGCCACAATCTTATCAACATCATAAGCTGCACTCAGTATCTCAGCATATCCCTTCACATGATCAATATCATCATCATAAAACAATTCTCCCTGAGCCTTTGCAATTTTCCTCCACTTCTTCCTGAATTTCTCTAAAATAGAGGATCGAATCTGGGGGATTATTTCCACTGAAATTGGGGGATTTGAAGTGCTTCCAGGGGGTGACATGCTCAGGTAACTCAGCCATCGTCGAAGCTCTATCAAGGGAGCTATTTGATCCAAAACTCTCTCATGCAGATATTTTTGTAGCTATTCATAGAGTAAAAAAAAATTAAAATGAATAATTTCAAGGAGAGAATTTTCATTTTCTTTCTACCTTTGACAATTCAGCTATTCTAAATTCATTGATTGGATAATAGGGTGCACACTTTGGATTTAATAAAAGTTCTCTCAGTGCAATCCAAATTTGTCCCTCAATTTTACAAATTTTGTCCTCCTCATTCTCTCTTATTTTCTCCCACGTAGAGATGTAAATCGTGGAGACTCCCTCTGGAGTTATTTTCTTCCAGGGTCTCTTCTCGATCAATGAAGTGAATAAATAGGGTATATCGTGAGTTGCCAATAGTCGTTTGATTACAGCAAGTGGAAGACGCTCTACAAATCCTGCTAGATACGATAAAATTGAAATGCTCTTCATTGAGATGTCAAACTCCATTTCCGTTCTTTTGAAAATTAATTCCTCCAGGCAGGAGGCGGTTTCTGATAGAGGAGAGATTATTTCTTTCTTGGAGAATATTAAATCTGTCACGTTGTTTATTGTATAATCAATTAAATCGAGTGCTGAGTCTTCTAGAGTCTCGACACTGTCAGAGTGAAATAAAACATTCTCGAGGAGGGAAACAACGATGCTCTCGTGGTAGAATACACTGTACATCATGAAAGTATTCGATGGTTCACCCTTTGCTCCGATAATAAGGGGAAATATTTTTTCTTTCCATATTGATATTTGTATTGCTTCGTAAATTAAAATTGAGATCTGGAATTGATTAAAAAATTTAAATATTGCAATTTATCTGGATTTTTTTTTTGTTTTGCTGAATATTTACCTTTTGGAAATTGACGAACCATTCTTTAATAGCTTCCTCCCTCAACGTCGTTATCTCCAAGATACTCTGCTGATGGAGAAGCATTATTTTCTGGTGAAACTCGAACCATTTTTTAGTACCAATTTCCTCAAGACTCGAAGGTTTTAGATTTTCAATTAAAGCCTCTGCCTCCCAAGGGGGCAAAATAAATTCAACATTTTCCTCACTCATTTCCTCAAGAATCTTGTATTTCTCAATTATTAATTCGATTTATTTATCTCCATAGCAACTGAAGCCATTCCCGCTATTTTTCAAAATCAGAGGGTTCTAGGGAATTGAAAAAATCCCTAGGAATTCGATTGTCGTTGGGCATTTGTTGTCATTCTACTTGCAAACACCTTCATAAATATTCCTCAAATATATTCAGTATTAAAATCTCAAATATGTAAATTTATTTCGAAAGAAACCCCTTAAAATGGAGCTTACAACATTACTGAAAAAATCAGCAGATGCAAAAGGTGAGAAAGACCTCAAAAATCTCAATAAACAACTACTGAACTAGTGAATTATCCTCAATCTCCAGATGAAAAAGATCCAGAACTTCTTGAAAAGGACGAAGGCGATCACTTCCAGTCCCTCTATTCAAAATGGAAGGGTTCAAAGGCAACCGACATAAATCAAACCTACAAAGTTATTCCAAAATTCTACTTCAAGCTTCCAAAAGAAGACGAAATTCTCCCCCAAAAATTACGCGAAGAAACTCGCGCCCTCTTCCTCCAGCGTCGTTCTCGCCAGCTCCTGGACAACAATGAATTAAAAGCCCTCTGGGTCCTCCTGGACAAACACCACAGTCCTCCACTATCAGGTGATGAGCAGTTGATAAATTACGAGGACTTCAAACACGTTGGGAAATTAGCTGGTGCCAAGTGTTCTCCCTACTTCACAGCAGTTGTATTTGCAAAATTACAACAGGGTGATCCTCACGGTAGAATCAGCATAATGGCCCTCTTCAACTACGTGATGAGAAAGGTCTGGCTGCACCAGACAAGAATAGGTCTCTCACTCTATGATGTAACTGGTCAGGGATACCTGAGAGAATCAGATCTTGAAAATTATATTCTAGAGTTGATTCCAACACTTCCACAACTCGAAGGACTAGAGAAATCATTTCACTCTTTTTACGTCTGTACTGCAGTCAGAAAATTTCTCTTTTTCTTGGATCCTTTGAGGACTGGGAGGGTGAGGATTCAGGATATTTTAGCCTGCAGTTTTTTGGATGATCTCTTAGAATTGAGGGACGAAGATCTACCGAAGGATCTGCAAGAGGCTAATTGGTTCTCAGCCCCATCAGCTCTCAAAGTTTATGGACAGTATTTAAATCTGGATAGAGATCACAATGGAATGCTGAATAAGGAAGAATTGTCTGGATATGGGACTGGTACTTTGACTGGAGTTTTTTTGGAGAGAGTTTTTCAAGAATGTCTGACTTATGAAGGAGAAATGGATTATAAAACGTATTTGGATTTTGTTCTTGCACTGGAGAATCGTCATGAGCCACAGAGTCTTCATTATCTGTTCAGAATATTGGATATTAATAATAAGGGATATTTGGATACATTTTGTCTCAATTATTTTTTCAGGGCAATTCAGGAACAGATGAAGATGCATGGACAGGAGCCAGTTAGTTTTGAAGATGTTAAGGATGAAATTTTTGATATGGTTAAACCTGCAGATTCTTGTAAAATTACACTGCAGGATTTATTGAGCTGTGGACAGGGGGATACTATGATCAGTATTTTAATTGAATTTCATGGGTTCTGGGCGTATGAAAATAGAGAAGCTATGGCTGCTGATAGTGGGGATGAATCTTCACATGTATGAAGAATTTTTTTAATAAATAAATTATTTACATTTTGTAGTTTTTATGAGTTGAGTATCATCATTCTTTGAGAGTAAAAAATTTGCCTCTCTTATTATATTTGATAGTGTCCTCTCTCATGAGAGGTAAACATAACCTTAAATCCAGGCCGGATTATGTATTATGGCTAGAAATAAATCGGAAGTGGAGGCTGCTAAGCAGAAAGCAATATTGAATAATCCATGTTTTGAGGTAATTACTGGAATTTAATAATATTTTTATATCTTTGATATTCAACTGATGACATAAGACAATTATTGTGAGGATATTCAGGAGTCTGAGATCTCACGCAAATGCTTAGATGCTAATAATTATGATCGGGACGCCTGTGAATTGCACTTTGAGAACTTCAAACGATGCAAAAAATTTTGGGTGAGAATAATTTAATTTATTGTTTAATAAATATCTTGAGAGGATTTAATTAATTCTATGGTCTCGATGCAGAATCAGGTGAAATGGTCGAGAAGACAAAAAGGAATAACCCCAGAATTGCCAGATCTGGACGAGCGAAAGAAGATAAAAGCTGATTTTATGGAAAAATTGCATAGATAGTTTGTAATTTATGATTAGTTTAAAATAAAATATTCAATTGTTTCATCAAATTAACATGTATTTTAATCATGTGTTTGATTAGTCACATTTTCATTCATCTCACTTGAAATCTGTGAATAGAGTATGTTAGGTAAATGCAATTGATATTTACATACATTATTAACTCATTGAATAACTACAGCGTGCTCTCACAAAATAGCAATCACTTAAATTGTAAATTTGGGAGGGGTTGAGACTAGTTTGTACATTGCTCCTTACATTAAATTTATCAGATAATTATAGAGTATGTTGAAAATGCATGTCAAACACTCGTACATTACCAGATTATTCATATTTAATTATTTGATTAAATCATATACATTGAAAGTGATTTTTTCCTGGAATCATTCATAATTGATTAATCAAAATATTTACAAAATTCAAAATTACAGAATTTTTGGAAAATCATGAGTAACAATTTTTGACTCTTTTTCTTGTGACTTTGAAAATTCAAAATTTGTGATTATAAATGGCACATAACCATAATTACAAAATTAATTATCAACTAATAATCGTCCGAGGGACGACACATGATAATAACGAAGAAAGTGCTTTTTTGCAAATGAATTAACACACGGATCAAACTTTAAATTTAATCATGATTAAAAATATTGTATACCAACGGAAAATTCCAATTGTCACAATTGAGAAAGAAAAACTTAATTTAATTAAAAAACAAACAAAAAAAAAAATCAGATCTAGAATAATTTTGCAACTGAATGAAAAAAAAAAAAAAAAAAAAAAATTTCATGGAAACATGGATCATTTTCACGTCAGTAGAATGAAATACGTGTGTATAATCTCAATTTTCAAATTATTATTCTTCGTTTTTAACATGCATCGTCGGCAAGTAGTCATTCTGAGTGCTCTCGTATACGAAATGTTTTTATACGGAAGTGATTGCACATTTGTCGAACCTGTATAAAAGAAAAATAAATCAATAATAAATTCATTGTATCATGTAAAAAAAAAAGACTTTGAAGAAAATAACTTACAACACAAGTTCCATAATGAATATGTGCGATCAGTGAAGCCACAGCAACAATATACATTGTAGCGAGATCATACTTTGGTAGAGCATAAGTGAAGAATGCTGCACCAGCCACTGGCAGTAATATCCAGGGTAGAATTTCACACCTAGTATTGCTCATTTGAGCTACAATAAGTCGACAGCATATATTTGAAAAAATCGTACCACTGGCAAAGTAAATGAGCCTTGGATCTTTCTCAAGTATATCACTCTGTGAATGGACCACCCAGAATGTCGTAGTAGTGAAGAACACAATGAGAGGCACTAGAGGTCTCAATGCTTCAACAAGCGTTCGGTTCTTTCCAGTTTTATCCCTGTACGATTTGTGAATATTCCACAGTACAACAGGAAGATTTGATACAAGAGCACTGGCATACAATAGTATCTCAAAAACAGTACCAGCAGTCATACCACCAGCTAGATCAAATTTCCATAGACCATGGCCAGCAATACTCGTCAATAGAAATACTAAAATAGTAGCCACCATGGATACATCATATCCCCAAGGAAGAAATAACACTCCAGTATTGTATTTCTCCCAATGGCTCAGATAGAAATTAACAAATACATTCCACAGAATAAAATACATTCTCAGTGGTGAAACACTGTGTTCAGTTCTACCAAATACTGAGTACATGCATACAGTTATGAGCATTGCTGTCCAACTGTCAAGACCATGATCAAATAATTCACCAAGTGGTCCTGATGTTTGTGTACGTCTTGCCTGTTTACCATCAATTCCATCAAGTGTATATGCCATAAATATATTAAATGCTGCCAATGCATATATCCATGTTGGTATAAGTGGATACTCTGGATGATCATCACTCGATGCATAAAAATAATAATCGTAGTGAGTGAATATCAGAAAGGTGAAAACTGTGAAGAGGAATCCGGAGAATGTTAAGACGTTTGGAGCAATCCATTTTGGACAAAACTGTAAATTTTAATTATTATTTCAATCATTCATTCATTCATTATTTATTTCTATAAAAAGCATACCTCTACCACTTTATTCCAAAATGGGTGCATAACATAGATACTCAGTGGGCTCGTATCCAGTGAGCTATACTGTAAAAAAAAAAAAAAAAAAAACAACATGGTAATGAATTTTGTCTAGTGTACTGATAAGTATTTCTTTCAATTTCCTCAACACTGTATTATCAGAAAATTTAAGTATGAAATGAAGAAAATATTACAGAGTAAGATTTTTGAATTATTACGAGAGAATAAATGGGATAATTGATACAACAAATTAATTACCTTATAATTCTCAAAACCAGTGAGATGTTCCTGCGTCAAATATTTCACATCGAGATTTATTCGTGTCATGGTTGAATAATAAAAAATATCAAATTAACTCCAAGCACAGATTATTAATTATCCTTCCGCTAATAGACTAGGTTTTTCATTAATAATTACATTGAATTTGGTTAGATCTGTAATTATCGTACAATATTCAACCACTTTTCTATATTTTTTCATTAAATCTAAGTACTTTAATATTACTCTTAATATTAAAATAAATAAATTCACTTGTCTAGACTAATTTAACAACTATTTGACAGAGATAAGTTCGTCACTCATGATTTATACACTTTTTATCCGGTTAACTATCCACCATGATAGTAAAAAAAAAAAATGCAGTGATGAAATGCGTACGCGTGCGCCTTTACACATGGAAATGCGTTTGATGGTCGAAGGGGGTGAGGGGAGGGGCGAACTTACGAAGGAGAAAAAAATCCCTGCGATGTATTTTGAATAATGGCGCCGTTTGGAAAATCGATAAGAGAGAAATCTTCATGTACAAGTGCGAAGTTAACTTCAGAGTGGTACCACGCGACAGCAGCCACGCATAACCTCTTTCTAATACATTCACAATAGAATTAATCAGGATTTTTTCCAGTTTAATCGTGAAATATTCAATAGTATCCGAGATAGAGTGACCGAAATGGCTGAAACTATGAGACAGAGTATCGCTGTGATGCTCAGGAGCATCGAGAGGTAAGAAATAATTTCCTGAAATGAAGGTTATAGTTGAGCTGTTTAAAGACATTTTTTAATATTACCAGATACAATCCTGAAAATCTGACAACTCTTGAGAAATACGTGGAATTACAAGCCCGAGAGAATGCCTATGATCTTGAGGCTAATTTGGCACTTTTAAAATTGTATCAATTAAATCCTCAACGATTTGACATTCATGTGACATGTCAGATTCTTCTCAAGGCACTCACCAATCTTCCACACACGGATTTTGTGCTCTGCAAGTGTCTTCTCAGTGAGAAAATTGTGAGTATGGAGATGAATACAATTTTTAACACTTTAATAATGAAATTAATTCTTTTTTTTAAGATGCAACAAGACCCAATCAGTCAAATAATCTACTTGGGTGACATATTGGAGCAATGTGACTTCCAACACTTCTGGGACAGAATGGTATCAATGTCTGAACTCTGTGACAAAATTGTTGGCTTTCAGGACTCAATAAGAAAATTTGTGTGTCACGTTGTTGGTATCACATTCCAAACAATTGATAAAAGTTTATTTGCCCAGTTGTTGGGTACTCTCGATGGTAAATAAATTATCATTTGATTTACCTCTTATCCACTGACTCAATTAATCCAATTTTATTAATACATTACAGACTTAACAATCAGACACTGGGTGAAGAAGTACGGATGGCAGGAGCAGAGTAAAACAGTCATTTTCATTGCTAATCAAGATGAGAACATAAAAACTAAAAATATCACTGAGAAAATTGATTTTGAAAATGTTGCTGGACTCATGGCTGCATGTCTCTAATTCTAATTCTTTCAATAAATTCATTTGATATTCTAATGTTGTTTGATTTTCTTCCTATCCCTCCCTTCAAAAAAATCAAAACTTTCCTCTTTCTCTTACGCAATCGCAACACCGTTGATACCCAGTGAGGGCGCTACCTGTGCACGATGCACATATTTTTACATCGAAAACACCGGAATATTCTCAAAGAATTACACCCCACCAGTATTACATACGCGTTCAGTATTACCCAGTCGTTGGAAGGAGATTGAAGTTTTTTTAAAAAAAATTTCTTTTTCCGTGATAAACACGTGATCATCACACATTCTCAGTGATTCTTGACGCTACAGGGCATATACACAAGTCGGAAATTTTATCATTTAATATTGCATAACAGGCAAGGCTATTTTCCTCTTTTAACGTAAATAATCTGTTAATTAATTCAAACACTCACTGATTATTTATAGATATATTAATTCAATACTCCAACTGTGTTTGATGGTTTTTTCGCATTGTCAGTCGTCACCGGCTTATGAACAATGGCTATTGTTGAGGGAAACATGATATTTATCTTCTGAATCGATTTTTCGTCATGATAACCATGAAAAAAAACGTTTGTTTTAGCTTTCAATATCGTCTTGGGATTTGGAAATCAATAGTTGAGAAGGGTTTGTCATTGTCAGTGACGACTCACATTTTAATATTTTTTTTTTTTTTCATCTATACCTCATGTATTTTTAAATAGCTGGGATGGAAACCTAAATTCACAGATCATTAACTATTGGGGTGACTCATTTATTTTCATTTGATCAACAGTGGATTTGAGTTATGTTTTATATTAATTTCTCCCAGTGGCCAATATTGAGTATTAACCCCTCCAGGCTGGTGCATTGCATCGACCCATGGGAAAATGAAAAATTCCAAGAAAAAGTGATTCTCAACATTATATCGTAAAATCCACTCATTATGAGATGAGGAAATTCAATGATAAAGTCGTGATAAAATTCTTCAATTTCCTTCTCGGAAGGTAAACTGATATATAAATGAGGAAGAGAGCTACATGGATCAATTGAAAGTGCGATAACACGAGGAACTTCCTCAAAACTTGCCACACACGACAATTGATGATGAAATGTCAAGAATAATTAAACGAAATGCAAAGAGTTTTTTTCCGCCTCTCCCATTCCGATCGGGGTATTACGTATGTGACAAAATTTTTCCATTTAGTGGAAATTTCTTGACAATTTGATATCTACAAATATTAGATTCATTATCATCACATGGCAGGAGAGTGATCATAGATCCGTGAGTGACACAATCATTATAACGTCATAATTTTAAGTCTCTTCTAATCAAGATTATGCCACTGGAGTTGATATTTTTATTTTTTCAATCAAATTTCAAATTAATTATATTGATTATTTGTTGCACAGGTAATTAATTATAGCCATTGAATCAAACTAATGAAACTTTCATCCCAACAATTTGAGAAATTGATGACTAACAGGAAACGATTGACAACGAAATGATCCATGAACAGATCATGTGCCAATATCGTGCCAAAACATTGCTGATGCATCATACTGATACAACAGTCATCTCGACAAGGACAATCCATGATTTATCATTTTACTCAAAAGTCAATACAAGCAATCGTCAATCGTAAACTCTGCAATATAACAAATATATCCGACACTAAAGTCGATTTTTATTTATTTCCCAAAACGTAAAGAAGATTCTAAAGTTCTAATAATGATAACACACACTGACAAAAGTCTCTTCTAATAAATATTTTCACAATAACGTGCATTCCCAGGGACATACCAGTTTGGACACGATACATCCAGAATTTTCGGGGTGAATGAAGAAAAAATAAAAATTCCCCCCCTTTAATTCCATATTTTCTTCTCATAATACCATTTTCTCACTGAGATATCTTTTTTTTTTCTCTCTTGTCGGTGTGAACGACTCTTTTTTTTTTCTCCTTAATATCATCGTGAAATTAAAGTGATAGAGATAACCCCGCGGGGTCGTATCGTGTGTAAGGGAATGCTGGGGCATTATGGGGTAAATAGTGGAGTAGGAAGGGTGGGGAGGGAATGGGGGGTAACGATGGATGGGCATTTGGGGTCGTGGCCTCGGTGGTCTTTTTGATACCGAGTACCCGCAAAAACGCACTTTGGACCAAATCGTTGGTACGAGTTGAAACGAATAAACTTGAGGCACTCAGACGTTTCTACTTCAGTCCTACTCTGGCTCTCTGACTTCCTTTGTTACACATTCAATTATCTCAAACGGTGCTTCTAACGATTCAAAGATCTGTCTCAGATTGTGAAAAAGAGAAGAAAACACTTTAGTAGATCATCATGGATCTTTAGCTGGGCCAGAGTCTCTAACGGAATTAGTGATTTTGTTTTTTTTTCTTGTAAACGATAATAGAGTTCTTCCTGGAGGCATCTGGTGTTCTTCCTCAGCTTGGCCACTGGGATTAGTTATTTTAACAATTTTTAAAAAATTTATTTTCTTCAAAATGTCAACAGAAACACGGACATACACTTCCAACGGTAGTATGATTGTCGTGAGCAACAGGTTACCATTTGTATTGAAAAGAAATGAGGATTCTGGAAAATTGGAGCGTAAAGCCAGGTGAGTGAAGAATTTTTTTTTTTTTTTTTTTTTAATTTTTAATACCACAAAAATAGTCAATTTAATTCATCCAATCGATTATTCAAAATTCATCAATTAAAATGAAAAAAATTAAAAATAATCAACAAGAAATATTAAGTCAAATAGAGGAAAACAAGATAGGGGGTTATCAGAGTTTATTAAATGTTGATATTTCCCCCTCTTTCTGCACTATTCGCAAATGATCTCTCTCTCATAACTTTGGATAAACAAATAAAAATAGTAAAAAAATATTAATACCAGGAACACAACATCACGTGACTCATAATCAGTCTGATAATAATCCTCAATGTTTGTTATTCATTGGTAGAATAAAATTGGAGGAATAAAAAAGAAAAATATCTGCACAACTGTTTGCCAACAATCAAGTATTACACTGATTATAAGTGTTAACGTAGGTTCTGGCGGTTATCTCTTTATAAGGCATTTCTCTCGATGAATTTGATACTAAAGAAATTATTCTCAATCCAAATTATGATAGTTTTTTTATTCAGACTACCAGCAGACATCATTCTCTTATTTAATTTCAGTGCTGGGGGTCTTGTAACAGCTGTTGCACCAGTCGTTATCAGTGGAAATGGCCTGTGGGTGGGATGGCCGGGTATGCACATGGATAATCAAAATGAACCAATTCCAGAGTCTGATCCTAATGACAAGACACCGACAGCTGGTTTATTATCAAGCAAGGTATCAACTATTTCCAATTACATGTCTTAACACCTTTGATTATCATTATTTAACACATACGTGAACAATCAAGCCTTTTATTCTATAAATATAATATCGACGCAGTTGCATACCCTTGACAATGACAGTCAGCATGATAAATATTGATCATGACGTCAGAATGGTGTTTTTTTTTAAATATCCAAAATCCAAATTTATCTCATGAAATGATTCTTGTCGATAGATCACATTCATTCAGATCAAGATAAAATCACAGACACAATAATATTGACAGCAAATAGTTCATAGCATTGACCCTTTATCCATTGAAATTGTTTAGACGAGAAGTAAATATACATAGTTGTTTGATATTATTTTATATCCATTGGTATGGTTTTTGTTGACCTGACAGGAGTGCACGTGTCAAATAATCAAAGTCGAGAGGTCTGGGTTATCGTTTAATTCATGGACATATCTCTCGAATGATTCTCTTTGAAATCATAATCATGAGAGTTTTAGATATTAAATTTAAATCTGATTTCAGTGGTTTAAGGGCTCATTGAGAGTTTAAAATATTGAGAAATAATTGAAAAAAAAAGGGGAAGAAGTAGAAAAATGTAAATGAGTATGATAAGAAACGAGAAAGCCAAATGTTTGATTATTTATTTGGGTCAAGATTATATATCAAAGGCATTTCAGTGATAGCAGATGTCTTGTGGAGAGAAAATATTTTTCATCATTTAGAAAAAAAAAAAAATCGTCAACACAAGGAATTTCGTTGGAAAATAATTGTTATTGATTTATCTCTCAATGTTTTATTATGATGACCTGATTAATCCGAAAATCGATATTTACGAATAATGAGTCGAGCCCGCGACTCATATTCATCAACCAATGGACACACTCAGACTGACATTAAGCTTTTTGTTGATAATAACTCGAGTGATTATTCATAAACATGCTATTAAGACTGAGGTCGATATCGTATGTGAATACATGCAGGGGGTCAATCGTTGAGTCTGTAAGGCATGTAAATACATAAATTATCACTACTGTCATTAACTCTGTTACGTCTCGTTTCTCGGTGCCCCTTTGAGTAATTGGCAATTAGATAAATCTTATGTGAAAAACAATATTAATGTTTTATCTGGTTAAAAAATTGGAAATACCATTGATAAAATTGAATTAAATAAATACAGGTCGTAGCAGTCCACGTCGAGCCTGACATCTTTGATGCCTACTACAACGGCTGCTGCAATGGTACCTTCTGGCCCCTTTTCCACTCAATGCCCGATCGAGCAACCTTTATTGCTGAGCACTGGCGTGCCTACGTAGCAGTGAACAAGGAATTTGCAGCGAAAACCGTTAGAGCTCTGGAGAAAGTTCACGAAGAACAAGCTAAACAGTCAAATGGTACACCCCTTGTTTGGGTCCACGATTATCATCTCATGCTTGCAGCAAATTGGATAAGACAAGCTGCTGATGAGAAAGATCTCAAGCTCAAACTTGGATTCTTCCTTCATATTCCCTTTCCACCATGGGACATTTTCAGACTGTTTCCTTGGGCCGATGAGATTCTCCAGGGAATGCTGGGCTGTGATATGGTGGGTTTTCATATACAGGACTACTGTCTGAATTTTGTTGACTGCTGTCAGAGGTGTCTTGGCTGTCGTGTCGACAGGAAGAATCTTCTGGTTGATCATGGAGGCAGAACTGTAAGAGTTCGACCACTTCCCATTGGAATTCCATTCGACAGATTTGTCTCTCTTGCTGAACAAGCTCCCAAGGTAATCATGACCAATCAGAAAATTGTCCTGGGAGTGGATCGTCTGGATTATACCAAGGGCTTGGTACATCGGCTCAAGGCCTTCGAGATGCTCCTTGAAAAACATCCTGAGCATCGTGAACAAGTAACAATGCTCCAGATTGCTGTACCCTCCAGAACTGATGTCAGAGAGTATCAGGAATTGAAGCTGGAGATGGAGCAGCTTATTGGCTCCATCAATGGAAGATTTACTACACCCAATTGGTCACCAATTAGGTATATATATGGATGTGTCAGTCAGGATGAACTTGCTGCATTTTATAGAGATGCTGCTGTTGCTCTTGTGACACCACTGAGAGATGGAATGAATCTTGTCGCCAAGGAATTTGTCGCTTGTCAAATTAATACACCACCAGGGGTACTCATTGTTTCACCTTTTGCTGGAGCTGGAGAAATGATGCATGAGGCACTTATTTGTAATCCTTATGAGATTGATGAGGCTGCTGAAGTTATTCACAGGTACAAAAAAATCATTCATTTTCATAATTATCGATATTATTGTTGTTATTATCATCAAATTTCTAGAGCTCTAACGATGCCAGAAGACGAACGTACCCTCCGAATTAATCACCTGAGACGTCGTGAGCGTCTCTATGACGTCAATTACTGGATGAAATCCTTCCTCCAGGTGATGGGTTCACTGGAAGAGAGGGATTCAGTGGGTGCAACAGTTATGCAGCCAGTGACAATGGACGACTTTGATGATTACTTAAGCAAGTAAATATCGAATGCGCATAATTATGCATAATCTGATGCCCAATCATGTATACAATACTTTTGGCTTTGAAACATGCATGAAGAGACAAAAAATAATAAATCCCCTCCCCCCCCCTCTACCTGATAATTCTTATCAATAAAATCCCTCTTTCTCTCCTCGTCTACAAACAAATATATTATTGCACAATCATGTCAAGCATGGCTCGGGTACGACAATGACGTGGGGGCGATAAGAATGTCGCTTATAATTAATGGCAAGCTATAAAATAAATGAAAAAGAAAAAAAAGATAGGTTGATAGTAACGGGCTTATTAATGAGAATGTTAATAAATTATCGATATCTATATTTATGCATTTCCAATAAATGCATTTTATATAACGATTAATATCACCCACGACTAGTCGTTACTCGACTCATCAACTAAAGCCGAGTAACGGTCAATTGACTCTACATGTCCCCCAGGTATATCGGTGATAATCACAAATTGGCATTGCTACTTGATTATGATGGTACACTTGCACCAATTGCAACTCATCCAGACCTAGCTATACTACCACTGGAGACGAAAAATGTACTTCAAAGGTTGAGCAATATGTCGGATGTTTATATTGCCATTGTATCGGGAAGAAATGTCAGTAATGTTAAGAGTATGGTGGGAATTGAAGGGATAACATATGCTGGTAATCATGGACTTGAAATATTACATCCTGATGGTAGTAAATTTGTACATCCAATGCCTGCTGAACTCGAGGGCAAAGTTGGTAGTCTGATGCAAGCCCTACAGGATCAGGTAGTAAGGATTGATCAATTTTGGTTTTTTATTTTTTTTCTTCGTTCTAGATAAAATTGATCTCTTAATTGAGAGTGATTATTTTAGTTATGCAAGGATGGTGCATGGGTGGAGAATAAGGGAGCTCTTCTGACTTTCCATTATCGTGAAACACCCATGGAGGGAAGGCCTAAGATGATTGAACATGCCAAGAGACTGATTGAGGAGGCAGGATTTAAACCCTGTCCTGCACATTGTGCACTCGAAGCTAAACCACCAGTTGAGTGGAATAAGGGGCGTGCATCTATTTATATTTTACGTACGGCATTTGGATTGGATTGGAGTGAGAGAATCAGGATTATTTATGCTGGTGATGATGTCACAGATGAGGATGCTATGAAGGTGAGTTTTTGAGATTTTTTTTTTAAAACACTTATCAACAGAAATATTGATCGATTCAATGGTTTTTTTTTAAGGCATTGAAAGGTATGGCAGCAACATTCAGAGTTGCTTCCTCCCACATAATACGCACATCAGCAGAAAGAAGACTTCCAAGTACAGACTCGGTATTGACAATGTTAAAATGGGTAGAGCGACATCTCAGCAGACGTAAGCCCAGAAGTAACAATAATGAAATAAGATCAAATAGGTATAGACGCAGCAGTGGTGGAATAACAATGGAAATGTCTTTCACTGAGCCACAATCACTTGCTTCCTAAATAATTTCGTGTGTTAAAATCCCCTAGATCTTATCATTTATTTCTCAATGTCAGTGTTTAGGGTGTGAGTGGATTTAAGAGACTGCTGTTGAATCAAATATCCCTTATCCCTTGGGACAGTCATTTTCACTTTATTTTTTTATTTTTATTTTTTCCCAATTTTGTCTGACAACTGCGGTCAATTACGAATCCTCTCAGTTGTAGTATTTAGGCTTAGTTGTAGAATTCGTATTGCTCAAAATAAATGAAAAAAAAAAAAAAAAAAAAGAAAATGATGCGAAAATCTGGATCAATGGTAATTTCGTTTCTAAATAGTGGATTTTATTAAAAAATCTCACCGCAGTGGAGAAAATATGGGACTCAAATGAAATTCATTCAATTTTATATAAATTTTTATACAACAAAGGGTTTTCCAACATCATGCTATTTGAAAGTAATTCACAATGATCATTAATAAATTTACTCATGTTTTTTTTTTGGTAGAAAATGAAATCATGAGTCATGTCAAATAGTTAGTTATTAAGAAAAATCTAGTGTTATCAGTCGGTTAAAAAAATAAATAAATTCATGTAAGAATATGTGCTAATATCACGTACTTATTCAATGGAAAGAGTATTTTTCTATGAAGAGATAGAGTATGCGATCCTTTAATTTGTTTTTATCAGTGTTCCATATCTCGTTCAACACTGCGGAAAACTAGTATTCTGTACGCATTAAAAATTCATATCCCCCCCCCATGAAAATTGAAACTTGTCCTAATTTCTGAAGATGAAAGATATATATTTATAAGAAAGAAAAATTTAGAAGAATTAAATTTGATAAACATAGAAGAAAAAAACATCAATGTAATACTCTGAAATGTACAAATAAACCAAAAAAATGATTTTCCACGTGTGAAAAGAATTATTCAAATTTTTACATTCACCCCTTTTATCCTTATTCATAAACCATCAAAATATTTTCATTGGCCATCAGAATGAGTGAATACAACTCCTCCCACGAACAAATTTTACCCTTGAGATTTTTGAGAAATTATGTTGAATGCATGTGTAAGGAACGATTCCCATAGCATCAGGGGATTTTCCCGGATTCTGGAAGCCAATATCCCATACATTTTCAACAAACTTTCTAGCCACCAGGTAAAACCAACACTGTATAAAAGAGCGATTACACGGTGTCCATTTCAGATGGATAGAGAGAATTCTGAAATAACTGAAAAATGTTGAAAATAGGGAGGACATATATCCCCCATTGACAATACAGCAGAGATTTTTTTTTTTTTTCCGCCTTTCATTATTTGAGTGATGTAGGTAGGAGGGGGTAAAAAGGGAATGGGAGAATCCCAGTGGCATTATCTCCGGCGTTTTGCCGATTCAATTGTCTGGATGAAGAAAGGCAGCGTTTAACAACAGTTTAATAAAAGGCAAACAGCACTCGCCTTTACCTTCTTACAATATGCCCCCTTTTATCTCACTCTTATACACCATCTCACTCTTGTGGCTTGCTTCCGTCTATTTTTTAACCTCCTATATATTATGTTTTTCATCTCAATACCACCAAGGATTATTCGCCTTTCAGGGGTGGAGGGGGGAGAATACACACATAGCCATCATGAAACCACGAGACGGAAATGATGGTTTTTGGGTGGAGGAAGATTTTCAATTGCTATAATACGCACGAGCGATTTCTTTATTATCATTTTTTTTTTTTCTTTAAATTTCTTTAAAGTGTTTTCGTCTTTTGGGCTTTGAAGAATATTTATGGTAGGATTATACTGTTGATTATTTTAGTATTATTTATTTTTAGAATTTTGAAAAATTGTGATTATTATTATTAAATTGTAAGGTATTATTTAAAATTATTTTTTATATAAAAAAAAATCTGCCCGAAGCCACTAACCCAGTAGAATATTTAGCCCCAGGATAACACTGGCGAGGGCAATCGATCTATATCCCCTCTGTCTTCCTCATCTCTCTCTCTCTCTCTCTCTCTCTCACCGAGTGTAATTACACGGGCGTTGAATTTTTTATCGTACTGAAACAATGACGTATTTTCAGACTAAACAACAACCAAGAGAGAGCCGACTAGTATTCTTCCAGTATAACCCGATGAATTGAAACTGGAAAATTTAATTTTTTTATTGACATTTTGTGTAATATAATAATCGGTTAAAATGATTTAATTCTCATGAATATTTTGGATCATTTTTTTTTTTTTAAATTGATGTTCAATTAATTCCGGGTGGGGGGGGGGGGGGGAATTGAAGGGTTTTGGGGATAAATCTAGGGGATGATGGAGACTTTAAGAGGTGGATGAGTGATTGTAACGTATAACCCGTTAAAAAAACATGGGATTTTGGTGGTGAATGCATTGAAGGTATTCTGTCAATGTTTACATTGGTGGGCTCACACGATGAGATTTCCGTGTAGCTTGGGGATTTAACGTCCAGTCATCTGTATCACTCATGATTTTTTTTTCTTTCTCTTCTTGGATTAGTAGAGAATATTTATCGAATTTATTATATAAATAAATAAATAAATTATTATTTTTATCAATATTCAATGTTGCATGGAAAAACAAATGGAATAGATAACGAAAAGAATCGTTAATTGGTTTTTGCCCAAACAATTTGAAAATACACGACTAACGAGAGGGTTTCCATTGCTGAGGTTTTTTTTCCCACATTGCCTGACAAAAAGAGATGGCTTTGGTGGTGAGAGGAGAGATTGTATCTGGTTGTACCAGGAATAAAAAAAAAAAACAAAAATCATGTTGTTGTCCAATTATGGAAAATTAATTGGCGAAATGTTCTATCGCGCCTCAGTGATATATATTGCATCGGTTACATTTGTGGGATGTGTACTATTTCGTGTATGTATCAGTGGGTTTCCGATCGGCCTTTGACAGTGATGTAATAATTAAAGTAATTAACGTGTGGGGGAGTTAATTGAAACGGGATGACTTTTTTTTTTTTTAATTAATGAAAATATCGAAATATTTTTTTTTCCATTTTGTAAAATTTATTAATAATGATTTTTTTTTTTGGATGAATAGTGGGGCAAAATGGGCAGTTTTAATTTAAAAATTTCAAGTTGAATTTAAAAGAAATATTTTTAGAGATTATTTTTCTCAGTGTGCTGGATATATAAACACGTCGGTATACTCCAGCAAAGTCTTTTCATCCAAAAAAAAAAAAAAAAGAGAAAGATAAATATTGACACTGGTGATAATCCCATATCGCTGTGAATGAAAAATACCAATTTTCTTTCTTTTCCATTTATGATATTTAATTAAGCTCATTAAACAATAATTTTCCCATTAATTCCTTTATTATTTTGATTTTATAAAAGAAGAAAAAAAAAAATAATAATAATTTTAAATCTTCACGGCGCTGATACAGTGACAATACAGATGTTTTCACATCTAAGGAGCGTGCTAAGTGGATGGACCGGCGGTAACTGCGGGATACCTGGTAAAGGCCAACAGTTATACATAAGTGCAGTTGAGGGCCCCAACGAGGAGTCGACGAAAAGGACCTGTCGATTATTCCCCAAAGGGAGGAAGGGGGAGGGGTGAATTGAAGTCTGCCGCCCGGAGAATAAACGAAAAAAAAAAAAAAAGTAGCGAAGAGGACTTATTAGTGGAGCGGTTACACTTGACTGGGCGCGCCTTTTTGCCTTGGCAACTTTTAAGTCTCGAGAGAAAAAAAAAAAGTGAAATATTGAAAATTCATAAAAGCCAATGGGAAATTGATCCTGGGATAATAATCCAGAGTTTTTATTTTTTCTTTCCCCCCCTCATTCTTGCTTCTAAATTTCACTCACCCCGGGATACCCATTTTTTTTCTCCCTCTCCTCTCTACAAAATAATATTTTTCTTCTTCATCGATTCTATTTGCTGTATTCCAAGAACTGTCAATATACTCAATGAAATATTTTCAATCCCCTTGAAATTATTATCCCCTCAAATTTTTGATATAAACAAATTACTTTATACTCATTTTGTAGTATGATTAAAATACCCCTACCCCCTGCTCGGTTCATACAGAGTATAGACGGTAATCCTGGGTGAAGGATAATCCCGAATCCTATATGTACAATGTTCTGACGTTGGGTAGGAATAATCCACACACGTTGACCATATATTTATTATTAAACCCCGAATAAAAATATTTAAATAAATGTAAATTTTCCTAGAATTAAATATAATTTTTTAAACCCATAATTTATAAAAAAAAAAAAAAATTACATTTGAAAATTTCCAGCAATTCCAGCAGAAATGTATAAATAAATAACAAGAATTAGTTGGATAAAACATGGCATGATGGAGATCATCAACAATAAGATGGAGAGGAGGCTGTCTGGGAGGAGAGGAAAGGGGGGGTATTGGGATAATAATGGACCCCCAGATTTAACGCATTGTCAAACATTAGATTGGTAGGGATCACCGTGCAAACACGAATGTTAAAGGACCGGCTCACCGGATAGTACCAAACGATTAACGCGTGGATTAGGATCAGTCCCTGCAGATTTTCACCGATCAGAATATTTTTTTTTTTCTTCATGCTGCACACATGCGTGCATACTCTTTACAGAATGCTTCCAGATCTACTTTGGGCATTTTTTTTTTTCCCTCTCATTTCTTTCATTCTCACCCCTCGTTGGTATTAATGGGTATTATACTGGGAGAGAGGTTGTATTTGAATAATAATTCGGATCGATTACGTGTGAACAATAAAAGTGGATTTATGAGAAATTATTATTTCTTTCAAAAACTAGTTGTGGAATTATTATAATTATTAAAAAAAAAAATGACTAAAATTTTCTAAAAATTATTAAAAAATTTACTTTTTTTTTTTGTAAATAATTGTCAAGATTCACCAGGATTCACATTGTATATCCTCCCAGCATCCTTCTCACTAAACCCAGTACCAAAGCACCGAGAGAGGGTGTCATGGTGATGGGCGTGGCTTGAAAAATCGGAATATAGCCACGCCTATCGTCCAGTCGCATCTCTGGAATTGTTAACCGATGGGGGGGTTGTTTCTCCCCTTTGTACAATTTAATAGTGGAGAGGGTGGGCCAATGCCATAGAATTACCGGGAAGCCTCACTGTCACTCTCGAGAAACTAGAAACCATCGTATATCATCGAGTCATTCTCTCTTCCACGCTGGACATTTATCGTACAGCCATCAAATTCCAGTATATGATATCCTTGGAGACTGTGCAATTTTTTTTTTCTTTGTTTTTTTCATTTATTTGTGCTGTGAATTTTCGTTTAATAACGAGTGAATTGTTTTTTCCAAAAAATTGTGAAATAAATTGAATTAAAAAAAAAAAAACGAGTGATTAATTAAAAAAAAATAGATGTATATTGATGAATCGAGTAATTAATGTGCAAGTGATTGTGTATAATTAACATGGTGGAAAGTACATACGCGGGTGATTCACCAAGATCTCATTCACCAATGACCGAGCCATCGAGTCCCCTCCATGATACTCCAGGATTATCAAATAATCATAATAATTATCATCACAATCATCATCGATATCTCTACAATTACTCACCGGAGAGTATCCAGCAAAAATTGAGAGCAGAGTTGTCAGCAAAAGAGATATCAAGGAGTCCAGCAAGTCCAGAAAACTCGAGACATCATCGTCGGGATCAATTGGCAAAAGCAAACAGTTCGTCTGCCTCAATGTCATCGCCCACATCTTTATTTACCATTGACAGTATATTAGCACCTAGACCCACAGGTAGTGTCAGTGTTACTCCAGCAACTAGTACAAGTGGACTAGCTATTCTTCAGGGTTGTACTTCTGATACCGTCGGCTCACCACCAAGAACACCATCAACTATTCATCCACTCCAACAGCAACTTCATCATCTTGCCTTTACTCCAGCTGATTTTTTGGGTAAAATTGAATTGAATATTTTTTTTTTCAAAAAATTCATTCATTCGAATTAAATCATCAGGTTTTCTTGATATCACGCCTTCTTTAGTTAAATCCGTTCAAGTCCAACCGCGGAGAAAGGAAAAATCCCCTCTGGGACACGTCGCGATGAAAATTCTTTTCAGACCCTGAGAAGCGTAAACTTGGTATTTTTTAGTCTCACTCTCGACTCTGGAGGATGGGATGAAAGAGTATAAAAATGTGATGGATTTTTTTTTTTTTTGCGAATTATTTGTGAATGGATTTATAAGAATCTCTGGGGGGAACTATATAAGATGAGAGTTTTAGATATTTTCCTTGGGGAGGGGGTCTAAAAGCTCACTGACAGATTGACAAGAAATGTATAAATTTAAAACTTTACCTTTAAAGCTGCTGCATATCCAGGATTGTACTCTGGTGGTTACGTAGCAGCAATGGCAGCAGCCGGTGTATCATTGCACGCTCAACCAGCCTTTTATCACTCAGCTCATCCATACCAGATGAGTCCCAATGGTCCTGGAATTGGTCCCATGACAAAACGAAAAAGAAGACACAGAACAATATTCACGGAGGAGCAGTTGGAGCAGCTGGAAGCAACATTTGATAAAACACACTATCCGGATGTCCTGTTGCGTGAACAGCTTGCACTCCAGGTTGATCTCAAGGAGGAGAGAATTGAGGTAAACAATAAAAGAGAATAAACATTTATACTGATGAAGTGTATGCTTTTTTTTTTTCTCCTTCCAAACTCGAGTATCGAACCACTGGAATAAATAATTCTTTAGCAAATACTTGGCGACCTTGGACCCCACCCTAATAGGGAAGTTTCAACTGACAAATTGCTTTTTTTTTTTCTTCCTCGAACCCTTCGGCATATACTATCGGGTTTCAGTGATAGACAAACAGTCGAACACCGTCACGGACAATTTATCTGTGAAAACTTGTGGCTTCCAGGGAGCTGCGGGGGTCCCTCTCGTTTCCCTTTCAATATTTTAATGAAATGTTGAACATGACTGAGTCAATTTGGTGAAATTATATTTGCCAAGTTTTTTTTTTTTTTTTTTGTTAATTTTGACAGAAAATTATTCTGTCAATATTTTAAAAAACATTTCTGTCAATTATTCCTGTCAAATAAAATTGCCTCCTAAAATAAACTCTCGATCGATTAAAAAAAAAAAACTCGATTACTGAAGTGAACAATTCCCGGATTGACGAATAAATGAATAATTAATTTTTATATTACCCAGATCGCACACTGGATTAAAAGCTCCAGCGATAATTCATATAATTCTATGTAATTCCATCACTGCCGATGCATTTTAATTACATAAATGCATTTTACAATAATAAAATCACGCAAATTCACTAGATTTCCATTTCATCAACATTTGTTTTATTAAAAAAAAAAAAAAAAAATCTCTCTTATTTCCCTTCAGTATGTTATTCCTCTTTATATTCTCCATTCCCAGAATATATTCAACTGTATTGTATTCCTTTTCCTTGGTTATGGCTTAACTCGATGGGTGTGCGATTCTCGTTTCACTGCGCTCGAATGATTCACGAAAAGGGCGCACCGCACGGTTTTCTTCACCCCCCCTCCCCTTGAAAAATGACGAGAGGAGGATTTAAATATACACATATATCCCAAACATCACCCATTTTCCGTGAATATTTTTTCTTTAAAAAACATTTATATCAGATAATTTAAAAAATGGTGGATCAATTTTTTAAAAATTAAAAAAAATAAATTCTGCATCAAAGTCAATATAAATATCACGGACCACCCACACAGGTGAAAAAAAAAATCTCATCATTCTCGAGTTTTTGAGATTTTGAGACAACATATACCTGGATATACCGTCTATACACCTGCCAAGTTTTCTTTATTTGCTGAGAATTAGTATAAGGATTTCTGTTATTTCCAAGAGGAAAAATGTATACGTGAAAAACTTGAAATATTTGATTTACACGCGCAACATGAACATTCTCCAAACACACCGGTCCCAAATAAAAGGGAGAGTCAAATATTAGAAGAAAAAAAAAAAAAAAAAAATGAAAATATCAACTGATGATTCTGTTTATATAATTGCAGGTTTGGTTCAAAAATCGTCGAGCAAAATGGCGCAAGCAAAAACGCGAGGAGCAAGAACGCATCCGTAAACTACAATTGGAGCAACGACAGAGAAACGATGATGGAATAACTCCAACAATGTCACGAGGACATTTATCATTAAATAGTCAACATGATCATGACACAGACAGTTCTGATCTCGAGGTTGCGTAGTTATTATTAAATAAAATACCCGGTGATGATGCTTTGATAATGAGTCAAAGAAAATAATGTGAAATAATGTTATTACGAATGACATAAATATCACTAATTAATAAATTAGTATAAAAAAAATTTTTAAAAAAATCAAAATAGTAGGAGAAATTAAATATGTAAATACTTTAAAATGTAAATATTAGTAGACGTGTACATAATGCTTGATAAATGTGTATAAATATTGAATAAATTATTGTGAATTAAATAATCTGGATATATTTAAAGAGATACCTCATTGAATTGTCCACGAGAGATAGTACGAATAAAAAATTATGAGAATAGTATATTCATATTAAACATCTCAATCTCGCCCTGGGGTTGGCAATTACCGACACAAGGACGTCAGTATGAGGGTTTTGGTGGAAATTCGCAGCAGCGTAAAGTTAGCCCGAGTTTCCAGGGGTAAGTACATAAACCCTCAGGGGCAAACCGAAACTAAGACGATTCCCGGTGCAAGTTTAATGGTCCCCTCCCCCCCGTTGGTGAAAGGAGAGAAGAGTACAAGAGAGCGTTGAGACCTAAAGACGCTCGACTTAAGTGGTTCTGTTTCTATTCCCTTCCCCCCCCCCCCCCCCCCACCTCTAGTTCACGTATCTACCTCTATTTTCCTTTATTTTCTAGAGTGAAGAAATTCACAAGAGCTCAATTATTCAGGTGACCAAAGTCAGTGGCGTTGGCCGAGCGTGAAGGGTGAGCCCAGTTTGTGAGCTTGTTAAGGACTTTTAGGTGGCTTTGTTTGGGATATCAACAGAAAGCCGCAATTGTAACTGGTACAAGAGCCGAATACTCTATTCAAAATATACAAATAGTGGTTTTTATTAAGAGGCAATCGAGTGACAAATTCTTCTTTAAAAATTTTCAATTTTTTTTTTTTTACAAAGTTGATTGAAAGAATTTTCCTCTGTATATTTTCTTCAATAGAAAAACAAACATGCTGGGCTATTATATTTTTCAATTGTTGAAGAATTTTGATTTTCATACTGACATTTTATTTGTCGAAGAAAGTCATATTATTTCTTTCTTTAAACTCTCATGTGTTCATCAAATTTTTATGAAATCTCCCCCCCCCCCCCTTCCTCTTTTGTTTCTACATTTATTCCACTGTTTGTACAATTTTCCACTTACTCCTTTACACGAACTCTTATTAACAACTTGATAAGAGTTTTAATTCTCTCAGTTTTTTAAATTAAAGAAAAAATTACTTTTATCATTTTCTCATTCTAATAATTTTTTTTTTATTTGTGAAAAAGCCATTTCTGTATTTATTCTCAGTCTGAATGAGTTTCAATTGTATTCCGTATTTTTCATTGCATCATTTTTCCTAATTTTTATAAAAAAAAGAAAATTATAATCCAACATCAATAATTTTCAAAACTTGCACAGGATGTAAATAAAATTGACTGCACTCAGCAGACCCAATAGTAATCACCAGAGTGACCATAAATCTCCTAAAAGACGTAACTCTGATTAAATATCCCACCCCATCACCAAGATTAAAAACTGGTGGTCCAACAGAATCAACGTCCATCATAAAATAAGTCCCGGATAATTTAAAAATGCCTACACAACAATTTTCACACCTCAATATACCAAAAGAATATTTCAAAAAAAATTGCTCAACAATTTTCCAAAGTGACTCTTCAGTATAAAGCCGCCCACTCACTCCCCTCATAATATCAATTTCAAATATAATATCACCAATCTTAAAGTGCCTCAACAAATTCATATTCCCCTCACTCACATACTCTCTCTTTGACGTTGTAACATCACTTTGAACTCTACTCAAAGTGTAATATCTATCTCCACACATGACAATTGTATCAACTGTCTTCGAGGTCCAATATTCCGGTGCCATAATACAACACATACCAGCAGCAACAACATAACACGCATACACCTGTTTTCCACGATTTTTCATTGAAAATATTTCCTCCGTCGGATGTATTTCACCCCAAAGAGAGAATACCTTCTCCACCTCTTCAACATAATACTCATGCCACTTCATCTTCTTCTTTGAGTCTTCAGTGCATCTTGTCCAAATGATATCATAAATCTTCAACCAATTTAGCTTCTCAACAGCTCCAGCATAGTCATCAGGAAGTGCTACTATTTCCTCAGTCTTCCAGATCTTTTCAACTCTAGATTTTCCCGGTCTTCTCTCCAAAAACGCAAGATTGTGAATCTTTACACAATTGTAAGTGATCTTGAACACTTGAATCAGAAGATCATTTCTGTCCCAAGGACTCCTGATATAGGAGTAAGCTCTCAACATTAGAATAACAATGTGACGATTCAACGTATACCTCGAGGTGAATTTGATTATGCATGCATTGCCTTGGTCATCCCAGTATCCATACCTATCACAACGATAGGGATTGTAGATGTACCAGAAATTACCATCTTTCCACACAGCCAGAGAGAATCTTGAATTTCTTATAATAAAATTTTGAAGATTGTCTGGAAGATTCCAGAGGAATTGCTCTATTGATTCACTGGCTTTGTGAATTGGTGGAGGATCCCGGTGGTTTATCTTCTCCCAGCCAAGTTCCTCGGTCATCTTCATGAGCTCTGGACGCTTCGACTGTTTGATTTTCTTGACCGATGGCTCGAGATATGACCAACTGGTTTCTTCGATTTTTGGAAGCAACAATTCATCTTCTAGGTCAATTTCTACTGAATATTTGTAGTTGTAGACAACTAGATCATCTAGTTTGAGGGTTTTTTTGATGGGCAAGCTGCCTATGTGGATGAACAGCGTCCAGGCGTGATCGTAGATGTAATCTATGTTTGAGCTCGTGATGTATTTGTATCTGCAAAGGATTTCAGTGGTAGATAAAGCGCTCTCGAGGGGCTGAAAATAATAGAATTTATGATTACTCACCTCAACTGGGTTTTGGCAAGGAGAGCCACGAGTGCCTGATAGAAACAAAACTTCCAGGTCTTCTCACGTCCCCTTCCTCCACTCAATTCAATCAGATGCATACCCTTCATACCTCGCAAACACACTCGAGTGTAGACACGATTTTCATCGGTTTCAGATGACAATTCCGTGGTTATGTAGTCACCATCAACCAGACCAGGATTATCACCGGTGGATCGGTCAACTAGGAGTAATTTTGTCGAGTGGGGACATGTTACAGGGATTCTTGCATGTCCAAGTTCTTTGAAATGTGCAAAATTCACCGATTCTTCAAGATTTTCTGGATAGATGTCTTGGCAGGGTAGCAAACCCATCAATTTTCTCTTCTCCAGAATTTTTAAATTTTTCTCATCCTCATAAAAATCGCGGGATACACATGGCCATAATTTTGGCTCAGTTTTGTTGATTGAGGGGTCAGTTTTGTGGATAAACTAGAGAATTTTGATAATTAATTTTTTGAAAAATTAATTGTTTAAGAAAATATTGATACTTGGGGATCTCCTTTCATATTACGCCAAATTCTTATTTTCTCGGTAGGATTGAGACGGTCAGGGAGTCTCGTACGTTCACGAAGATTGAAAGTATCGAGCGGAAAGCAACAGTGGGATGGTGCTTGAATATCATCATAGTTGAGCAAGTCGGGTAACCTGGTGAGTTGAGAAGCCTGACGCTGATCGAACTTGTCATCTCTTTCAAGTTTTTTCTCATTCTCCAAATACCTAAATTCACCGTATCATTTATGCTCCAAATGTTCATATTAAATTATCATTTTTTTCTTTCTCTCACGATTTCATGTAAATTCTCCACAAAGGATCATCCTCTTGACACTGCCATTTATCTTCTTTACACGGATCATTATCATCAATTCCGCTCATTATCAAATTTTTTTTTTAACTCACGAGAATTTTTCTTGGTTATTATAAATTTAATCGTAAATTTAGGACAATAAAAAAGAAATAAAAGAGCATCAATTTTATTCCATCTTTTAATTATACATTAAATTTTAAGTGGATGTATGTAATACCTCGTTTAACCGAGGGTGCAGTAAATTACTGTAAAATACTCAACGAACAAAAGTGAAAAAGAGACTAGGGGGGGAGAGGGGTCTCTACAGGGGGTTGTCCATGATTTTGTAATTATTTTCCCGACAAGGCAGACGAAGCCATACAGCTTAGAAAGGCAATCTCGACGAAGCCAATAACGTGACGCAAGATTTTCCCGGGTGTTTATAAAATTAAAGAGATTCTGCTGAGTTAAAATAAAATTTTTGAGATTTGAACAAAAAAAAAAAATTTTAAATTAATTTTTTATTTTCATAATTAAAAAAAAAAAAATTATTCCATCTGTTGAATGTATCTATTATGTGCACCCAATATTCAGTTATACACGACACACATATTCTTGAAAATAGCCTAAGGGGTGAATATGGTTGCAAGCGCACAGCCCAGAACAATCCAATTAATTTTATTTTAATTACCGGTTGGTTGAGCGTATGAGAGGGGGGGGGGGGGGGGGAATGGTACACCATGTATGCACCGATTATTATTGTTTCGAGACGAATTTACCCCCTTCGCTTCCATTTGCAACTGATGTGTATAGATTTTTTTTTTTTAATTCATCAATTTTCATTTTTCATTAATTTTTCTCAATTAATCAATTGCTCTATTTTTAAATTATTAACAAAAATAGTAAAAATTGATTCTAATATTGTTGAAATGAAATTAATAAATAATTAAAAATTGAAAATATGAAAAATTTATAAAATAAATATAAAATTTTTCAAGATAATGTTTAAATAAGCAGTAAAATTGCCCGCGAGCCTTTTAATTACCCGACGTTAAATTCTTTATCTCTCTGGCTTGGGCCATAGCTGAAACAATTGGCCATGGCACGCGCGTTGAGCGTACCCAGTGCTGTTTTGAAACCAAACAAACCCCCCAATGTTGATACGCGGTAATAGAATAATCTGGCAACTGATTCCGGGGATATTGCCAACGGGCATACGAAACCCACATGATTTTTCTGGGTTAACCAGATGCATATCGTGAAATCTAAACCCCCGTCGCCCCCCTCCCCCACTTTCTCGGTAACTATCAGGGTTGTTCACCCTGTTGGCACTATTACAGCCCAGGTGGGAATTAACGCCCGGCCCAGGCCTGGTCAAGGCTTGGACCAAGGCTAGACAAGCCTGTCCGAGGCTTGGTATTCTGGCCTGGTCCAACCCTGGAATGGAACACGGGTTCAAGCTTGATCCATGGGTAGACGCCAAGCCTTGGTCAAGCCTTGGACCAAGCTTCAACCAATATCCGATTAATATTTGCATAAAATGTTTAAATAATATTTTCCCATCAATTATTATTAATTTTTGCGTCGTTCTCGACGTGAGTCAACTCCAATCATAATTTTGACAAAAGATTTGGAAAAAAAAAAAATGGTTCCCGCAAGGACTTGAACCCGTCACCGTCAGATCCAAAAAAATTTCGGAAAA
The DNA here is from genome assembly GCA_035578325.1 of Coelinius sp. EB29. Lineage (NCBI taxonomy): Eukaryota > Metazoa > Arthropoda > Insecta > Hymenoptera > Braconidae > Coelinius > Coelinius sp. EB29. Next base: position 1,416,712 of record JAOZGT010000012.1, on the reverse strand, counting down.
ATTAATAATTTGATTGTTTTTTGTAACTAATTATAATTTTTAATTCGGTTGGCGCACATTCATTGGTGGTGACCAACCCTCCGGTTATGTTGCCTCTGGATATATCGCTTGGTCACCATTGTGCAGTCCAGGAGATCTGTTGAAGATCTGCAACTGGAGCACGAACTTAGCCCACTGCGCTATTCCATTCACCTTTCAACACTATACATTGAATCGGGTTATGAACTCAATCTAGCACTTCTTCCTCAATCATCCGATCTTGACATTCCATTTTCTCGGAATTATTGTATGAAGCATTGAAAACTATTACTTTTTGTTCTTGTTCAAACAATTGTTAACAATATTATGATAGCCAGTCTCGTGAGAACTTGGGATTTAGCCTGATTCGTGTCCGGTCATTGCAGAGGGTTGGGTATAGTTCGGTCCAAGCCTGGTATTACCGAATCTTGGCAACCAGGCCTGGAAACATCTTGGTCTAAGATTTGCTACCAGGCTAGAATGTAGCATAAAAATGGTGTCTCTATCGAGGCTTGAGTGCCAGTCTTGGATAGACCCTGGTCGGAGCCTAATGCTCCCAAGGCTTGGCTACCAGTCCTGGATGCTCCTTGGTCCAAGATTTGTTACCAGGCTTCAATATGCCATATAAAACCGGTCTTCGTCGAGGCTTGGGTACCAGTCTAGGATAGGGCCTGGTCCAAGCCTACTCTTTTCGAGGCTCAAATACCAGTCTAGGATAGAGCCTGGTCCAAGCCTAATACTTTTGAGGCTCGGATACCAGTCCTGGATTTGCCTTGGTTCAAAACATGTCACCAGGCTTTGAAGTACAATGTGAATTCCGTTTTCATCGAGGCTTGGGTGCCAGTCTTGGATATAGCTTGGTCCGAGCCAGGACTGGCAAGGCTTGGATACAAGCCCTGGGCATAGACTGGGCCGGGCCTGGTATCCGAGGGTCCTAAGTCCCAGCCTTGGACATAGCCTGGTAGAACCATTGGTGCAAGCAAGGGCCAACCTAGGTATGCCAAGGCTTGGAAATCTAGGCTGGTGCAAGCTTAGACCGGTTGTCAAGGCTTGGCGTTTCCCACCTGGGAGAGTCTAAATATTTTTTTTTGAGGTATATTTTCCTTAATATCTCTGAATTAAAGCGAGATATCAAAATTTTGATAAATACCTTTTTTGTAGAAAAAGTCGAAATCTACAAAAAAGGTCTCTACAAAAATTTTCCTAAATCGCACAGATTGCGAGATATTCATCGAAAAGATAATTCAACAACCCCCATTTCACAACTTCAAGTTAATAAATGTCGTAATGACAAATATCTTGATTAATAATAACAAGAGTAACCTACAAGACGGTATAAACTGTATCCCAGGAGTCTCCCAGGTGTAATCAAATGAAATGGCTGTGAAAGTGCGCCACAGGTATAAACACTCGTCGTCGGTGGGCCCCGGAGGCACAGCTTAACGCGTTCGGCCCTCGTTTATCCTCCCCCCCCCCCCTTATTCTTTGTCCTAAGGGATTTCATTTCCATTAGAGCATTGAAGAAATTATACTCAGCTGTTGATGTAGACTCCTTCACATCATATCAAAAAATAAATAAAAAAATAAAAAAACTGGAGAATTATCAAGACGAAGGGAGAAAGGAGAATTATTCTTATGATTCACGTGTTGAGTTAATGGTCTATTTTAGTACAGGGTGGGGTCTGACTAAAGGGGAATGTCGAGTGATATGACAGGAGTCAAAGTGCTAATAGCTTGGGACAATGGACTCAAATGTGAGAACGTATAGAGTTTGAGTATAAAGCACTGTCCCTTGTACAATCTCTGTGGGTGTTATTAAATGAGCAAACGATTTTTCTCGGGCGTGTAACATCGCCCTCGAGATAATTGAGCCGTCAGCTGCACAACCCTCCAGCGCTATGATACGCACCTCCCACTGTAAACCTCATCCATCCCCTATTTTGCCGACATCAGCCAGTGATATTGCAATACAATTTTATTGTATGACGATTCGAATCGTTTTATTTATTTTTTGTGAATATGGGATCGAATGGGATGAGGCAGAGTTTTTGAATTTGGCACCTATTTTTTTTTTTATTAGCTGATGACGATTTTCGAGATATATCTCGATATAATTCGATATATTTCGATACGAACCAACTTCACAAGCAATCATCAATAAATTTTTAAAATTTCCCTCACTATTATTAAATATTCCGTTATAGGTGAACGTGTACTTCTGGGTGGGTCCTACCACAACACAGTAATCCATATCACTCAACGTTGGGATTCGATAATGAAACTCGACGCGTAAAATCCCTCCACCCAAAATGTATTGTCGGATGATTTCCAAGTTTTTTTTTTTTTTATGTTTTCTCCCATTCTTCCTCTTTTGGTTTGAGCCTTTTCTCGCCGCGTTAGTATTATACGAGGATTACAGGATTCTCATGGGGGGGATAGCTTTTTTCTTATTTACGTAATGATTCAAGGCCCTGAAACTTGTGAAAATGTCCTGTAAACATTGATTAAATTTGATGATGTGAATTTTTTTTTCAAAGAACACCGCTATCTCCATTTTCATTAACAAATGAATCTTTTACCCCAACACCGATAAGAGATGATTGAAAATTAATAGATGAAAATTGAGGGTCATTATTTCGAGGGGAAAAAGGGTATATCAGTAAAGCGAACCGATTATCCAAAGCTAGACACGGATACGCTGGTGCTTTCATCCCCTCTTTCCCAATATATTCCCAACATTGTACAAATTCTCGATAATTCCTCCCTCCCTACCCCCTCACAATCTGGTATAGAATGGAAATCCCCTTCCATCGTCGAAAAATTCCCATTCCCGGTGTAAAACGAAAAAAAATATACGAGTTAGAACGGATGAACATTCGCGAGAAAGAGAAATGGAAATATTGAATATCATCCAGAGAGATGGAATTGTCGAAGAAGGGGTGGTAAAGGTTGGGAATATTGTTTGAGGGGTAGTGTGGAGAGACCACGCCCACTCAACCACCCAACAGTCGACCAATAGAGGTGCACGGACATGAGAAAACGACCGCAGGAGCTGTCACTGCAAAACGGAGGATTTGCCATTGGGTGACGAAAGAAGAGGGGGAGGGGGGGGGGGGCAATACCCATGTAAGCCGGGGAATTTGAGGCTTTAAAACGTTTTCTATATGTGTGTACCACCTGGTATCTACCCCCTTCCTCTACCCCACAACCCATCCAACCCTCTTATTGTACCCACTCGTCTCTTGCCCTGGGCAATATGTCTGAGCATTTGCTCAAGATTCAAAATTTGGAGAAAAAAAATATGAATATTGTTTCAATTAGAAAATTTGGAGTAATTAAGGAGGATTAATCATTGATTAGTGAAAATTTTAATTTAAAAAAAATATATATGACCCGTTTTACCCCCAAAAGAATATTAAATAAATATATGACAATCCTGGATGACAAAAAATAAATACAAGGGAGAAAATTGATTTTTTGAAAATTAACAACAAACACAAATAGAAAAAAGTATCAATTTCGCGTTATATTGCTTTCCGCCATAGTAACACCCCCCTCCCCTATTAATTCATACTGTATTTGGTCTTAATGTCACATTGCATATATCCATATAGAATTGCTTGATGTCTCTTCATCTGTCCAAAAAGATTTAAGTATTTTACACTAGGATGAACACACTCGTACTATTATTTTCCCTTTGATACTACAACCCTCCCCCCCCCCCCCTTCACGATTCGTACAGGTGTTGCAATTCCCAAAATGCATCACTCTGATTAGATTCATCCCCCCCCCCCCCCCACCATCTCTCTCAAAGTCCAATCCGTTCATTCATTTACCAAAAAAAAAAAAAAAATGAAATCATTGATTTTGCAATGATAATCAAGGTAATTGGCTTTTTGATCCCGAACCCATTGAAAATATTTCTAATAAGCTCATTGAGGGTGACAAATACCAAATAGAGATATATATATATATATATATCCCTGTCGCAATTATTTGGGTCTGAAGCTTCCATGTATAATACCAATAGAGTCTCATATATGGTGAGAGGGTGAAGGGGGTGAGTGAGATGTGCAACGAGGGTTGAAAATGATTGAGAGTTGGTTGGTTGTACGATAACGGGCGTTAACAAAGGGTCGCGGTGTGCAACCGCAACCCCCCCCCCCCCCTCCTTCCGGTAAAATGACATTAATTGCGTTGTCAGTCGCAGTTACCTCCGGCGGTATGTACAATATGTATATTCTAAATGTCTGCCCTCTTAATCATATTTCTCGTTTTAATGACAATGGATTTTTGATGCTGTTGAGATAATATGTCATATCCAGTTGTTGTTTATGATGTAAGTCATGGGTATAGATAATGAATTTAATTTTGGCGGAATAAATTATTATGAAAAATTTTAATAAAAATAATAACTAAGTGTTGGAAAAAAAAAAAAGGGTATATCAATGAAAGGACCATTAACTCTAGATTACAGCAATGTGGTATTTATTCAAGGGACGTAATACGAGCCTAGCGGGCTTGATTCTAGACAAGAGAGACAGTTGCCTTTTCTCAGTTGCCCCCGTGGCGACTCATACTGATGCCGCGTGTGATGAGAGTACTCCGCCTCACCGCCTCATCGCATCATCCCTATTTGCTCTTCTCTCTGTTATACTCAACACATAATACTATATCTTACATACAAGTCCATATCATCACTGTGTCGGAATTTCGCCTTTCCTAAATCTGAATTTGATAGTTCGTCGAAGAAGAAGAAAGAGATGAGAATTTTTTTCCGATTTTTTGAAATCCTCAGTGAGGTGCAAAGATTTGGTGCTCATAATTCACGTCATATACTTTTATGACCAGTGAAAATGTAATCATCGTCACCAAATCATTATTTCTAATTATATCATACATTTATGAAGAAATGAAATAATTTCATCTCATAGAAAAAAAAAAAAAAACCAAAATTTCTTTTCATGATAATTTCTCATATTACAAGAGATATACTATATAACTTTACCCTAAAACAATATTATCAATGAGGATCATTGGGGTAAGAAAAATGCATCATCTATTTACCCAAGATATCTCGAAAAATGCATCTGTATGATGTAGCAAAAGATAACAATTACAAGAGGGTAAGGGGAAAAGTGTACATTACACAATATTGATGGTAGTTGTACAGTTGGTTTCAAGTGGACCGAGAAGGTGATGCCCGAAGTGAGGGGAAATGAGAGAAGTGGATGAAATGGGCGCGAGCCACTCGGCTTTTGTCCTAGACAAGTAGGTATAGTCCTCAGCCCTTACCCCATCCCACATCCCAACAGAAACTAGCCACTGTGTTGACCCAGTTAATAGCCTTGTATTTGATTTGACTACTGTTGTTACAGAGGTGTCTATTGCTCATAAGCTGTGCTCATTAATGGTACCTTTTGCAATCTCTTCTGTACTACAAATTAAGTATCAAAAGGTAAATAACAATAACTCAATTCACTTGAATATTCAAATGTAACCTTTTGACATAAATAATGACCCTTCACAGGTTCAGCTCGTTATTCGTCTTCTTTCGATTCGTTAATTTTACCCTCTGAGGCATTTAACACACCGTTGGACACACAAGTAAGGGCGAGAAATTGCTAGAAAGAATTTACAACAGTTGTACTCACCTTGTACCAGCCAATTATTTATTCAAAGTTGAATGATAAAAGAAAAATTGAAGACAAAGGGGAGAAGAAAACCGGATACCTGATTTTATTTATTTAGTTACTATTTATTTTTTAATTTTGAATCTAATACAACTGTCAAATCTTGCGGAAATATCACCTGCGCAAACGTTTATGTACGTGCCCTTAAGGGAGTATTATGTGAATATGTATCCAAACATTTGGACATGCTTTGAGGGCAGTATAAAAAGAAAAACGGCTCATACGGTACTTGACAGTGAAAAGAACCAATTTAAGCACGCATGAACATCACAAAAGATATTTAGGGAAAAGGAAATTCTTTAAGACTTGTTTTTTTTCACTCGGTTTAACTGTTTAACTCTTAAAGTGTTGGGAAAATTCTTGGACAAGGGTTTTAAGGGCAATTTGAGAGGGGTGGGCTGGATAATGGGGTCTTACTTGGTCGCTTCCAAGGGGTAATTGATATTCAGATATATTCGCAAATCGGGGAGGGGGGGGGGGGGGGAGTGAACGTATAAAAATAATATTGACTGAGAAAATAACGGATAAATTAGAGGGATAGAGGCCACTCGGTGGGGGAAAAAAATGAACAAGGCTCAGGTTATTCTATTCGAATGGGAAGAAATTGTTTTTTGGCTCGAGGAATTATCTTTTGAGAGTTTAAACGTATAAATTTTTATCACTCACCCATTCAAGCCTCTCCAACAATGTCATCAAGATTAATGAGTAACTTTTCCATAGATTGATCCATTTGGCACTTGATTCACAATTATTCACTATTTTCACTGGTATTAAACTTGAATTCGGGCATTGTTCCTTGTTCAACATATCCAAAACAATGTTCTTTGTTCACTGGTACTTTACGAAAGCAGGAGACTTGCGCCACACAGCGACAAACACTCCTAACCTCACTGAAATGGAGGATCTCTCTCTGCATTATCGACTGTTGAGAGAAACAATATCACCTGATTTATCTACTAGTCTTGGTATAGGTTAAGTTGGTGTTATTTTTATACCGCTCTTGGGATTACTAAACAATTATAAACATTATTTAACTAGTTGAATATTTAAAGTAAAGTGATAAATTAATGTAAAATGTCGTTTCTCTCAAAGGCAAGGATTTTCACTAAAACTTGTAATTTCGTATTGCAAACATCAAATGTGAATAAATTTACCTCCAATTTTGTTGTTAATCGTGTCAAGATCAAGGTAATAATTTTTTTTTATCAATTTCTCAATGTGATTTTATTGATTATTGTTGAATTTTAAGGGATTGTCTCCAGTGTCACAGCTCAGATTTCAGAGTTCTGATAATTCTGAAATTACAAAAATTTACGAGGGAAAATTGACTAAAAATATTAAATACGTTAAGATATTCTCATTGTCAACATCTGTGACTAGTATACTTGTCCAGCCATATCTTTTACCAAAAGTACTGGCCAGTCAAAGTACAACAGCTCTTGTTGGTGTACTTCTCATGACTGGATTCTTTGCTTTTGTTACTCCAATTATGTTGCATCTCATCACGAGTAAATACGTTACTAGGATTGATTATGATTCCAAGAGAGATGTTTATATTGCTACTGTGTATAATATCTTCGTGAGAGAACGTCAGGTGAGACTCACTAATTAAATAATTATTATCATGAGTTTAGAGTGAATTTTTTAATTTTATTTTTTCAATTGTAGGATTATCTTGGTATCGAGGGGTTTTAGAGAAAAATGTCAAAAGGCATTTTTTGTAGAGAATTTTCTCAGCTACAAAAAAGGTCTTTTGACATTTTCTTGTAAATCCACTCGTTTTCGAGATAAATGCATAATTTACCATTTTATTCGTGATTTTTTTCTCTCTTGCAGATTGAATTCACTCCAGATGATGTTACAAAACCCGGAATGCGTGAGATGATAACTACTTGTTACGTAAACGACACTCCCCTCTTCTTCGATTTTGAAAACTTCACTGATGTTACTCATTACAGTAAAATCCTGGGGTATGACAAGCCCATGGATTTTCAACTAGAAACACCAGAGAATCCTCAGTTTGTATCCTCTGACAAGCCAAAGAAACATTGAATAAAACTTTAGTAACCGTTGAATTTTTGTCATTTATTTTTCCAAAGACATTTGTTTCCTTTATTAATTTTCTTACTGTAATATCTCTAATTACAAAATATTTACAGTATTCAGAGACTCATAATGGTAAATTTTGTTCGAAGAATTTGTTGTAATGACAGTAGAGATCACAGTGGGCTTGAGTTATTAAAAAAAAAAAAAAGAAGGGATGAATATTTAATGATGGAGATGAGTGTTCAGGCTGGAAGAAGATCGAAATCATCAGAGACGTGAACAATGGGTACATGTAAATCATCAATCTGAGGGGTTGCTTTGAACTCGCAGAGTCCAACTTCCTTGAGTTTCCATTCCCAGTCCATACGTTGAACTGCATGGAGAGATTCAGCCTCATTGTGATGCCTCAACAGCATTGCTTCCTGGAAATTGATCCAATATTGCAATTTACGTGCTAGATATTTTCTGAACCCACCGATCGTTTCATTTACAATTTTAAGAATACTTTGTGGGGAGGCTAAGGATAGTCTCTGCAAATTAGCAGACCTAGGAGGGCATTTTAAATTGAATTTTGGACAGGCCAGAAAAAGTCAAAAATTGAATTTTTTCAAATCTTACACGTGAATCCCCTAAAAATCTAATTATATAAAATTCCTCACCTTAATTTTCTCCCACTTATCATCAACATCCTGCAGCCAACTGAGAAACAGCCTCCCATTGTATCTACTCCGTTGATTTCTATCCTTCTCCTCTTGTTCCGGTGTGATAACATTATAAACCTCCTCATCCTTGAGAATAGTGCACACAGAAAAGGGTAGAATTTGATTGGCGAGAGCCCTGGCAGCCCTTCCATGAACCCTCAGAATCTCCTGCTCCACAGAAAGCACGAGTTTCTCCTTCTCCACAACATGCTGCATCCTCAGCCTGTATCTCTCCTTCTCCTGCTCCACATAAAGATCCTTCATAGGTCCCTGGAGGCTTCCCGGTGGATTAACATTGGGCTCTTTATTAGCATTACCAGCGAGCACATAAGTACAACGATTCATGAGATAATCCTTGAATCCTTGTGGTGGTTTCGGCTGTACTGGAAACAGTCCCTTCCTCCTTCTCTCAATCTGCTTGCGAATATTCAAAAACAGCTGATAACAATTAGTTATTGGTTGATCATGTGGATGAACCTCAGTACCAGTACTAGCAGCTTCACTCGACTCATTAGATGCCGTTGTCTGTTGTGCCTCTTTACTCGGTTTCATTTTACGCTTCCTAGGATGCAATTCAACTGGAGCTGAAGTAGAAACACTAGTATTGGCATTAGCATTTGAAGATCCAGAAGAATTTTCAGATGTCTCAGATGTCTCTTTAGCATTTTTTCCATTATTACTCTCACTCTTGTCTGTTTTTTCTCCACTGGAGATTGTTTTATTGGAAGCACTGGAAACAGCTGGATCAGTTGGTGATGTCTTGGTGGGCTCAGCTGTTGTGCTTTCAGGTGCTGGTGAATTATGACGTTGTTGGGGTGATGAATTGTTTGATCTATCAGCTAGAGCTGTAGCTGGAAGTGGTGATGATTGATTGGACGAGTCTTTGGAGTTTCCAGTGCCATTACCACCATTACCACTTCTGTGAGAACTCCTGAGGACTCTTTGATGATGCGTTGATCTCTCCTCATTGTGAATTGCCCCTGTAAAGTCCTTTTTCTCCTCAGTTTTTGGGGGATTTGAGGGATTTGAAACTTCAGTGGGACTTGTTGTACCACTTGCTGATTGATTCTGGTCTTTGTCTGTTGAATCATTGCTGTTGGAACTTGCTACAACGTAGGGCAATTGATGTCCCCTGGTGGATGGATTTTTACCATTTCTTGCTCCCTGTTCCTGCTCTGTTGTCTGGGGTATCACGATCTTCAGGGGTGGTACTTTTGGAGCTGAACTGGAGTCTGAGCTCTTGGGACGATCCTCTTCGCTGTCGGACTCTGGTGGTCCTGGGGTGGCGGTTTTTGAGGGAATTCCTGGGGTTGTGGAAAGGGGTTTTGGACTACTTGCTATTGATAAGGAATTTGGTGATTTACGGTCTGATGTTGGGGTGGATGAGGATTGGGGCTTTATCACTGGTGGGGTAGTTCCTTGTTTTCCTGATTTAGCACACTGTTCAACAAAGGTTGATGGAGTTACGCTTGAGGCGATCTTGTCTGACTAGAAACAACAATTTCAATGACATGCAGGCAATGTGGTGGATGCAGTGAAAAAATAAAAATGAGTTTTTTTTTTAATTTATTTGATGTTTTTGATAAAGAGGGGAATTTAAGATTTATTTCATTCAGTTGACAGGTAAATAGAGTTGATGCAGAAGGAATAGAGAAAAATTTGAGAATGGAGAATTTTTTTGATAAATACCTTGTCATTAGCCCCAACAGTTCTTCCTGTACTTTGACGTCCAGACACTGGTCCTTTGGCATCTTTTATTTCCGACTCTTTCCTCTTTTTCCTTCTATTCTCCTCATCCTGCTCATCATCATTTCCTCCCTCGAATGATCGTTTTGCACTTGGAGAACCAGTTGCTGGGATTTCAGCACTTCCACCAGATCCTGAGGATGATGCTGGGGTTGTGCTATCCCCAGAGGAGTTGGGCTGTGCCTCTGAGGTTTGATTTGATCCAGTGGTGGTCTTTGATGTGTCTTTTTCCTTCTCTGGATTGGGATTTGGTGAGGAACTCGATCCTCTCACAGGGGTCGCCTCCTTCGAGCTCTTGAATTCGTATACATCACTGTTGTCCACTGGTGGAGCTCCTCCAGGGCCTGAAGCTGTGCTAGACGGAGTGGATGATCCACCAGCGGTGGTTGTTGTCGTTGTTGATGATGATGATGATGATGATGATGTTGGTGCTGTGGAAGGTGTGGATTTGGCTGTTGCTTCCATCTGGGGTTGATTTGGAGCACTTATGCTCTGCCTTGAGCCACTGCCAGTTGTTTTCTTATCATCCCTTGTGCCACGAACCTGATTCAACCGTAGGGTCACTCGAGGTGAACTTCCGGCTTGTCCGGTACCCGATCTATCCACTGGGAGAATCATTGATTGATATCCATTATTATAAAGTCAATTTTTTTTTTTTTTTTTTTGGAATTGTTCATTTATCTTTGAAACGAGTGATTCTAGGGGAAAATGTCAAGAAACTTTTTTTGTAGATGAGAACATTTCCTACGAAAAAGGTCCTATAAATAATCACTCATTATCGAAATAATTGGATATACAATGGAAGAGAAAAAAATCATTTGTTCACCAAAAATCTAAATTTAATTCATCATGTGTGAATGACTCATTCAATCGTAATTTCTCGAATCAATTTTTATCTGCGTTGGATAATCACATTTCAACAAGCCGCTGGGTATTAATAATAATTTGTGAGTAGTAAAGTCACATTATGAGTGATTATGAAACTCTGAATAAACCATTAAGAATAATAAATCATAAGAAATGAAAAAATTCAGAGTTCATTATTTTCCCATTAATATCCATTTAGACTTGATTATAAAAAATTCAAGACGTTAATATTTTGTTACTTGGTATTTAAATAATAAATAATACTCGATGAGTATTTTTTGATCACCCGATAGATGGAGAAGGCCACGAACGAGAAGCAACGCTGCAAGTATTCCGAGAAAATCAAACTCGAAAAATTTCTGCCCATTCAGTAGAAATTTTTTAAAAATTGAGATTTTTGAAATTTAATTAAAGACATTAAAATTATAACATAAATCAGAAAAAAAAAATTAAATTGCTCATTATTCCCAAGCATATACACTATGTACTTATGAAAAAAATAATACCTCTCTGGGAATAATTCACGTTAAAAAACACAGGCACAAATTACAGTAGTGAATTTAGGCAATGAGAGAATTTATTATTTGAAGAAATAATTTGTGAGTGAAACACAGGCACACTTGATCGACTGTGGATAGTATACAAAATGAAACAATTCGCTTTCCTCCACGACGTTTACCCCCACCACTCATTTAACCGGCCTGTTTAACTTGTCGTATTCCTTCGTTTTGCCTCGTTTCTTCTCTCCCCCCTCCTCCCCCCCTACACACCTTCTTCCTCCACCACTCTTCCATTTAAAATGACTGAATGTCACATTTCTAACGAAAAAATATTGATATTCCATCACCAGTAAGGACTTGGGTCATTGACCCCCTGATTTTATCTTGATTATATCAATAAACAGCTGATTAAATAAAAAATAAAAAATGTAACTTTTTTTCGTTCTTTACGTTTTCTCTGATATCCAATTATCTCGATAACTATTGATTTTAGGAGAAAATGTCAAAAGACATTTTTTATTGGAAATTTAATTATCTACAAAAAAGGTATTGATGAAAATTTTGATATCTCTCGTAGATTTTGAGATATTCATGAAAAACTGATATCAGAGTGAGATTGACTTGTTTTATCAATTCTGCTCCAAAATTTATTCATTAATTCATTGTTTATGTTTAAAATTAACTGACCTTTGGTTTGTGGGGGTGTTCTACGCATTTCACAGAGGTCTCCACTATCCTCAGCGTCTTGGTTTGCTCCAATTTGTCCTTGTTGTTGATATTGATAATTATTAAATTTATGTTGGTAATTCTGGGTATCGCGTGGTTGATTATGTTGTACGATGGGAGGCGCACTGGTGCCGGTCTCGGATGACGGTGAGTGTGGACTGTCGGGTTCAGACGTTGTCTCGTTCGACGGATTAGCCCCTGTGGCTTCTATTCCATAATAAATTAAAATTAAAAAAAAAAAAATTTATTATATGAAAAATACGACCAGATCAATAAATCAATTATAGGTATTTTGTCATCCTTACCCAGCACTAATAATTACTCCAAAATAATTATCCACCATCTTCGATCAGCAACAATAATTATTCGTATTGATTCAGAGATTGAAAATAATTATTGGCAGTGATTTTGAATTATTTAAAAATTGATTTGTAAAATTATTTCCTCCAATTTTGAGTAAAAAATGTTAAAAATTTTATTATTAAAAAAAAGTAATGAATCTCCACGAAATTATCAACGATTAATTGATTTTGGTTTCAGTAAAAATCACGTCACAGTTGATGAAAAATTAATATTGCACGATTTTAATTTTTAATCCTTTGTTTGACAAGTAGATAAAAAATTCTCGACCCCCTGAATTTATAGCGACGAGGGAGGGTGTCCGAGAGGGGCTCGAGGGTAGCTCAGAGAGACATCTGGTGGACGTGCAATGGGCTTTAACTTGTTTTTTTTTAATGTTCTTTTTTTAATTTAAAAAATGAAGGAGCGACGTATAACCGTGCACAGCCGCTCGAGTACTGGTGGCCATGTTGCTTGTGAATTCTACTGATGTTTCAACCCCCGCCTTACCTCCCGTTCATACTCCATTGCATTTTAGCCAATTGGATATTTGCAACAGCTCCCTACTGCTATTTCATCCCCATATCGATGCAATTCCGTTAAAATTGCATTTTTCTCATTTTAGAAATGATTTATGATAAAAAATGAGGGTTTTAATCATGAATTTTCATTATTTTTGTAGAATAAAGGAACATGAGAATTATTTAAACGTTTTTTTCATCTAAAAAGCTCAAATATTCAAGGAAATTCTCCCTCAAAATAAAAAAATTACAAGGGATGAAATGTTTTTCAAATACTGATGAATCAATTATTCTTAAAAATACCTATGGGTTGTAAAATATAATTTCAAGTTACGAGGAAATAAGTGAATTAAATCTATCAAATCACTACGTGCCTGGGAGTATTGATCTACCCCTCTCCTACAGGTATACACACCTGTCTTCAAAATACGAGGTCTTTAAATAATCTTATTCCCATTTTTTTTAGTATTTCATGCCGATAAATGAAAAATAATAACTTGAATATTGAATAATCACTCACCCTGAGACTCTTTACCAATTTGTTCATATCCATTGAAGATCATGGATCGATTACGATAATCCTCCTTTCGATATGTTGGGGATTCGCCATTTTTTGCAGACCATCGACCCTTCGAGCCTCGATGATGACTCAATGATGATGATCGAGAGGTACTTTGATTTGAGACACTTTCTGAACGATTTCCACCTGCAATAATGACCAAAATTCTCGTTAATTATTGAATTATCTCGATAAATGGGTGAATATTAAAAGACATTTCTTCTTAGAAATTTAATTATCTTATTTGACGACAAAAAATGGAAATTAGTAATTCTCCAATAAAACAATGAATGAAATAAAAAAAAATATAAAATGACCAAAACACGCGGGAATAATTTACGTTGGTACCCCTGCTCTCCTTGCAGTGCATTACACATTAGAAAAAAAACATATCTCCATATATAAATAATAAAAAAGGGAATATCATAAAAAAAATAAAAATTCCCAACAACAAACAAGAAATTCATGAAATCCTATGATCACGACAACTAGTCAATCTCCAAAATCTGATGAAAACATTGAAAAATATTTTCCGATGGACTAATTCACTGCGCAAAATCCCTCCACCCCACCACCTCCAATAATCAAAGATAATCAACAAATTTAATTAACCATAAATCCCCCCCATTAGTTATCATTGCTGTTACCTGTGGATACAGTTTCCTGTGATGTCATTTGCAACAGAAGTGCAAGCTGTTGTCGCTCGGACATTCGCGCTGGGTAACCACGGAAACGACTGTTACCGCCTGCGGGCATTACGTCCACATTATTCGATAAAATTCAATCCCACTGTATTCAATATCACCTTAACAATATCTTAATCACATCATTCGTCACTTGACACCGAGTTTCACTGTTTTTTTAGGTTAAATAATCGGTGACTTAACCTCAAAAACGTGTGGGTAAAATTTGGGCGGGAAGGGGCGGTTAGAGTCACGTGCCAATGGCAGGGGAGGGGAGACACTTTATTTTTCGTTTTTGTTACGCTCACGCCATTTTGACCTACCGAGCACCCGCGAATATGTCAACGGTTGGTCAAAAACAATACGGTGTAAATTGTCACAGGATTAGACACTCATTTTAACACTCACAATTGCAGTGAAATCTTTATGATTATTCACAATTTTAAAGGCTCTGGAATAACCTCTTTATTCGTATTATTTTGACTGTACGTGATTTTCTTTTAACGCACACACATTCGTGCCATTAAACCAGTGCGCAATATGACGCAATATGGCTGAAAACACGCGCGTGTGTTGAATATTTTGCACAAGTGGTTCTTTTTTTTCTTGGTGGTAGGACTGAGTGGTGAGGGAAAATGGCGGGAGAATTTGTGGATATTTTAATAATTTTTTTTTTTACTCATTTTTCCTTTAATAAAAGACAATGGGTTTACATGTTTTAGTCTCACGTATTTAAAACATAATATCGCAGTGAGTAAATGTCATTTTTTTTTTTTTTTTTTATTCAATAGACGAAATAAATAGAATACTTAATTAGTTATAAATTAAAAAATACAATCTTGGGCTCCACTTCATCGCTTGTACGTTTTTCTCACCGGTTTTTTTTTTTCCTCTGATTTCCGAATACAATAGGCCTTCGCACTTTCGACGTTTATTTTTATTTTTTTCTTGATTTTTGTCTTTAATTATTTTATAATTAATTATGAATGATAAGAACACATTTTTTTTCAATCATTGCACCTAATGCAGACGCTATCTATCATCAATATTATAGAAAATACACAATGATTTTTATTAATTTTCCTAATCGTTTGTCTCAGTTGCACGTCTTTGTTCGTAAAATTTTTTAATCTCATTAGTCATTTTTTGTTAATTGACATTTTCAATACTAAACAGTAATCACGGTTTATTTAAACCGATGAAAATTATTAAATACACGTAAATCAATTATTACAATAGAAATTAGATTGATTTTTTTTATCAATTTTTTAAGATTTTTATATCGTCTCGTTGAGACATTATTCAGTCCTTGAGCCCCTGCGAAGCAATTCATTCATTTTTATATCCTCGATTTATGGAAATTACAATTATTCAAACGAAATAACAAAATAAACTACGAAATGAGAAATATTTTCCTTTTATTCGTTATTTTTTCCAAAAATCGTTGCGTCAAATTTTTTTTTTTTCACTTCATCTTACGACAGTAATTCACCTGTGGACCAGCCAAGGTTAATGTTTCAAGTCTGACGCATTTGTACAGTGTTTCGATAGAGAGCCAGTTGGGCTTAACACCTTAACATTATTCAATTTTTCTTTTTCTTTCACAGTGAATAATGAATGAAGGGGTAAAATTAACAATTTTCCACTTTGCTAACTCTCAGAATTACCATTTTATCGTGTGCTTTGAGCGTCCCAATAATCGGCTAAGCGCAAATCCTATTATTTAGGTTGTTTCATCATTTTAATATTTTTTAAATATACTTTCACGCTGCACAAAGTATTTTGGGAGGGGTGGGGGGGCTTTAATTTAACACACACACACACACATACAATGATAATTAATTAACCGTCATTAGATTGCTTACCTCGGTTTCATTATTGTTTTTTCATTGGAATTGATGTAATAGATAATTTAAGTGCGATAAAAGGTAGATTATAGGTCCCTTCTATAAGTCATTTGTTTCACATATTTCCTTAGAAAGAAATTGGTGCACCGAGTGTGGTCATTTTTAATGTTTCAATTAAACTAGTGAGAACTCTTAATGCGGCAAATTTATTGAAAAAAATGTCGAGATTTCATTTTTGTTTTTTTTTTTTTTTAAATTGCAATTTAGTCCCATTAAATTGGTCTAATTATGACCCAATCCACATGTGTTTTAAATATTTATTTACAAATATGACGAATGATGCGAGCCTGCCGCTTTGTCAGAGTGAAGGAAGAACGTACATCTAGTACTTTCTGATAAATTATGATTTTGATTAATGAAAATGAGATAATGAAATTTATAATAAATTGGTGCGAGTTTTTATTTATGAAGAGTAGATGCTTCTAATCTACTATTTCGACACATATCCGTTTTTATACTTCGATAATACTTGTTAATTTCTACTGAAACGATCCTCTTAATTAATTATTAGCCATTGATAAACTATCATATTACTTTCGAAAATCGCTTTGTATTTTATTGTTTCGCAATACTTCTAGTATATTTTCTATCATGACAGCAGTGTTTACATTCATTTTGAGAGATATTACGATTTTTTAGTGACGAATTCTACTCGAGGAAATGACGTTAATTGTGATTACGTTAGAGGTTGAGAAATATATTGAGATATATAATAGGAAGGATAATGAAAGCACACGAGGTAAACGATCTTGAATTTTAAAAGTCCATTAATGAGTGTATTATGATTAATTATTATTCCATTTTGTTTAAATGTTTTTTTTTTTTTGATTCTTTCAGTTTTTCACGTATATCAATCTCGTTAATTTAACCAGTAATAAATAATTACGAGTATAATGAATACATTGCGCGATTGTTCATTCTGTTTGTGTACTTTAATCATTCTAAATTAAAATTTGAGTCTAATCGCGCAGACTATTTAATAATTTATCGTCTAACGTTCAATGACTAACTACTCAAACATTCCATTTGTTTATTTTTGTCTCAGTTTGTAATTAATCAATTGTCATTGACAAATTTTTTTTTAAATTATTACCTTAATTATTGTATAACAACAACAATGAATTTATGAAATCATGGATGATTGTGATGTGATGGTCAATAATTTCATTGTGTTATAATCAAATTTACTGTTTCACTTATTTTTCAACAGTACAGAGTATGGAATGTCTACATCAACTTTCCATCAATCGTAATCTCTGTCTTGAGTAATTATTTCATTCCATTAATTACTGCCAACTCAATAATTTTTGTTTTTATCTATTATTGCATTCCCTGTGTTTTTATTAATTAACATTTTACTTGTATTGAATTATTTGTTTTTAGATATGAGCAAATGTCACTTCAATTATTAATTTTTTTTTTTTGTTTCAATCTACACTCGTTAACGTCTAGCTTCTACAGCCACGATTTTCGTTTTCTCTACCAGTCTTTTCTCCTTCCCCGTACCTAGGCATCTTTTTTTTTTTTAAATCGATAAAATCGTCATTTATGAACCCTGTGTTGTATACATATAATGCAAATTAATACATTTTTTTTTTTTCACTTGAGCCGTAGTTATGAATTCATTTTGAGATAATTTTTCATGGCACAAATTAATTTGGCGCATTTATTCTCGTTCCTGGTATTAGGAAGACAATTCTAGAAGATGTTGTACCTGTTTTTAGAACATTGAGACGTCGTGCTTAAATCCCCCTTAATTATTATTTTTTTTCCTCTGCTCTTTAGACGGCTCAAGGTAACGCTGACAAACGAGTCTAGCAAATTTTTTACTCATCATCTCTTATAAATTTATATGATTATTTCCTTGACTCGAATTTAATGAAAATTAATATGTCATGCACAGGACAAGTAATTCATTTAGACAACTCACTGTTGATAATACTTGAAGATGTCCCAGGTGTTTTCATTTGTTGCTAGAGTCTCCATAAACTCGATCTTCTCGTTCCACCTCCAATTCCTGTCATTAAATACAGAGAATCGTCTTTGTTTCACCATTTGAAATTCCAATTCAATGGGTATATCAGATATTTATTCGATAGGAGGGACAGATATATTTAATTATTCACTCTAAATGTCATTACCTTGAAATTCTCATCAACTCCGTTTGAATTAAATTTGGAAGATCCCGGGGGTAATTGAAATAAAATCAGTAATTTTGTGGGGGGGGGGGGGGGGAAAGAAGAAGAATTCAATCCTATCTAAAATTGTACCGACCAGCATGTGATATGGAAACCATCTCAACGGGCAATGAGCCACGTCTTTTTACACTTGGCTCTGGTATTGAGTCCCTCTTGGATAATTCCCTCTTCCAGCCACTCCATTTACCATTTTCATTGTCATCAGTATTGCTAGAAAACATTTCTGGCCCACCACTGCTTCTTCTCTTCAATGTTTTTTTACGATTACGTGTTTTACCATTAACACTGTTACGTCCAAATAAATCACGACGTAATTCTGATATGTCAGCTGGTACTGAGCCTCGTCTTGGTGATGGCATACCAGTACCTGGGGTATTATTATTGCTACCGTGATTGTTATTATTGTTGTTATTAACTGGAAGATTTTCTCGGTCATCTGAAATCATAAAAAAATTAAAATCTCAAGTGATTGAAATGATTAAATTAATATTTAATTAAATCATTGAAAATTCCCATCACCAGATGACCCATAAAAAAAAAAAATTAACCAAAATTACCAGTCGATTGAAAACCCAATAGACTTGTCAGTGCAGCCTCATGCGGAAGACTCGAACGTCTGATCACTGATAAATTATCTCTTTTAGGCCCCAGTGCTGATCTAAATGACCCACCTGATGTGAGTGCTACGTCAAATAAAAATTTAAAAAAAAAAACGTTTAAAAAGTGAAAATAATCAAGTTATACATACTTTGGTGATCAGTGATGTCAGCAGGTACTGATCCTCTTCTTGCATTAGTGTCGATTCTGGTTGAGACAGTGATTGATACATCATCGAGTCTGGACATGAGTCCAACTGGTGCTGAGCCCCTCCTCCTCGCCCATCCCTATGAGCAGAATATGGAGATTTGACCAAAAAATCTAATGAAAAATGTGTTATCGAAGAATTGTTAAACCCACCTGAGACGTACGTCTCGTACTAGGACATTTGCCCTCCTCACTCCCCCTAGGATCAACATTCTCCTTCATCCGTCCATCATCACTCAATTTCATCATTTTGCCACCCTTGTGCCTTCCCCCATCAGAATCCCTCTTGCCTCCAACAAAAACAGAACCCCCCTCAGTATCTCCAATGCTCCTCCTAGGCTCACTACCACTGTCACTGCTCGAAGATACACTCTTGTGCCTCGGTGGTGATTCTGGTGGACTTCCAATGAAGAATACTTTATGCGTTAGTAAATCCGAAGTGACTGGAATAGTTGTAAATCTCCTGCCACTCCCATCATTCCCAGAACTTTTGACCTCTGCAACAGGTGTCGAATACCTCCTCAACTCATTCTCCTTCATCTTCTCCAGAGGTCCTACCATCAAGGGCATACACTTGTCACCAGACACTTGATCTTCACCAGATTCCTCCAGACTCCACTGTCTCTCTGAATCAGACCTCGATACTGGTCTTGAATCACTACCACTTGACTTTTCTCTAGTTCTAGAGCTTCCAGTCAAATTTGCATAAATCTGTGCAGGATCTGTCTCTTGTGCTGATGATGGCCTCTTGTGTTTATGATGTTTAGACGAATCATCACCCTTCATTCCTTGTACCGAGTGCCTTCGTCTCTGTTCACCAGTCATTGCAGACTCAACATTTAATCTATTAAAATCAGCAAAAGCAGATTCTCTTCTTCGACTGCTGTCAATTGTGTAGGATCGTGAACTTATCTTGCGATCTCTGTGACTTGTCGATTTATCTCGAGAAGATGGACTTGTCGATGTTGATGATGCAGGTGATTCAGCTTCCATCAGTATTTCAGTTCTGCATTTAGCCATTTCTGCTGTTGTTGACATGTATCGTGGACGTACATATGGCTGCAGAGGTGGAAAAGTCTGCTGACGAGTCAATTGCTTGCTCGATGATTTTTGAACTTCAGGTTGAAGCATTGTGCACAAACGAGAAGCATCGATACTGCTTGTTATACTAGCGATACTTGTCTCTGGGAGAAGATTCTCTGCTGATACTGGACGTTCACTGCTATTTGCTGCTGATTCTAGGAGAGAACTCTTTGAGGATAGTAGGGATAGGGAACTCAGAGGATGAAGACTTTGATCTTCTAATTTCAATAATGGAGGTTTTGATTTATCATGCTCACATGGAACACTCTCTCGTCGTGTTATTCTTGGAGGTACAGAGAGGGTATTTGTGTGCATTGGAACAGAATGACGTCTTGACATTTTAATTGTTCTACTGTGAGTTGGTAGACTTGATCTTCTGGAAGATTTTATTTGTGAATCGGAAATTATTAATTCGACACTACCAGAGTCTTCTTGGAGAATTTCTTCCTCTGAACTTGGAGAATTTTCAATTTCCTCGAGATCTGACATTTTGGTTTTAGCTTCTTCTATTATTTCTTGAGCTATCAATTCTTCCCAACGCTTTCCATTAGCATTCAAGTGACTCATCAGGGTTATACTTAAACCATCACCGAGAAATCTGTTCCATTCCTTGTACAATGGGGTTACTACAAACTCAAAGAAACCTACCTGTATCTTAGGGATACTGATTGAGGAACGATCACATAGGGGTGTCACTGGTAGATTCAATTGACGCTCGTAGTCACCCTGTCTGAAGAATTCTTCACAAACTTTGTATGACCATTTGCGGGATATGTCCCAGGGTCGACAGGGATTTGAAATGTCAGCGCATTTTAGGGATATTTGGAGGATAAAGTGACGATCTTCTGAGCGCTCCATGTCGAGGGTATTTGTGTCTAAATAGTTCTACAAATAGACGAGTCCAATTGTAAACAACGTGGATCATTCGATGGATATCTCTGAATCTAGAGGAGATATCGAAACTTTCAAGAGGTAGGAAAAAGGTCACCAATGGAAATTTCAATATTTCCTTTAGTTTTGGAGATATGTATCAAAAATTAATAAAAAAAAAAGAAAAGTTTTTCATGAATATATTTACCCTGAAACGGGACAAAAACTCTTGCTGCCTCGTGATATCAGTAGCAAGAATCAATGAGCTGATGTATCGCTGTAGCTCCGGCCGGATATCTGGTGACAACTGCTCGGAAACACCACTCTCGAGTAAACAAGCAATTGCCGACCTCCAATGATGATTTTCCAATACCGATGTATTCTGTAATAATAAAAGGGATTCTCATGTATCCTCAATCTACCATTGAAAAAGCTTCTTCCTGGGTTCTTTGTTTCTATCTACCTCGTACAGAGTAGCCAGATGATTACTAGTTGCAACGAGAAACGGTTGATTAACCCCAGGATGATCGAGATCATGGGTGACCGCAGCAATCAGTGAGGCCATAATTTCCAACCCAGTGAGATTTTTTCTTATCTATTAAAAAAATCAAATATAACTGATTTTAGAGAGAAAAATATCAAGAGACAAATGGATCATTACCAAAAATATAGAGAATTGAATTGATTGATTATATTATTTCCACTTACCTTGTCTTCCTGTAGGAAACAATGCATCGCCTGTGTAACATCGGCAGCATGAATGCTATTGTGATAAGGATTTGTACTGTGATAGCCCTCCTCAATAAGGGCTGAAAGTACAAATAATAACCAAATAATTAACGAAAAATTGATGAAGCAGACAATTTATGTATAATGAGAATTTGTGTGAAAACACAATGTCAATGTTGAAACACTTACCAAATAGCTTCCACACCCTGACCACGTCCAAATTGAACTGTTGCAGTAGACCGTACCATTGGAACAGGTGTACACACAGTACTGGCAAGGAACGACCTATGAAAATAATTCGTATGACATCAAGAAAACTATCACGAAACATAATAACTCTATTGTCATAACTCAGTGCCAAATTATTTTTAATGAAACACAAAGAAAATGATGAGTTGTTATGAATGAATACATTGAAAGCAGAGGTGAAAGAAAATTCATTATGATTTTAAAACAAATATGCATGGGAGGACACTCACCTCCCGATACAGTCTCCAGGGTGAAAGCGTTGAAGCGCCAATGGCCGGCCCTCTGCAGAATACACTGCAACAGTATCAAGCAGACAATGAGTTTGTGGGAACAGAGAGGAGTAATGATACATAAACGACAACATGCGATATGTTGATAATGGCCAATTATTCATGATGTACAATTAATTTCAATTTTATTGATATTTAACAATTTTTACCTGCACTTGTCCATGAAAAATATCATCCAGCAGTCCAGGATCTTGACTCAGAGATCTCGTTGTCAATCTTTTACGCCGTCTCTTGTGCATTGTGAGAAATCTACCAATGTGTTTTATACGATTCGTATCGATATCTATACTATCGATTAAAAGACGATCTGTCAGGGAAAAACGACGTGTCACATTCATCTCGAATTCTTCAACTGAATCAGCTGTTTTTGGTGTTGATGATAGTGGTGGTAAGACTCCTGAGGACGGAAGTGTAGCTTCTTCTATAAAAAAATTATATTATAAATTGAGAGTGTTGATTTTATAAAATTGATGATTGCATTTTCCAACAATTTTGGAACATATTTATCTCATAATAATGATATTAAATAATGATAATCTATGGATGGCTTATGCATCGGTGTTTGGGTTCAAAGCTACGTGACTAATGTGCTCAGTTACGTATTAACGAGGCCATTGCCATCCGAGACGGTATGCTTTCATACACATTTGCTACATATACCTATAAACCAAACACGCGTTGTTCAACCACGCGAGTGAATTTTCACATGTATTGTAGACTCACGCCTGGTGATATTGTAGGGTTGGAAAATGTTCTATTTTCAATTTGTCAATGGGCCACGTGCACACTACTGATAAAAATAGTTTTTTTTTTTTTCCATTTATCAGAATTTATTTCAGAAAACGTGTCATTGATTCTCTCATGATTAATATCAGTCTTTGTGAGGAGTAAATTTTTTACATCTCATCGACAATGAAAATAATGAAAAACGAGGAGAGTTGGAGATGAGAGAGAATGGAAAAAATAATTCTAAAAATAACTAAAGTACTTTGTGAAAGAGTTGTAAAGTTTCTCACTTTCCACAGAAACTTATTCATGTATAAATCCTCATCATTATTCACAATTCAAATTAACCCAATTAACGATAATTGGATATGTTCAATTATCAAACTTGTTAAAATACTAGGCTCAATGATACATCATTATTACATTGGTATTGAATAGGAAGGAAAAATGGAGTTGAGATGATTTAATTTTTTTCTATAATAATGAGACTCGATTTTTAACAAAGATGATAATATTCTCTCTGACAAGAGAATAAAGAGTGAATATTTGTTAATGAATCAGTAATTTTAAAATTCAATTTCACGAGTAAATCGATATTACCAAATAGTCTTGATAAAATTTTATCTACATCAGAGACACTCAGTCTACAATTGCATCAGATCGTGTGCCATTGTTCAATATTTTCCCTCTACGTGATTCACATATTGAAAGAATTTTTTTTTTTTTTTCGCTGAATATACATTTTTTTTTATTTTCTACATTTGCCAGCATTTTTCTCATTATCGGTTGAATGCACTCTTGGATGCTCACATTGAATTTGCACCACATTTTATATTGATTCTACTTCTGTACACATTTTCAATAAAAGCATTTTGATGCTGTGCTGAGAGGGTTAAATTGCGGAAGCGATTATCTTTTTTTTTTTCACTTATTTACGCAGAGATTTAATTTTTTTATTTTTTTATTACTGTTGAAATTTTTAGTTTCATGATTTTTTATTTATTTTTGGAATATGAGAGAGAGAATAACTCACCAGATATTCGTACAAATACTGCATTATCCTCTGAACTGTCAACAGCAATTTCTGCATTTGATGTCTGTAATTAAAAAAAAAATATTATGATTAATATTTATTTACTTGTTTTTATAGTGAACAAACATTGCAATCGTCTGTTTACGACAGAAAGAATGTGCCAAAAGAAAAGAAGAAGAGAAAACATGAATAAAAATAGCATGAGGACAACGACCAGAGAGTTCACAATGTCCTATACTAGAAATCGTTGGGTACAATCAATAATACAATGTGTTGAATCTTCAGGCTCATTGCCAATTGTAAAATAGGTCGTTCTGAATTAAGATCAGAGACTCAATTCTTCTAATTTTTCATCAATTTATACCAACAAATAGTGCATTCATGTCAAGTTTAAATTTTTGTTTAAAATAATTTCTTTAAAAATAGTCGAATTACGTTTTGTCTTGCCTCTTTGTACTCTTTGTGTAGGAGAGACAATTAATGGATTGCACAAGTGAGATAATATAATCCTCTTATTTTAAAATACATTTTACATTTGTTGATTAAATAAAATCCAGAGATTTGGATTAAAAAATCATCACAATTTATCCTATTATTTTTTAAAAAGAATTTTCTACAATTTTTAAATAAAAAAAAAAATTTCTGAATTAAATTGAATGAATCAAAAGTCAATTGAATAGACTCTGAAATGAGAATATTTAGGCAAAATCACGAGGACTTTGTAAGATCAGAGAATTCATGTTTATGCATGAAGTAAAAACACACCAGAATACCCAAGGGTTTACGGTTTTGTCCATGTAAATAGGACGGTGAGTAAAACATTCTCCTCTCAGGTATCAATTATGCTGTTGAGCACAGGATATCCCCCACCCCTTTTCTGATAAATTACACGGATATATAGACTAATTTGTACCCTCAACTCTTTTGACTCACAAGTGGCAATTATAGCCTGAGGTTATAAATTATTTTTTCCTGGATAATTCCAGTATACAAATCATTTAATTCCACATCAATCTATCGAATTTATTCATTGGAAATTTCTATAAAAAGAAGAAATTATTTTTAATTGAAAAAAAAGAAAATCTATTTTTTATCCCCTTTTCTATTCCTACAGATCTGAACCCTCTCGAGTTTTAACGAGATCTCCTCGTTGAGAGTATTGATGTACAAATTAAATTCCAGAGAATGAAGAATAAGTGGAAATCAAAGTCTGTGAGTATTTCAATATTATTAAATTTAATTAAATATTTGAATCAAGTATTTTACCCAAAAAAAAAAATTAATTTTCATTGTTTAAATCATGAAATGTATTTTTAAAACAATAATAGCTTGATCAATTTGTTTATTCCGATGATATCTGGCCAAAAGGTACATTAAAACGAGGCCATAAGCAACAGAAAACATTCTAAGATTAACTTGTGTCGTCGAGACTGGTGGGCAATAATTTGCGTTACGAGAGGCATGGCCAGGGTCAAAAAAAAAAAATTCAAGGAAGAAAGACAAAATAAAATTTCACAAAACAGAATTCTGTAATAGTGTGAGTAAACTGTCGACTCGTATAATCTCATTCAGACGCATATTACGGATATCGGTTACTGGTAAATAGGGGGGGGGGAGAGGTGGGGGAAATTGGCTAGGGAGTTACAGATAACACTATTGTTAACCGGATGTCCGACATAAATTCATAGCACGGCCTATCTGATAATTCATCTTGCGGCTGGTAAATGACAGGGATCTGTTAACTTTGGAATTAATCATGTTCATCATCATTATCAGTTGTTGTGGAAATTTTTGGGTTAAATATGGGATTATTCAGTTATTTTTGTTGACAAAATTTATTTGAATTGATCAAATTTAAAAAATTCATTTTGCCCCGGTAAAATTTTGATTTAAACATTGATGGGGTAAAATGGATTTATTTAAAATTTTTCAAGACTCGTCTAAAATCCATTTTACTTGATTTCTTGAAAATAGTCCTCTGATCTCTTTATATACAGGATTTATATGAAATTCCCTTCGGGTAAATGTCTGAAATAGTGTCTCCTGAGAGATTTACGAATGACATCAGTATGTTTTCATCTGAATTTTTATAATGTATGTATGGAGTGGATGAGTAAGTATGCTGGGGCAAAATGGTGTAGGAATGACAGTCTCATCCAGATAAGGGGTGGGAGTGTATTCAAAGAGTGGGGAGGGGGGAGGGGGGGCATATTGTGGTGTCAGACGAGTAGAATGAGGGTTGCCAGTGACGTCATACCAAAGAACTCGGGTCACGTACTGGAATTCAGGTCGACTCTACCCATCTCACTCTTCTTCTTCTTTTTTTTTTCTATCGCTCAATTCCTC
This sequence comes from Coelinius sp. EB29, assembly GCA_035578325.1. Taxonomy (NCBI): domain Eukaryota; kingdom Metazoa; phylum Arthropoda; class Insecta; order Hymenoptera; family Braconidae; genus Coelinius; species Coelinius sp. EB29. Next base: position 1,390,078 of record JAOZGT010000012.1, on the reverse strand, counting down.
CATTTTCTCGCCTTCTCTTGTATTCACTCCAGCTTTTCATTTTATGACAAAAAAATCCTGAATGGATATTATAATTCGTTGTATATTTAATTGAGTGAGATTTTCAATGGAGCTCAGAACTCCACCTCCTCAGTTTTTTTGTGAATATTTTGGAATCCAGTGGAGATATAAAAATTTTTATAGAGACATTTTTTGTAGAGAATTTCAAGAGCTAGAAAAAATGTCATTATCAAAATTCTTCCATCTCCCTCAGATTCTGAGATAACGACTAAAAACTGATTTTTACTGAATTATTTTTTTTCCAGTGATGAAAAATCTTGGATAAAATTTTATTAAATGTAAATTTTGGGGGTTTTTGACGTATAAACCACCGAGAAATGGGGATCGATATTTAAGCCGTCCATTGCAATTAAACAGGGGGGGGGGTGGAGAGGGAGGGGGGGGGGAGGTTGATGCAAAAGCTTGTTGGTTGGCAGCCGGAGCCCAGAGTAATGCCCGAGGCATCAAGTGCACAGAGAGTAGTAGAGATGATGTGCTTCCATGCCCTTGTGCTTATATCGGGTAAATCAATCTACCAGATAGTTTACTCTCTGGCTATAATCATTTATGAACACAAAACACTGATTAAATACCCGAAATACGGGGGAGAGTGTGAGTTTCAATGATTCATTGTGTCATTTTGAAAACATTTTTTTTTCACACATTTTAATTGGAGATTGAACAAATTCGTTTCATCCACAGGAATTTACTCTGACATTTTCTCCAGTCATATAGACCAATCATTTCTCCTCACTAGAGCCATGATTAATCGTAAATTTTTGGAACTTTGAGAAAATTGTAATTAATTGTTTTTTTTTCTCTCGTCATCATGTACATATTTAAAAAAAAAAAAACTGAGATGATAAATATGCATAAAAGATGAAAAATACACTCGGGAGACAAAATTATTTGCAACTGGAAGAACGAGATTCTGGAGAAATGAGACGGCGCCGTAATAAATTTCTTCCTGACAGACAACTTGAAATATGAAATTTAGATTCTTCTAAATATATATATATTTTTTTTTCCCTCTCATTTGTGAATTATACGTGAATATTTACATTTTATTGAGAAATTAAAAATCACGAAAACAAGTTTCAATTTTATGGAATTAAAAATTAAAATAATTCATCCTGATTATTAAACAATAATAAACGAGAAAAAAAAACGTATGAAAAAAAAAAATGGATTAACAGGCCTTTGATGCAGGCGCCACTTCCGGTGTTGCCTCAATGAACATCATAAAATTTTCATCGGCGAGGGAAAATGCTGTGGAAAAATATAAAGAAAAGGGAGTAAACGGAAGAGGGGGGGGGGGGGGGGGGGGGAAATGGTCTCTCGGTAAAAGGAAAATACGTGTACAAGTGGGCAATATCTATGAAATAAAAATGAAAGGGGGGTAGGATTGAGAATTAAAGGGGTCAAAAAGAGAGAAGAGGGGTATAATTGTCACCGGATATAGACCAATTATCCCCGTTATCGCGTTTTCCTGGATTTAAAAAAAATAACTGACGACTTTAACCATTTAATTTCGCTGTTTTCCATCCCTTGAGATGGCCCATTTTGCCCCAGTATTTTTTAAAATGAGAAGAAAAAATTTGAAATTTAATTTAATCCAATTGATGAGTTGTGATTTCCTAATTTTAATGTTAAGACGAGAAGAATGAGGAGGGGGTGAATGGGGAGGGGTGGGGGGTAAGAAAAATCGGGACAACGAGGTATAAGCAAGCATTGAGAAGTCGAGGCACGTTTGACGGATCGAACTAGCGATTGACCTGGTTCAGCTCGACGATCCCGACATGGTCCTCAAGGTTTTTTAATTCCCATATATAATACTAGTAAGTAACATGATATAATGGGGCAATATACGTTATCATGACTAGCTCATGGTAGTTGAAGCTGACTACACATTGAGAAATACCCTCGTTCGTTTGATAATACAAAATATGTTTGTTGTCTATAAAAAGAAGATGCTTTTCTCGTTTCTTTATGGTAATTAGACCTGACCTATCTTCTGTATTCATTCGAGCACGTAAAACTCTCCACTCGTTTGTTAGAAAAAAAAAAAAAAAAAAACAATTTTTTTTTCTTGTGATTTTTTTTTTTTTCAAGGGGACGAAGAAGAAAATTTTAATTTTCACAGTTTTCCGTATTTTTAATATATTTGGCCAATTCCAATTTTCTCCAAAATTTTATGGAAACTTCTCCAGGACCCCCCTGATACTATCAGAGCAATAAAATTTTTAGTGCAATTAGGTCTAGGGGTCGAGAAAAATAATTCAAGTGAAATGATGAAAATGCAACTGAGAGAAAATTAATGAAAATATGATAATTGAAAATAAAGAGAGCACGATAGTTAAAGTTGCAGTTTGTAGCTCATATAGAGGTACGTGATCATCTCGCACGCGCATTCGCTGTGGACACGCGAGGCACGTTCGGTGAATGATCAAGAGAGGGGCAAAAATGAGAGAATGAGTGCAGAAGGAGGAGGGGGGGGGGGGGGGGGAAGGTATACCGATTGACCCGAATCGTGCGATCTCTGACGTCAGAGTGGACAGAAAATTGGTGGGAAAATTTAAAAAAAATTACCCATTTTGCCCCGATATTATTTGAAAATAAATTTTCATTTTATGAAATTAATTTTTCTGAAATTTAAAAAAAATACTGGGGCAAAATGGGTAATGTAAAATTGAATTTTCTTGTGTCGTTGATTTTTTTTCTTTTCAAACCGCGAAATTTGAAATAATTGAAGAGAAATATTTTTATAAAATTTTCTATATGACCGCATCTCCCTGCACTGGATATGTTGAACATCTGCCAGTGTATGAGAATAATAGGGAAGTCGTCGTTTACATTTGAATTAGTTGAAACGGGGCGAACTACGACGTATATATTATCTATGGTTGCTCATACACATAATAAACCGGGTGCATACCTTCTCCCATAGACGATTAAAGGGAGTTGTTCTGGTGTGCATGTAGCATTTATGACGTAATAAATAAATTTGTTATAAATTTTAAATATTTCATTGGAATTTAACGCATTAAATAAATTTCTTCATCAATTAATTGTATTTATCTCGGTAATTAGTGGATTTATCAAAAAATGTCAAAAGACACTTTTTGTAGAAAATTAAATTCTCCACAAAAAATGTCTTTTGACATTTTTCCCTAGAGTCCTTCATACTCGAGATAATTACATGTTTTATCAAAGATGAAAAATAAAAATTTCATTTTACCACTTGAAAACAAAATGGTTAAGTGGATTTGATAATAAAAATCAAGGGAGTGTAAATTAATCTGTCCTCGTTGTAATTATTTTAAGACCAGAATGAATAAATGGCCCCTAAAATCTAAAAATAATGAAGAAAATTGATTCTTCAAAGTATACCAGAAATTTAAGTGTAAGATTGATTTAAAATAACAATAGCTGCGTCACGATATCCACTTGAAGTTAGAAGGCCCTCCTGTGTTCAAAGAACGGATAGGTCAGGTACATTATACACGTTTATACGTTAAAATACACACGTGAGGGGGGTAAAATCACTGTATATCACGAGAATATTTGAGACCAAGAGCCTTTGCATTAGGTGGGTGAGAATAGAACTACCGATTGCGTGTATATGGCCCTGTAGGTCGTAAAACCATCATGAAATAAACAAAGTTTCTCTCGTAGATGTGAAAGAAAAATTCTATAATCAATTATTTCCTTCTCTCTCAAATTTCCACCAATACTGAATCAATTTATGATGAATATCTCTGAATCTAAGAGAGATATCAAAATTTGGATAGATACCTTTTTTGTACATCTCATTATTATTTACAAAAAAGGTCACTATCAAAATTCCCCCAAACCCCATAGTTTCATAGATATGATAAAAAATAAAAATAAAATGTCAATTTTGAAATCTCACCTCTGAAATAATTTCTCGTACACATATATGACTAAAATATGCAGTTCTCTCGGGTGTTGCACTGGTGATAGTGACCCCCACCTCACAAGTTTTACTGTCAATAATATCAGAATGTATTCCCCCTCGTTGTTGTTGCTGTTGTTCAGTTGTTAATTCTTGATAGCACGATTCCCCAGATCCTCTCCTACTTCCAGCAATGCACATTGCGCGTCTAAATAGACCAGCTAATACAGCGCATAGGCCACACTGCATACCGGCACTACCCCGGCTTGACAATGAACCGCCGTTGGTGCGTCGACGGGTCCGAGTACCCCGGGACTCTTGTTGACGCGTTAATGACGCCAGTTTATCGCTCCTCTGCCAAATTTCTTTGTGTTTACGCCTCTTACGTCTACGCCGCTCGCCCTTTGTACCCTTAGACCCCCCTTCAACCATTCGAATTATTCCCGCCAAAAAAAATAAAAATAACAATCACTTGAAAATATGTCTGATCATTGATTGAATTTTTTCACTCACTCATTAATAAACCCAAAATTTTCATTCATTTAAAAATAATTATTTGTAACCGCTTCTTCCATCTACAGCCGTTGAGCATTTTCTCTTCTTATCCCGCGCACAAATAGTCACCTGAGGGCACTCTACATTTATTAACACATTCATTACAACCACCGGAGACGTAATGATAAATGGAAATTGGAAAAAAAAGCAATTTTTTATCTCATTCAGTTGTTTTTCTTTTTTTTTCCCCCAACCTTTTGAAAAATACAGTAATTTAAGAAATAATAGAATTTTAATAGCACACGGGTAATTGTGTGTGGGTAAAGAGAAACACGAGATAGTCAACAGTCCGACGGATCCCGGAAATCTCTGATACATCACGGGCAAATAGTCTATGTGTTTGAGTATGCATTTTTTATTTATTTTCTTTTTTTCTCTCAAGTTTGTATGTATTTCTGTACATCGGGGGAATTTAATACTGAGACGAGTGTGATAAGATAGTAAAAATAAGTGACAGGAAATCTCGTGAGTTGTTTACAAAAGCTTTCGATTAAATTGTGGTTTTTTTTTTTTTTTCGTGAGAAATTTTTGACATTGATTTTTGAATGATAAATTCATCAATTTGGGGTCAATGACCTTTTCGTAATCAATCAGATGTTTATTAATTGAGAATATACGTGTCATTATAACAAAGTCATTGTAAAAAATTTATTCTCATCGCTCAAGGTCTCGTCGGGGTCAGTAACGCTTCTTTCATGCTTGAAAGATTCGCAAAATTGTTTTTTTCTTTTTTTTTTTTTAATTAATTCCATCGCAAAAAAAATTTTTTTTTATAGAAAAAAATACCTCAAATTTTTTGGTCGATATTCCCGGGGCAAAACGGATCATATTTTTAATGAAATTATGAATTGGCCCAATGAAAGAAGGAACAATCTACTGAAAAGTAGAAAAAGAATACAAGGGTCAGCCAAAACCCACGAGGTCTACACACACTGATACCCATTCCCCTTGAAGTACATCACCACTATAAAATCCCAATACTCCCCCATTTTTTCCGCATTCCCTTGATCATTCCATCCATTTGTATTTTTTCCCCTAATTTTGCATTGCTCACCGAAACTCCTCGTTCCTCAGTATTAAGGAGTCTCATGGAGACGCCCGCGCACACAATGCTCGTGCTGATGCCACGAGGCATGTTTAATAATATCCCTCAAATGTAACAAATGATTATAGACAGATAATGTCAAACCACGTATTCACAATTATCATTTTAGCCGGTAAATGTGGGAGAGGGGAGGGAGGGGAAAATAAATTGGGAGAGGGTAATTAATCGAGACGCTCTCTCCACCAATAATCCCCCCTATTTAGTGAATAAAGTGGCTAATAAGAGTAATTAATCACTCAGATATTTAATTTATTTGATGACAATACTGATAATAAAACTCTCTGTACATTAAACACAATTGATGCGCGCCGGCCGGCCGCTCTCCACGCACTGAGTATAATTCCAAGGGTGGCGACACGGTCGTCGTACACCTCCAACCACATCTCCCCCCCTATAATCTTCTTTTCTGTACAACTCTCGTCCGTGTCGAGGCACCGGGTCCGACGACCAATCGTAGGATCTCTCACACTCGGTCATGATCGGTTGTACTCGGCTCTGTGGCGCAATAGTGTGTGTGTGTGTGTGTGTCTATCTTGTGTCACGGAGGCTCGACGAGACGATGCGAATACACTGGAGAGTGAGGGATCAATAACAATCCTCTCAGTTTGCCGATGAGAGACTAGTATTTTCACGCAATTTGTAAATTACGCGGGAAGAAAAGAAGGACTTTTCTTCAAATATCGAGAGAAATCTAGTTTATCGATGGATTAGTCGGTAAAGTTGAGTTTTCTTTTTTTTGCTAAATTCATTATTTCAATAATATTGGAATTGTGTTAATTTTGTTTTATCTTTTAATCCAGAAAATATTTCTTCTCGGAGACATTTTCTTGGCATTCTCCCTCAAATTTGTTTTGAGGTTCTTCTGAGCACTCTGGGGCTCTCAGCCGCAGGCCATTGACCTCCTTCATTGCAAGCATTCGGTGGCGAGAGAGATATATCTGTGTATAGTCACTTCTGTCGCTCTCACTTCCCCCTTGTTCTTTCACGGAAAACGGAAGAGATCCACTTTCGAGTGAGCATGACGCACGACTACTTGGATGCCACTCGACAGTTGAATTCCACTGGGGCGGCACAGTCGAGAAGGATTTTCTATGAATGTATGTCGAGGGATATATGAAGAAAGGGTCTTTAAACGTGTTTGAAATTCCATGGGAATTCTTCTCTACTTCTATGGGGAGGGGGGAATTTTTTCTTAAAATTAACCATCAGCGTTAAAATTTCAAATCAATTTATTTTCAAGAAAAAACGATTATTCTTTAACAATCAAATTATTAAATATTTGAAAAAAAAAAAAAAAAAAAAAAAATTGATTTTAAATTTTGACTCTGATGGTATTAAGTAATATAACTTCTCAGATATCGAGGACAAAAAAAATCATTAATTATTTTAATCGATTGAATTTTAAAATAGAAATTCTCTTTGTCATGAATAATAAAAAATTGAACAATTGAGATTTTTCACAGTCGAATCGCATGTAATAAAATGATCGAAAAAAATCGAGTCCAGAGTCCCGGGAGTCGTTGCTTGATGAGGCGAATGTATGAGTGAGGGGGAGGGGGAGGGGGTGGGATAGTAGAAACGAGGTGGTAAAGGGGATGGAAGAAGCCATGGGAATGGAGAGGGTAGAAAATTCTGTCTGGGGAATATGTTGCGCGCGCATCAGTGTGTATTGGAGGCTGCCCAGAGCCCCGGGTATACAGCCTTATATCATATAACTATATTTACAAATTTATTCCGACAATCTTGCTAATCCCCATGAATTTTTTACAATCAATACCACACTTTTCCTTCTTCTTCGTGACAAAATTATTCATAAATTGAAAATTTATAGGGGATGATCGGCAATCGTGTCTGACTAATTCGTAACTCTACTACTATCCCTGGACTGTCTGAATCAATCGTGTCTGTATCTACTTGACGCATAATCATTATTTCTCATTTTTTAATATATTCTTTGAATAAATTAAGAAATAAAAAATTGCAAGTGACGTCATTGCAAAACAGATAAATTCCCTAAAAACTAAAGAAAAAAAATTACCCATTTTGCCCCAGTATTTTTAAAAAATACGAAATAAACAACTTTCCATTCGACAAAATTAATTTTAAAAAAATACCGGGGCAAAATGGATCATTTTAAAAAACCGAAAAAAATAAATAGTCTAATTACCAATACATGAACCACGGAAAAATACCCAAAACAAATGTACCCTATCGCATATATCCCAATGGAATAGCAAATTAATCCTTTGATATACATGCCACTCTCTGTGGGATTGAAACCCAATGAGGAAAACTAAAGAGACACGGATATCACACATGTACCCACTATTTACCAATTGTATACATATATCCAGCCTCCACTCATGTACATTTACGGATTATCCTATAGTGAATAGTTATATACACAAACAACTCAACGGGTGGGAAATCCAAAGTATGAGTAATCCCTTTTGTGTTGCTAAAGGCATTCCCTTCTGGCTAACATGCAAAAGAGGGGTGGGGGGGGGGGGGGGACAACATTCGATCGAGTTACATTTTCTTTTTCTCATTTTATATTAAAGAAAGAAAAAAAAAAATTAATGAATTTCCTTTTTCCTCATTGAACTCATTAAACGATAGTTCAATTAATTCGTCAATTACCTGGGCATTACCCAGTGGGGGGGATAGCACTGAGGTGACACCATTTGGCCTTTTAATAGAGTCTGTTCACTCGAGAGTTAAGTATATGAAAGGGGAAACGCAAGCTGAGATGAAAGTGTCGTAAGGAACAGCAGGGGTGCCACTTGGCTTTTTTTTTTTTATTATTCATCCCTATCGATGCTCTCAAACCTCTCACTCTCTCTCACTCTCTTTGACTAATGCAAACCGCAGTAAAAGTCCAGTTATAAATGAAAAATTTGTATAAATCATATTTAAATACTTTGCATTTCCTTCAAGGAGCATCTGGGCACTTCCTTGACCCACCGTGACGCAAAACCCGACCTATCTTGATGACCTTGGCTGCAAGTCTAAGTGGGCATAAAACAGTTTTCACGTTAAATTTCAACATCTCTGATTTCTCATCGTTTTTAATAGTCAGTTTGCGACATTTTCATTTATTTTCACTAATAAAAATAAGATAATAGCTTTTTCATATTCTTGATGACATGTACACCCCGAATTACCCATTTTCCCCCAAGTACTTTTCAACATAATAAATTTTCAAAATTTCAATGATATAATTTTTTCCAAAAAATTGTAAAATTCAATTTCATCAATAAAAAAAAAAATATTTTGTAATAATACTGGGGGCAAAATGGGTATTTTCCATCAATACACAAAGTTTCTCGGTTAATCCCAGGGATGGTGCGTCACGGGGACAGGTAATAACATTAAGTAATATTTACTAACTGGTCTGGAAGCGTTGTCGTGTGAGAGCCTCAGGGGAGAGGAGGGAAGGCGGATAGTTGGATAGAGGAGATCCCAGTGGGCAAGCCACGTGAGAGAAAGTGAGCCACTTGTGGGTGGGATATACCGAGTGAGGGTGCAGTGACGAGATACAAGTTTAGAATACTCGAACACGGTTTATCCATCATCAAGTTAATTACCTGGAGGATATTTATTAGTCTTAAATTTATAACAATTACTATTGTTTAAATTTTTTATCACAATTTTTGAATACGTACATACGTCACTGATTTAATAAAAAAGAAATACGTCAGAGTTTTCGCATGACGTCAGGGATTTTTATTACATTTAACCAACTCTCTACGTGAGCGTGTTACTCTTCTCTTAATTTAAAACTGTTATTTCCCCTCCCTCACCCCTCCACAACAGTTCAACGATCATGCTTGAATTTTTTTTAGTCTGAAACTTACAAGGTAATGAGAAGAAAAATTGAAATGCCAGGACGAGAACTCGTGAATATATATGACTTGGCAATTTAAGTAATTGCCACTCTCGAATGTTTTTTCAGGGCAAAATGGGTTTTGTATTTTTTTACTTTGACTTGATTCTAAAAAAAGAAACTTTTGAGGGTGTTTTTTCTCAGCTGAATGATTTATGACGTCATTAGGTATGATCTGGATAAATTTATTTACAATGAATGAAGCAGATTGACAATTGAATTTATCATAAACCTGAAAAATGTATTTTTCCTGAATGAAATATCCTGACTGTGAAGGAAAAATTTGCAACGAGCATGTCCCAATTTTACCCTATTCAAAGGAATTTCCTGGGTATGAGGTATGATCGAGAATTGAAAGCCTAGGGGATTCATCATGGACGAGATGATGACAGTCTATTGATGATGATGATGATGATGATTTTGTGAAAATGATGGAATATTGACTGTCCATCAGTGTCAACACTGTACGAAGATAGTTTTGGAATTGTAGTTGATCTTCACTGCAGCTTTTCTCATCTGAGAATACCAGGAAATTGTTGGTAGAAGCTTTGATGTAGTTGGATACTCCAGTTGACAAAATGAACGTTTTCACTTTGATATATTCTCTCCATCAAATGCCTCAGGACAAAAGGTAATACCTATTCAACACTGGTACAACTGATGGCCACTGAATATGAAACCATATTCATGTTTAAATTGTCAAAATTTTCCCACAATTTTTGCTGAAAATCAATGAAAATTGATTGATTAAATTTTTTAAAAAATTTCAATTAACGAGAGCTAATTAATACTGAATACAAGAGAATAATTAATTAACGAGGAGAAGAATAAAAAGGAAATGCTCCAATGAATTTAAGAAAAAATATAACTGATTTACATTAAATCCAGCCTGATGGCTATTACTCGATTCCCGAACAATTACACTGGCATTTCAACGTGAAATTTAATTACAACCACTGTCCTGGATTATCATCGTTCGACATCAAGAGAATACAAATCAACTTCCAAACATACTCACCATGTGTTACGCAATTTCAATGTCATTTCAAATCAATTTATCACGAGTAAAATTACATCAAAGTTTTGATTATTTTCATTGATTTTTAGTTTATTATTTATTTAATAATTTTTTTCATTTCGAGTTTAATTTGGAAAAATGTCAAAATTGGCCATTTTGAACTGTCTCGTTAATTTTTCATCATGACAAGGGGGTGAAAGTGAGAGGGAAAATTAATTTTGTATGAGATTTGGAAAATGCCGGATGCGAGAATAAGAAGTAAAAAAAAAAAAATATGTTTATGTGCCACCAAGCTTTCCCCTGAAATATCAATTTGCATTTTTGACTAAAAAGAATAATGAAATTGAGAAATGTGGGACGATTCTTGAATTTAGGGAGATGGTATTTTACGAGTGTGGCTGAATCGTTTTTTATTGTGTGAGTGGGGTAAAAGGGAGAGATTTGGGGGGATGGGCTAGTCGAGACGATAAGTATTGATTCACTGATCGGTAAAACATACCTTTTGTGTGGATTAAAAAGAATTGGAGGGATTAAATAGAGCGGAAAGTACAAGAATACTTGAGAGAAAGATTTTTGAAAATTGAGGAAATTTTTTTAAAAATTATTTTTGTTCGAAAATTGGAAAAATTGGAAGAAAATAATAAAACAGATGTGGGGAGGATAAAAAGTATTGAAAAATTGTGGTAAAAGTTATCTTTGGCTTTGAGATAACATGGGTTGTACACTTTGTGTACAGTGGGGAATCGTGAACTGGCAGAAGGCTGTCAGAGGGACCAGGGTAAGAGGCAGTTATTGATCGTCAAAGAGTCTTCCTCGATGACAATCAACGTCCCAACTTTTCCCCTCTATTCTAGTCACTTTTTCACTCATTTCCGGTTGTCACTGTGCATCTTAACAAAGTTTTTGGCAGTTTATAAAGTTATTTCATTGGGTTTATTTTAGTTTTGATGGTCATATGTTCGATTCAACGCTTCGTCGCTATTTTTTTTAATGAGTCGAATAAATATTTTGGCCCTAGTAACTGTTTTGAATAGTCATATGATACTTGATGTATGTTTACGTAATTTTTAGAGAAGAATAAAAAGAGAAATTTATAAAAATAATTAAAAGTAAATATCTCAAACGAAAATAAATTCAGCAGACAGTAGAGATACATCACAACGTTCTACAAAATAAATTTTAAAAACTGTTGTAAATAAATCATGCGAAAATTGCGATCGAGTTTCATCTCGTTTTCATACTGTATAAAAAAAAAAAAAATTAAAACACTTACCGTGCAGTAAGAGTGGAGAAGCTGATAGGTCAGTGTCATTCTCATTTTTTTTTTCTTTTAATGACGAAATCCCGGGATTCAAGAGTCACTCATACACCAACACATATTTTTTTTTTTTAATCTTCTTTCATTCGAAAATTGAGAAAATAAAATTCTATAATTCCGTCTGGACAAATCCCCTGGGAGAGAAAGAGAGAGAGTGAGTCAATCTGACGTGATTTAACGCGCAATTTAATGGGATTCCAATGGATCTGGGACGCATGTGTGTTCGCACAGTTTTGCTAATGAACGGTTACTAATTATTCACGCTGATAGCCTGTGTCCAGGTAGCAATAGTTCACACCTTATCTACACTTCACCCTCTCCCATTATCACTGACGTTTCATTCATTTTCGATGATAAAGAAACAACAGTTGGAATGTAAAGAGTAATTTAATTGTACAAAACCCATTCTGCCCCACTTAAAAAAATATTACAAATAATCCTTATCACAAGTTTCATAGAGATAAAAGAATAAATGTCATTTCAATGTTTTATCTTTAAAAAAAAAAATTATTTCAATATCACGATCCGCTGGAGAATCAAATGGGGTAATCCTCGGATATACAACGTGTGCATATGTGACTGCAATATGGATAGTGGAGTTTATTGGAGCTTGACAATCTCGAAAAAAGAGAATCAATCAGTCGTTGAAAGAAAAATTTTATATTTTCAATCAGTTTCTCATGTTGTCTAGTCTGGATGGAAATAGTGAAATTCACGTACAGGGTTATTTAGAGTAGAAGTGATTTTAGAGAAAAATGTCAAGAGACATTTTTTTTTGGAAATTTTATCAGCTACAAAAAAGGTCTCTTAACATTTTCCTCTCAGATCAACTGTTCCCGAGATATGGACAATGTAAAAGTTATAATTCATCATTTTGCTCGAAAATCGAATGAATTTATATGTTTATAATTTTCGTTTCTTCTATTCATTATTGACGGAAGCGATATATTTGTTGACGTCTGACTCACCGGCAGGTGGTTAAACATGCGCCGGTGGTTGCGTGTCCACAAGACATCCAGCCGGTCTCTTATCATTTTCCCAACTTCACAAAACTCTTTACACAATTAAACCGGAAATAACAATTCGAAAGAATATTTTAGGGAGTTTAATACACAGATAAAATTCTATTGAGGGAGACAATGGCTAAAGAAGTGAATAGTGCTATTTTATTGGGGTAAAGGGGGTGGCCGAGGGTTGCGCCAACTGTCGGTCAATGATTCGCACTCTGGGTTCAGGGATCGATCGGGTCGAGATGGACAGAGGAAGCTTTTCATTGACCAGAACAAATTGGTGAATTCTGATGAGTGAAGAAAAAGCAGGAAAATTTCCCATCCAAAACCCTATAGATAAATGGTTGTAGGTGCCTTGGGAGGGACGTGAGAGATAAAATTGTAGAAATACGACCTTTAAATCTTTAAACCGTCATATTCCCTAAACTATTGGTCCTAGAGGGTTGATCGGAATTTAATATAAAAAAAAAAATTATCGCATAAAACTAACGGTTGATTCAACCGTACGAATAAGGGTGGGGAAGTATCAGGAGCTTGTCGCAAGAGTCTACAGTGCCCAGGGGTGGATTGCAGTATCGATCCAAGAGGGTAACATAACGCACCTGCAATCTCTCCCTCAAAGAAACCGTAAAAATAACTGGATAAAATCGAAAATTGATAATAATAAAAATGAAGGAAAAATTGTCGAGCGATGAAATTGTCAATTATCGATTATAATTGAATGTTCACGGTGCATATCAATAAATTATTGGATTAAATGGTTAACTCACCTCAATGATACTCTGGAGGAGACTTAGAGGTATGAGTACACCTCCTCGGCGGGATAATACACATGGAGGGACGTCAATGTCCAGAGAAAGTTGTGGCAATCCCATGATTTCTTCAAATAAATGAAAAAAAAAAACAAAAATATCATTTTTTAATGAATCATAAATAAAAAAAATCAATCAAAAATTGGAAAATTACTTCTCTTCATTCTAATCATTGTCATTATCCTTTAAATTAATTAATTAGCAAATTATTTTGATTGATCAACTCACCGACGCGTCACTGATTATATCCCATAGATCAACACTCAATACTCATGTTTATTCATAAACCGATGGAGAAATAATTCACAATATAAATCTTTATTGTTTAAAACTCGAAAATATAAAGATTTAAAAAAAAAAAACACTCGAGTTTATGGTATTATTTTGAAATATTTCTGTGGCAATAATTTTTGTAAACAACAACACCATAACCTCACTGTTTGTACCAAAAAGGCCACATATGTGGAATGAAATGAAAAGGGATCGCAGGGTCAAAGTCGGAGATTGCCGAGGATATACGAACCCCTTTCGCCATAATTCTCCCATGGATTTGAATTTGAAAAATGAGTCGCAAGGACTGATTTTCCCGATTTCACTTAGAATTTATTCAATTAATTAATTTATATAATTAAACAAATTCTTCTGAATTCTTCACTGATTAGAATCTCATGATTAATTGGATAAATAGGAGAATAATTATCATTGAGGCAATTAATTATTATCGGTATATTGCGTAACAATAATTTTTTATTCCTGGTCTTTGTTTCATAAAAGCCTCATCGTATAAAACACATCTGTACATTTTTATGTTTATAATTCATCTTATTTATCTAATTATCAAATTATTGAGGACGTGATCAGTCTGAAAATAAATGGCAATTTTTTTCTTTCTGGTCGAAGAATTGATGGATCAGAAGAATTGATGAGTACAACATATCACGTGAATTTTTTATATTAATGTTCGATAATCAATTTTTACTTTACGTATCAAATTTTATTTTCTATAATTATCAAAAGGCTTGAATTCAATATTAAACCCCTACCTATCATTCGATTAACTGAGCTAATTTCGTTCTGTCGATCCCTGTCATCATTATCAATACTAAATTATGTTCATAACTGCCTAAAGCAGTGCTACATCAATGGGTTACGTATATGTGTTCTGAGGTATCTCACTGGACTCCAAAAAATAAAGAAAAATAAAAATTGAAGAGATGAATTTCTTGATTGGCTTGATTGATTGACTAATTACTCAACAATGATCATAATAGTTGTTTATTCTACTCTTGTTGAACAAATGTTCATCCCCCAAATGCATAATTCACTATTTAATCTATTTCAGTAGTGAAATAATAAAAACTAACGAATCAATTTTTACATTTTTGCATATATCTCGATAACGCCTCATTCTACAAGAAAATGTCAAGAGATCTTTTTTGTAGCTGATAAAATTCTTCACAAAAAGGGTCTTTTGACATTTTCCCCCAAAATTATAATTTTCGAGATAACTTGATTTTTTTAAAAAATCCCCTCTGGAAAAAATCGAATTCTGTCAAATTTCTCAATATTTCTGATTCAAAAATAATGAACCAACAGCATCTGTTGAATATCTTTGGTAGAGTATCACCCCTCAGGCCCCCCCAGGAATGCTCAACCTCCACTCAATAGAATTTTTCAATTGTTAAAAATGGCTTTTTACCTTCTTGATAATTAGTTTTATCTCATTTTTATTACTCAGAAAGAGTCATCCACCGTCAAGGTGGACGAGTTTCTGCTGTCTGGTGTTTGTCTCATGGCAACATATCTCCTACGAAGTATTTCCTGCAAATCATTGCATGGGCTATTGTCCCTTTTTGGACGCAGAGGACGACCTCCAGGTGATCTAAAACAGTGAATAATACCCAATTAACTTCTGGTGGACTATAAAATACTCTCCCCAATATTTTACCTCTCTATAGGCTTTAATTTAACTTTGTCAATGTCTTTGAGCATATCTCCCATTGATTTTTGTACAACCAGAGGCTTCTTTCTATCTTCCAATTTGTGATCCTGAAGACTCGCTCGTCTCGCAATGTGTGGTGTTGTTGGTGGTGGTAGAGGTGGTGGTTGTGGTGGTGGTTGGAGGGTTTCTCTGATTGTACTACTTCCATTTGACAATGAAGCCATCGATGAATCTGATGATAAAATAATTTTCATTGTAGAAATTGTAATTATTTTATTCAATTTGACACTTACGATGAGTCTTGTTGTGGTTGGAAGTTTTCACTATCAATGACACTTGTGTACGCAACTCTTGGAGCTCTTGTTCAAGTGCTAATAAACGCACCTCTGAACCAAAACTTATTGGCTCTAAAAGATCTGGTTTACTTCCTGATAATCTGCTTCTTTTGAAATAAAAAATTTGAGGGGTCAAGTTTTAATTCGGCTGTTTTCAGTGAATATCTTTTAATCTGAAGGAGATATCGAAATTTTTGTAGAGACCTTTTTTGTAAAGGGACTTGAGATCTACAAAAAAGGTCCTCATCAAAAAATCACTAGCTCCTCCAGTTGTTTACTTACTCCCCAAAATCATGACAATTCCCAGAATTTCCATTAATCTCCTCATTAATCATTGAATTTGACATGGAATGAAGTGCAGTAACACTAACATATATTTTTGGTGGTGGTTTGAGAGGTAAAAATGAACCAATTCGTCTGACAATACTTCGTCTCTTTCCATACAATTTCGGCGCCTCATCCATCTTTAAAAAAATTAATAAAAAATTATCCATAAATACCAGATACTCTCATTATGATGTTAATTATGTTAATGGGAGTAACACCTACCTCAATAATCAATCGTTTGACCCAGAAATTTATTTGTTACATGTGACCCAAATAACCTAAACTAAAAATACGTATTGACGCACTGGCAATGCTCAATTGTTGGAATAATTGTAATTCGTGGTGAAAATTAAATTGTTACAAAATCAAAATAACTCTGTGACCCTTTTTTTTTATTATTTTTGGAGCATAGCCAACAGCTGAGAACAGGTTGTTGTACCGAAATCGTCTTGAAATGAAAAAAAATTGGCCTCAAAAAATTTTTTTTAGGTTATGAAATCATCGAGTGAGTCTGTAAAATTACAGATAAAAAATATTTCTACTTACTTTTATTCTATCTTTATTATCAATTCCTAAATTGTTAAATTGTGTTTTTAATATTTTTTATCCACTGACGATGTTACAAACACGTCGACCGGTCGTAAGACGATTTTGCCTAGTGCAACGAAATAATAAAAAAAAACGATTGGCGTCACGGATTATAAACGGCTCCGTCATGTGGCGCCCTCTACACCTCATTGTGTTGAATTGTGAATCAAAATTTGAAGAACGTGAGAGTGCAACTGCAATTTTTACGGTTTAAACAAATTAATTAGTGTAATGAATTCATTAATGAATTGATAATTAATGAGTGAATTTGGAAATTCATATAGAGTGTTCATTTATCTCGAAAATGAGTCATTTTAGAGGTGAATACGTGAGGACCTTTTTTGTAGGTGAGATAATTTCCTACAAAAAAGGTCTCTTGACATTTTCTTCTAAATTCGTTTATTTTTATGATATTACTAGGACATCATGTGCGCTGTCGCGCGCGACGACCTTATAGTCAATGCCAGAAATCCGTTTTTGGATGTTTGATCAGCCAAGAAGTGGAGTCAAAGTTTTGAAAATTTTAAAAAAATCAAGTTTTCTCGAAAACCGGAGGAGATAGCGACTTCTAGTCTTCTCCAATCGATTTTTGAGATGATTTGAGCTTGGGGGGTGCGGAACCCAGAGTGTGAGAGGCCAAAACCCGTTTATCGATGATAGATAGGCCAAGAAGTGGAGTCAAAGTTTTGAAAATTTCAAAAAATCAAGTTTTCTTGAAAACCGGAGGAGATAGCGACTTGTAGTTTTTTGCAATCGATTTCTGAGATGATTTGATCCCTCGGAGGTCTGAAACCCTCCGATGATTTGTTCAAAACAAAAGGCTCTAACTACACGTGAACTGCGCGTAGTTTGATTCAAATAAGAAAATAACATCCTCTCGTAGTCATGGAAATCATTGATCGATTCATCAACCAATCGGGAGGCGAATAAAAAGTTGACAATCAATACAATCATTCATTGTCAATCAACTTTATGATAAAGGAAAGGATTGACGGGTTTGTGTGATTAATTGTTTTGTTTTGAATGAATTCTGGATACAAGAGGCGATTAAACAGGTAATAAATATATTATACACAACAATATTACGGTACACTAGATCAATGAACATTTAAATTGAATAGAATTGTGTTGTGACAGTGGAGGATTGCATTTCAATCTGTCCCATTTTGAATTGAAGTCTGTGTAACCATCGAAGTAATACAGCATTTGATTCTCGTCTCGTTGATATAAATTGCTCGGCCATTCGTGTCGGTGGAAAATTACGACAATTTTGTAGACGCATATGCAAATGTCCAGATAACTGAAAAAAAGTCCAGTCAATCATTTCTATCCGATAGAATTAAATTTTGAATATTTGAGGAATATTTCACCTGTGCATGATGTGAATACAAAATTGGACTCCAGAGAGGCAAAAGTTTACCGAGTAGGACTGATTGGCACTCCAGTAGTGCCTCCAAAAGACTCAGAAAATGTAGATTCACCATTTCTGCAAGCTAAAATAATTTTTCATCAATTAATTTTTCAGAATATCTCAGTAATAAAGAGAGATGGCAAACTTTTTAAAGAGACCTTTTTTGTAAAAAAAACCAAGACCTAGAAAAAAGGTCTTTACAAAAATTTCGCTATCCCCCTCAGATTGAGAGATATCCATAAAAATGTAATTTAAAACTCACAACTTTCGATGTAGACACTAGTTGGAGAATAGACGGTGTGACTTTACCCCAGAATTCCACAAGAATATTCATAGTAACATTATAACTTTCACTGTTGGACGAATTATTCTTCGATATTTCCTCCAAATAGACTGTCCACAGCTGCAAAACAAGATAAATCCTTCATCTCTACCCCCAAAAACCCTCTAAATAAATAAATAAAATTAAATTTAAATTACCTGACAAAGAATAAAGGCATGAAACAACGAAGACATGTGTAAAACAGATGTCTTACTCTGCTCCGGAAATCCCGAGAAAATAACTTGAATATGATCAGCAATGTGACAAGAAACTTCCTGAGGTATTGGCTGAGCAACTGAAACTGGTGTACCATGACTGTGTGAACTATTACCCGAGCTCATTGCAGTGTGTGTCAGAGCACCAAGCAATACCCAAGATAAGAGTCTAATATGTCCAATTGTATCAACATATTCACGAGCTCCCTGTGGTACCATAGAAGGAGCACTATACAACCAAGGAAGATACCTAGCAACAGCCCTATTCTCTCTATTATTCCCTCGAGTTATTTCCAGTGACAAATACTGGGCAAATCCACATTTTAGAATACCCCCGAGTGTATCTTCATTCAAGCCCTCTTGCATTCCTTTGCTGTAGCTTTTGATTTTACTCAGAGTATGAAAATCCGCCAAAAAGTCCAGTATATCAGGTATCTGATTTCTGAGAGTCTCTGAGGCATTCGTATTGTACACTTGAGCAATTATTTCACCTTGTATACCTTCAATGGCTACGGTAGAGGGCAATGTTCCACCCACGTCCTGGAGGACAAATTGAAGGAGAAGAAGGAAATTGTTGTCTGGTATTGTTGTCTTGAACTTCATTGCTTGAACGAGCTCAAAGACAATTGTCCGACCCAGAAAGTGCTTATCTCGCTCGCGGAGATAGCCTCGGTGGCAGAGGTAGCATAAATCGGTGAGATAACTGTACTTAAGGTTGCAATGTTG
Organism: Coelinius sp. EB29; assembly: GCA_035578325.1. Lineage (NCBI taxonomy): Eukaryota > Metazoa > Arthropoda > Insecta > Hymenoptera > Braconidae > Coelinius > Coelinius sp. EB29. Next base: position 1,370,553 of record JAOZGT010000012.1, on the reverse strand, counting down.
AATGGCGTAGCTCAGGACCTTTGAGAATGGATCGAGGATGCTCTAGATTTGATGCAGAAAGAGGAAGATGAAGAGATTTTTATGGGTTCCGAGGGAATTTGGGTTATACTGTACCTTTGTCTGCTGAATCCCCGGTACTTTGAGAATGGAGATCATGATCCTCAGGAGAGGTGTTGTGTCCTCGATGGAGGAGAGGAGGAGAACTAGTCTTCTGAAGAATGTGTCGATGTGTGAGAGGAGTCCACTCCAAGTTGCAGCCCCTGGCCCTAAGCCTGCTTCGAGGGGAAGGCAATCCAAGTAGCAAGCTACGTTGTGGAGGATTATGGGGAGATTCTCGACTGATAGAGATTTCTTGCCATTCAATGTCTGAAATTCGGGATTATCAAGTCATTTGGAATTTATTGGTTTTGGGGAATTACTTCTTTGGAGTTACTGGATGTAACTAACAGACAAAAACCCACCTCAAGTAACAGCTGAAGTGGTGCGATAGGATTGAGTTCATTAAAATCCACAAGAGCCTGCGCAACACTCTTAAAGAATTGCATTCTCGTGGAATCATTGATATGCGTTTGAAACATCTGCACAAATATTCCATTAGGCGCTAATTGATGAAGAACACATCTCAAGAATTGATGAGCCACACTGACAGCTCCCCCAGGCAGATGCATATTAGTTTCACTCTGCCAAGGATACATTGCATTTAGTGCAACCTTCGTCACAATACCCAAAATCTCGGGAAGAAGTGGAGCAGCTAGTGCTGGTTCTCGATGAATAAATGTCCCGAGATTGATAATACAAAGTCCCAACTCTTCATCAGAATACTCTTCCTTGATTGTTCCACACTCTGAACACCTGTCATATATGCATTCATCTCCCACCCTGAAAGTGCTCTGCTTAAGTCCAAAATCAGCATGACAAGCTTGTTGCGCAGCATAGTCCATATTGACATTAGTCTGACCACCAGCCCAAGAATCCATTCTCTTCGTTGAACCAATAACATGATGACTACTTCCAGGATAACCCCTTCTCGATCTGCCCCCCTGATTTCTCGTTGGATCTCTCAATCTCCCTCGTTTCTCATGATCAAGCACTCGGAAACAAAAGTCATCAGTCTCCACGACGAATGGAGGTGACTCAAGAGCCACTTGTTTTATCAATCTCCTTGGGCTGGCAGATCTACTGGGTGCATCATTAGTCACCAATGGTGCTGAAAGATTCTCCGAAACAATGCTGTCCTGCTTCTGAGGCTGATGAATCTCCTCACGATCATTGTCCTCAGTCTCCAATACATCTTCAGCTGCCTGAGCATTATCTTCAAGTTCAGGAACTCCAAGAGCTTGTCGGACACGTTCAACAAGACCACTGACACCCTCGCGATTCATTCCAACAGGAAGGAGTCTTTCAGGCATGGGAAACTCAAGTTGGGACATGCTTCTGGGGCTTGTCATATCGCTGGATAAGCAGGTTTCGCTGTCTTGTTCGAAGGAAGAATTTACAGTGAGTACATCCATCTTGGATAGAGGTGATTCTGGGGAATTGTAGGCCTCTTCACACCGAAGAATTCGAGGATTCGATCTTTGGAGGGCTGAACGCACTGATGTACCAATTGGAAGGAGTCTTTCCATTGTTGGTGTTGTGATTATTTGGTTGTTGGGGGGTGGATTCCAGACTGGTGGGTGACCGTTGTCTGTTGAGGTACGTTGGGAAGAGATTGAACTCACTGCTGGGCTACTTGAGTCGTCACTCCCTCCAGCTGTCAAGGTTTGACAGGGAGATACTGGGGATGTGAGTGGGGGTGTTTGGTCTATGTTTTTCTGACGACCCAAGTGCTTTGGATATGAGGAGTCAATGTGCTCGGATTTTGGAGTCATGGATGGACTGGTTTTTCCGAGGGGTGGGGGAGATTCTTGTTTTTTAATGGGGCAGATACTGGGGGTGGGGGCTGTAGGGGTTGGTGGTGGTGGGAGCTTTTGTTTTGGGGTGGTTAAGGATTCTGGAGGGGGTGGAGACTTTTCTGAAATACTTTGGGCTTTTTTTGACTTGAAGTCGGAACGATTGGTTAAGAGTGTGCTTGTTACCATCATTTTTACACCCTCTTGGACACTCCATTTTTTCTGGAGGGCTGAAGACTTTGCCTGGTTTAAACGTGTAGTCATTGTAGCAGGTTGAATTATTGTGAATAATTCATGAAAAAAGAAAAAAAATTGAATTACCTGATGAAAGTCTTCCTCATTCCCCAAGAACCAAGTAGGCCTAGCCTCAACTTTCGATCGTTCAGGCTCTGTAGTTGACTCCACTCGTGTCAGAAAATCTCCAGGCACTGATGTTTTCGTCATCATCATCATCATGGAGGCACTCTTTCCAGCTAATGCTGAACTATCCTCCAATTCTCCGAGGGATCCACCACTGTGCAAAGTACTGTCGGATTTTGGACTTTCTGGTATTGCAGCGAGCTCAAACTCCACATCATCAATATTGATACAGCAGCTTTTTTGAGCCATTGATAATAGCGAATTATTGTAGAAAGCCAGCCAAAGCTTCAAGCGCAACTTAATTATGAGGCTGAAGCTAGCTGTCAGCCGTTCAACTGCCACTGAGTTGTTTTTGACAGGGACTGTAGCCAAAATTTTGTCTTTTCGATTCTTTCGCGTTTGATATCTCAATAATAGCTGCCCGACTACTCAAAACTCGCGAGAAAAATTGAAAAATCGTTAAATTAGAGAAAATGTCAAAATTGGCCATTTTGACTGAAGAATGGCTGACCCTTCCCAAGAGTGCATCCTCCACTTAAAATGCCCTCCTCGGGCTGTCGCTTTGCAGAGACTATCAGTATACCCTCTCCATAAAACTGAACGGCTGACGGCCAGCTTCAGCGTCATAACTTAATTCATAGAAAATTGTGAAAAAAGTGGGGGGGGGGGGGGGGGTGGGGGCGTGCTAGGATAATCACTGATTATTAACCTTGTATGCTTGTTTGCGTAATGTGATGCTGACTCTTCCCAGTGGGTCTCCATCGTATGTTGTCCCAGGATAGGTCCAGGACTTCGTTGATGGACTGATACCATTTGTGAACGCATTGGTGGACTCTCGCTGTCAATTTCTCCTACTGCACCTGTCATCAAGTCGTGCTCTGCACCGAGAGATGGTTGAGACACATCTGAAGATGATATTGATTATGATAATGTCACGACCTTTCCCCAAATTCCTCAATAACTATAGTGATATTTACCCCTCGATCGAGATGGTGGTCCAGCCATAACAACCATAGGAGGAATTCGTTTGCACTGATGATGTTGCGAGTCCAAAGTATTCAGAACAATCTTAATCAACGATTGGAGCTGAGTGCACCATGGTTGTTGACCATACTGACACTGGAACCCAATCTCCATAAACAAACTCCTCTCAATCACAAATATTCTACCCTAAAAAATCCTCAAACCTTGTAAAGAATCACCAGCAACGACATCAGCCAAGACCTTCGTATAGTTGGCTCCAAATACCACAAACTATACGTCACAGGTTGATGATCAATAGGCGGAAGCTTGGACGGTGGACATGGACAGTGCTGAAGTATCGCCAACACCGGAGGAATCATCATCCACCCCATGACATGATTCTGATCCAAAAGCTGCGGTAAATTAGCTATGAAAACATTGAAGACTGAAGACATTCGAAGTCGCTGAGGAGACAGATGAAAAGTTCTTTCTGTCTGATTGTATCCGAGGAGAAGATACAAATGACGAAGAACAATTCCTTGGGTTTTCGATAGTGGCTTTTCATCAGTTGGATAGGCCTAAAGACAACACAATGCAATCAATAACTGATATAGGTCCAAATGACATCAGAGTGTTCTTCAAAGACTAGCAAAATTGACCTGATCAGTTCTCGATAGAAACTGCATAAAAAGAAATACAAGAAGATGCATTGTCTCCTTATCAGCCTCTTCCAGTTCCACAATCTTATGGGTACATCCTGGCAAAGCTCCAGCTTCATCAACCATATTCAATGAGTGAACATGTCCATCTGTAAAGGAACGGAGAGAAGATTGGAAATTTCATTCTATCTCAATAGGAAAAACTCTTCTAGAGTGTCTACAACTGATCAAGTGCGTTGCGATCTGTGCAAGATAATCATGCAATCAGTCAATACTACTCACTTCTACTAGTGTAGATGGACTCCAAATGGCAGAATTTTTTAAAATTATTTCCTCATCACTGAGACATTCAACTTACCGAACTCTCAGGTATTGTTACAAGGGTCTTTTTTTTTCTAAAAAAATTTCCTAGAATATTTTGTGTGACACTAAGAATGCACATTTACCAGATAAATCCATCTACAGCAAGCAGAATACACTACTCTACCTGGTAAACTGTTATTAGGTGGGGTTGACCCCAACAACTGACCCAAACCAAATCTCGAGCTCTTCCGTTTTAATATTGGAGCTGAATACTGACGACTGTATATTTTTTCCTTCTCTGCGAGATAATAAAGCGAATAAAGCGAAGGATTTCCTTACACAGGAGGATTATTATCATTATGGGCAAGTAAAGCGAATTTTTCACCTTGTTTTGTATCTTGACGAGGTATCATTGAGGCTGGAGCTGACATAGTTCTTTTGTATGGCCATTTTGTACCAAAACTTGCGCTCAGAGTTTTTACGGAACTTGCACCACTACCGTCTGACTGCGACAGGGCTTCTTGGGCACGGTGAAGCTTTCGCATGAAGGTATCACTGTTCATGTCTGTATTCCTCAAGTCTAAATTGAGGGGTTTATGAATTTCTTAATTTAATTTAATTTAATTCTAAAGAAGTTTATTTTCATTTACTGTACCTCGCAGGCACGAGATATCTCCAGATTTCTCTAGACTGATTTGAGCCTCGAGAAAAAGTGCATCGAAACGATTTAAAAAAAAGTCCCATGTGAGAATTTTACGATCACTCAAGCTATTGTGCAATTGATAGAGCGATTGCAGTACCATTGGTCTGTCTACGATTACTGAATCAAATTGAGTCTCTAGACATAGTATTAAGCTCTGAAAGTAATACAAAAAAAAAAAAAAGATTGAATAATCGAAAAGAATTGAATGGAAAAATGATATTTACCCGAACTGCAGTATCATGTACAGTTCCCAAATTCAATGTAGCTCTCTGTGCTACATAGACATTACTGTCATCCATACTACTGATCAAATAGCAAAATGCATTAGCCAGAGCAGCTTGTAGAGTGAGTACACTTCTGAGAGGAGTAGAATCCATAAATCTTGCAATGAGTGTGACTCTCTCAACAGCTACGAATCGAACACGCCAGTCTGAACTGTGAAATTCTTCCTGAACTAGTCGCCAGAATGTGTCTGTACCGCAGGGAAGAGTTATACAGTGAAGGAGCAATGGTACTGATACTTGAGCAATGTGAGAGTGCTCAGCATTGAGTAATTCCCATAGACTGCAATTTATGAATATTGAGTTATCTCGAGAATGAGTGATTTTATAAGAGAATATCATACTTTTTGATGAGAAGATTCTCTTGACACCAGATAAAAAAACCCTGATGATCTTTAACAGCAGTAGTAAATGCATCACCATGAAGTACCATAATGTTCAAACACTGCAGCATGTAGTATAGAATCTCTGGTTTATCCACAGTCATAATTTCCTTCAAGAGTTTATGAATGTATTGAAGTTGCTCAGGCAGTTCTTCAATATTGAAACGAAATTTTCCAACTGTTGTATGCCAAAAGTCATCCGATTCAGCTTCCTGAGGTGGACTCACTGGCTGATCATCCTCCCCAATTATATTTGCTCTACCAACATTGGCTGTGGCAGTTGCTAATACCACGAATTTCAAAGAAATGATTTCTTAATTAAGATAATTCGATATTCAGGAAGATGTTAAACAAATTAACTCACCAACATCAGATTCTGATAATGTAACAGCACGAGCAACAGCCAATACCTTCTCAGCTGGTAAAATAGCAGTAAGATCTAGTTGCTCGGAAACAGTCTCAACTGTTGCTGTCATGATCTGTTCGAAGAACTAAATTTAAAAAACGGTAGGAATATGTAAATTTTTCATAAACATTCAGTTTTATCCTACCGTATTGTCTTGGGTTGTCACGCATCATCGAGTCATCACACAGAATATATACGTTTTTTTTTTTTTCAATATAAAGAACACATCAAAAAACGACATATCAATATGAAAAACACTGATGACAATTGGTGAATATACATTTATGAAACAAAGCACATTATTGATTAGTCATGAATTTTGAATTCTTCTTACCTTGCTAACGTGGGGCATGTGAACTAATACCCCAGTGACTGAGTGCATCTCAGATACGGGCATATTAATTACAACATCGGGCTTTGAGTCACCTTTCTTTGATGACTCTTGGGGACTTTTTCGACCATGATCATCAACTGACTCATCGACAATAACCTTGGAAATTGCCAAGAATCATTTAACTCATGTTTTTTCTTTGAATAATTCAAAATTGAACAATTCATTAATTAAATCACAACCACTTACATCTGGTGGATTAGCAGCATTTTCGGGACACAAATACATAACAAGCTGAAGACACAACTGATGCCAAATTATTCGAGATTCACAGTACGAACACTCACTCTCTCCCTTACATGAATGACAATCATTCCAATTAGCTGCTACAATTGATTTCATCAGATGGCAGGCATCACGACATACCCAGGTATTGATCCCTGTGTGTTTATCGATATCTTGGAGTTCCATCTGCAGGATGAGAAGAAATTGAGGATTGGTCATTCGTATTTGTGGGCATTGCGTCTTCATAACTGACCTGCTTCAACAAAACATCCAACATTAAAATACAACAGGACAAGTTTAATTCAGCATTTGTTGTGAATTCCATGTGCCTGGGGATTGGTGCCATGTCATCAGACAGTGGAGTCGATTGTCCTGAATCATTTTCAACAACTGGACCTGAAATAATTATTCATATTTGAGATATTATTTATGAAATTGATTTGCTATTTTGCAACTTACAAATCATATTGGGATCCTCAGTATCAGCATTCTTTGTTGTCCTATAAGTTTTTTCATTAAAATCGGCTGCATTGGTTGTACTCATAACAGCTACACCATCACTGAACATTGAGAACAATTGTGCCAGTGGAATTGTTATCTCCAGCATTGTCAACGTCTGGAGCCAATTGAGCGCCTGTTCCTGGACTTTAGCACTGGTGTTAATAAATCTTTTTGCCACGAAATTGTACATCTTCTTGGCGTCAAAGCCCAGTGGACTCATCTCAGTATCCAAAATTTTGCTGTACATGAGAGCACAATATTTTTCTTTAAATCTTCACTCAATCAACAAATCTTCATCGAATATTAATTACCAAAGAATCATCTTCAACTCATGAAGTTCATTTTCGGGTACATCATTGACCATAGCTTCCATCCAATGTGGCATGACGTAGTCCCAAATTTCCGATGTTATGACCTCATAAGGAACTAAACAAAAGAGTCTGTTCAATCCGTCTTTGAGATGTGATGTTCTAGATGCCAAAGTTTCCCTAAAATCCCGAGTTATGAATGTAAAAACATGACTGAAACCATAAATTGCATTCTATTCATCTAATCTAAACCTATAAGCATCCTCTGAGGGCCCTTCACCCCCCGTGTGACCGAAAAATATCAGCATCCCAGTCTTTGTGCCAAGAATTACTCACCAATGACCACCAACTCTTACATAATCAGCTGGATGTGGCAATAAACAAGATATAAAAACTTGATAATGAGTTTTCATAACTTCGGTCAACCATCCACAGACATACTCAGTCTTCAGTTTCTCCAGTGTGCTCTCAGCTTGCCCTTAAGAGAATTCATAAAATCATCAGCACAAAACATAAATAACAAGTAATCATCTGTCTACATTGATCATGCAAATTCAATTTATCCGTTCAATTTATATTTATTATTGAATGAATGAATGAATGAATGAAGAATAACTAAATTACTCAGCCGCGATGCAGACGCACTCTTTTACACCAAATGAACATATAAAAAATTTACAGTAACACATTGTAGGTGTATACGTGCACACAAATATCAAATTTACCTCACCAGAGTATTCCACAACTGGATATTAATAATTTTATTATTGAAACAATAACCACTCAATGACCAGATAATAAAAAATAAAAAACATTGAATTACGTACAAAGAGAGTGAGAATGTGCCTACGATCGCGGCAACTATCTCATCTAATCTCTATATTGAGGATATCCAAGTATTTTGAACAATTGGAAAGAAATTAATAATAAATAATTAATTGATAGTTTTGTCAGTATAAAAATTATACAAAAGTCACTTGGATGACCTAAATCTACTTTTAATAGAGTAAGTGTTAAAAATGCAAAAAGTTTTTTAAATTACCAACAGAAAAGATAAGGTGCATAAGGCTTTTTTTAGTACCATCGAATGAGTACGCAGTGACATGAAACCAATGAAATAACATTGATAATAAACGTCCAAGTATTTCAATAGGTGTATCATGATTTGGTGTACAAAGTCCCACTAGTAGCCATACACCATAACGACCAAGTAGTTGACGTTCTTCGAGTGTTGTTGAATCACAAAGTCCTGTTTTACCACCAATTCCACTACTACCACTAGCACCAGTAACACCACCCCCTGGGAATCCTATTCCAGTCTTATTAGTATTTAATTCGGACAGATCTCTGTTACTATCCATACTTAGCGGTTCTGCCTCCTTAAGCAGGCTGTAAATTTAATAATTTTTATGTTATTTTATTCAAACTATTTTGCTGGATCTTGATGAGATATTTTCCTCTCAAGATCAACATTATTAGAGATAGATTTATCTAGACTAAAGTTAAAATTGATTTATCTAGACTAAAGTTACGCTGAGAATAGAGGCCATGCATGCATTAAATACTATTATAGTGTAAGGAGAGATATTTGTGCTGGAGGGGTATATTGGCATGCATGGAGAGTTTTTAAATTCTTTTTTTTATAGTTTATTATACTGTTCAAGTCGATTTTGTCCATCCATGGTCTTACCAAGCAGCATGGGGTCAGCTTACATTGACGAAAAAGCAACAATGATCCCTGCAACCTTTTGGGGGGACTAGTACATGGCCCAATGATTATGACAATTAATAATTTTTCCTCTTTTTAAAAAAAAACATTTAACCATTTTTAACAAACATGCTCATTATTTCGATCACTCTGATCATTTGTAATTATTTGGGTTCCTCTGATGTCTTTCACCTTTCGTAAACACGATTTTTCTTTGATTTTAACAAATATCAATGAATGAATAATTGTTACCTGACTATTGCTTGGACCAAGTATGTCTGAGTCTGATTGTCCATTTGAGAGATGTGAGGAAGTGCCAGATGGTAGACGTGATCTCCACCCCTTCGATTATTATGACGAATGTTGTGACACTGTTGACAATAGCGAATTGGATGATTTCCATTGTAACTTGCGCATTCTACTGAGAAACACACGCTTATCGCTGATTTGTCTGTTGCTCTGCAATTCTGAAGGAATTATTGTGTCATCATCTTTCAAATGGCAAATTCTCTTGATCAATTACCTTGTTCTCGCAGACCATGGACACTTGCTGCATGGGATGAAGTATATCATGAAATTTTTCATTAGGAAATCCTCGATGAATTTCATTGGCACACTCGATACACAAATACAGTGGAGGTGGTGAATCATTTGCGAATGTAATGGATATACGATGATCATAGCAAACTTTTCCAGCTTCTGCATTACCAGAATTTGGGCATGAAGCTCTTTGGCATACAAATGGTGCTAAATCATCTGAAATAAGTAATTAAACTTGTAATTCAACATTCCTTAATCAAAGATACATAAAAAGTTGTTTATCCTACTGGCAAATTTCATGAGTACAGCCCTTCGGTCAAACAAATTTTGATTAAAAGTTGGCCAGTAGTAGAAAAGTAGTTTAGCAGCTGATGCTTTAGCTGGAGCTGTGCCGTAAGCAACAACACAAAGAATATCCTTAACAACATTTGATTTGAGAGCCATTAGACACTCAAGAAGTTGACAATGATGAGCAGGATTGCTGGAGTACTGGAATATCATCATTATAACTGCAGATACTGATTGGCTTGCATGATTTTCCGACTCATCAAGGGTTTTTCTTGCTGTGAATTTATTCAACAATTGATTGATTTAATTAATTACCTCAATTCATCGATAAATGGATTTAACATACTTATAGTAAATGGAAGAATGTAGAAGCACAAATGATTAACAATTTCCTGATGTAATTCAGGTGGAAGGACAGATATAGAACTGGCCGTCAAGTACGGTAAATTGTCGAGAAGATCATTCTCCAAAAATGGCATCAGAGAGGCTAGACATTGCAGCAGTGATTGTCCAAATGCTGTCAAAATATTTTTATAAACAATATTGTATTTGTTAAGTATGTATCAGACTCACCAGCTAGACCAATATGTACGCAAGAGACAACATCAATGAGCTGTGTCAGTGCATTGTAAAGCTGTTTGTAATCAAGATTTGGATAGAGAGCCATGCGTTCACCGTCAAACATCTGGGCTCTTATCATCTCCAGAGGGGATTCTTGGACTTCTTTCAATAGAGCTGAGATGATAAGATTATTGATTAGTTTTTTTGCATCATTCCTTTGATAAAATAAGCATAAATATTATTTATTACATAGTAATGTTTGTGAAAAATATTTAACAGTGTTAGCCATATCAAAACCCGATGGGGTAGGCTGAGTCCCATGAAGAAGTCTGAGATAATAATCATGGAGGCTGGATAGTTTTAGAGTGTCTGTAATTGAAAAAAAAAAAAAAATTTATAAAAATTATCATTGAAACGGAAGTTTATTCGCAATACATACACGCTGCTGACCGGGTACCCATGTCTGCAGTTTCTTATCTCCAAGCAGTCTTACGCAATGGATGAATTTTTCCCCCTCGAGGATTGTGTAATATTTTTTATCAAACTCACATAATCACGTATTTATTAAAAAAAAAGAAAGAAAAACTGTTGATTTTATTCTTCCACTGACACATTTCCATGATTTCTGGAGAAATGGTCCAGCTGTTATCATGTCTGAATCCTCCAGTCATGTCTGAATTGCGCAATCGCCTATCGATTTGTTTTCCCACAAGAGTTGCGCAGGAAAATATAATTTTCACGAAAATTCTATATTTTTCTTTTATTTCGACAGAGTCATTCCTTTTGAAAGAAAAGTAAGAGTCACTCATTGGGTGATTCATTCATGAGAATCTGGAGTGATTCAATCTCTAGTAATTCATTGATTCACAATAAGTCTTGTGAGGCGGTTTTAAATTGTCTAAGAATATATTTACCTTGTAACATTCTGCATCTGGACGATCTAGACTCATCGATATTTCTGATGGTATTACTGAGACATTCAACTCACCTACAAATAAGTGTGTCATCACGAATAGATTGCCGGATCGATATCAAGCTATGGGGGATGAAATTATGAGATCAGAGTTTTGGAATTAAAAATTACGTATTTTTGTGATTTATTAGATAATCCATACATTTTTTATAATTTTCATAATTTATTATTTTTTTTTTTCCTAGAAAAAACCCCGAAGAAAAGTAAAAATATCCTGCAACATGATGAAGACACACTCTATTGACTCCAAAAGCCATCAATATCACCAGAAAAACCATTCAACTACAATCACCCCAGCTATCGATTCCCCACCCACAAGAAAAGCTCCATACCTCCGGGGAAAAATGAAGAAAACATTGACGCCACAACCTCTCCCCCATGTGCGCTCGCGCAGGAAAGAGACATGCGGTTGTAATTCGTACACCGAGTAGCACTCGTGAAAAAGCAGTTGCGCCTTTGACGATCCAAATGGTTGCCTTGGACACGTAGTGGAGCGTCTACGTCACGGTGATAGTGTTCTTCAGTATTGCTTCAACCCCGGTACAAGTATCAGTCGATCTGTGAACTCTTGATCATGAAGACATCTCGTAAATCCCATAATCCATCTCCATAATCATCAATCAGGACAGGCTACCTCTGAATATCAGGTAATTCGTTAAAAAAAAAATTTTTTACTATTAAAATAATTAATTTTCTTAATCAAGATTTTTTTTAACTAATTAAAATAATTTTTTTTCTTCTAATAATTAAATAAGAGAGCTTTCATTTCACCACATGTGCACTATACGACTACTTGTTTTCTTCAGTACCCATGTGATTTGATTATCCCTGTAACACGCTCCGTATGTCACCCTAATTACATCTCTCCCCCCCCCCCCCCCCCCTATCAACATTCACCCCTTTTTTTTCACACTCTTTACAATATCCACAGTCAACGCCTAAATTTCGTTACACTGTGAAACAATTTACTATATTTTTTAGTCATACGGCTGCACCTAATGCGATTAATATCACTTTCAATTGTATCTTCTGTCTATTTATTTATCAATTTTATTGGGAAATTTAATAGTTCAATTGATTTGGGGTCTCATGTGTTAAAACACCAGTAGAGCCAATGGACAAAGTCATTAATTGTAAAATGTAGACCCCTCGAGAGACATCCAGAGTACTGAAATCCTTTTAGACATAAAGTCTGATTTATTAACGTAAATATACACGTGGGATTTAAATTTACGCAATGCCAGTGGCTGCCCATACCTCAGTCGTACTGTCCGATTTATTCACATCACTTTTCTTTATTTATGAGCCATTTTTTTTTTATGAATGCAGGGAGGGGCCTGTAACTAAAAGTTTAAAAATTGAATTTTGTTTGAGAGGAGATGGAAGATATCTCGGAATATAAGAGAGATAGAGTAATTTTCATAAGGACCTTTTTTATAGAGCAGAATGAGATCTACAAAAAAGGTATCTATCAAAAATTTTCCAACTCCCTTAGATTACGAGATATCGGGTAAAATAGAAATTCAATATTAAATTAAAGTCTGATTTTTTTTCTTCAGTAAAACTGAGACTAAAAAAAGTAATATTACTTTGAGAATGGATCTAATAGTAGGGCAACTAGCTTGTACTCGATCGATACCTGCAATTGCAGTGGCCGTTGAGGTATTTATGTTCACTCGAGGGGATGGGGTGGATCGACACAGGGTGAAAGTAGTCACGTCAGTGTTCATACCAGACAATTCTATATTCAATGTTTCATTTACAGAAATAAGATAGTGTCCTTGTGATTATTTAAAAATTCACATTTCATTGCTTGAAGAAAAGTGGATAATAAAGTTTAACATTAAAGTACACAAGTTTATGAACAAAGACAGTGGGTGATTTCTCGTTTACCTTGAACAATCAGTTCCTGCCTCTGATGCCTCAAGGTTCACCTGGTGCATGACTCAAAGAGTCAATGCGCTTCAGACGATTATTCCCACAAATTTTAAAATGTGTGAATGATGTGTTTTTTTTTTTAAATCAAATAATTTTTTTTTTTCTCCAAAAATAACATTTCGAAATAAATATATTTAAATTATAATTTCCAGGGTGATAAAACTGGAGAATGAGATGAGAGAACAATACTTATACCTCAGAAAATCAAATATCGTTGAAGGGGGCACAGTAATGCCCTGACCTTGGCTGGTGAAAATATATCCGAGTTGGTGATTCACATCAGGATTTACTTGTGACGTATTTTTCTTTCTTCGCACACTCCTGTATTCCGGTGAATTTATAAAACAACTATGAGTGCGATATCTACTCTCTGCCGGGGTGATACACAGTCATCAGTGAGACGTCGGGCGAGATCACCGTCGCTTCTTACTCCTCAATCATCGGAGATTGAAATTTCAAGTGAGTATTTATTGTTTATTCATTTAAATCAGAGATGAGGAAGATTATTGGATGGAATGTGGTCGTGAGAGATGAAAGTACATCGACCCTTTCGCCTAAAAACCAGTTTGACATTTTAAATGAATTTTTTATTTATTTTTGAAATTAAATAAAAATTTTTTTTGTCACATTATTTCAACCTGTTCCGTTTTGTAAGCCCGTTACTCATGTCAATGGTGTAATTGAGGACAATGTAGTGGAAATATGTCTCATTGTGTTGCAATGAGTCGATGAAATCGATGAGACATTCACTGATGACTAAATAAGCACGACTGATGATTGATTTTTTGGGTTATTCTTATTTCAGTTGATGAAGAAGAAACAGGAGAATTATCCCTCAAACGTCCAGTTAATTTCAGTGAGTCCAGTGATTCCGGTGTACCTAGAAAATCTTTACGTCTATCTTTGCTGCCTTTTGACAGCCAACAGTCATCCATAATGCCCTCTTTGACGAGAACATGCCTGACACTTCCGCGAATTAAACGAGTCAATTTTCAACCGTGCAAAGGTGAGATTATTTCATTTATGGTGGCGTTCATCTCCATGATGTTAGATCAATTCATAAGTATACTCAAGGGACGTGGAGAATAAAGTACAACATTAAAATTATGTCATAAATGCGACGTTTCGCTATTTATTATAGCTTCATCAGGCACTGGAAAATAAATACATAAACATAAAGTCACATATTATACACTTATCAGTGACTCCTAACCTCATGTAACAGATTATCGATACACTAAAACATTGTGTGGGCTCATTTACGCCAAGACGTGTGACTGTATCAGAGTGGTTTGTCATTTAAGTGAATATGTTTCTCAAATTTTGCTATTTGTCTCTTGTTACATACGGGGAACTCCATTTCGAGATTTTTAATTGGAATGAGACAAGACATTAATCATGTTAAGGTATAAAAGAATTTTTCTGTTTATGTAAAGTACTGTTTTAGTGTATCGATAATCTGTTACATGAGGTTAGGAGTCACTGATAAGTGTATAATATGTGACTTTATGTTTATGTATTTATTTTCCAGTGCCTGATGAAGCTATAATAAATAGCGAAACGTCGCATTTATGACATAATTTTAATGTTGTACTTTATTCTCCACGTCCCTTGAGTATACTTATGAATTGATTATTTCATTTTTATAATTTTAGATTTTAGTTTTCAGTCGATATCTCGGGATTAAACAGAGATAATGAAATTTTTGTAGAGACCTTTTTTGTAGGTCTCAATTCCCTCTACAAAAAAGGTCCTTATCAAAAAATTTACATCTCCCTCATATTTGGAGATATTCATGATTAACCAATTTATAAAAATTGAAAATTAACACAAATCCAAAAACTCGTTCGAGCTCAAGTGTCCAGACGACTTTCTACTATACATTCCGTTATATTCATATTGAAAGACAAAAAAATCTCTATACTGAGAGAAACAATTCGATTTAATTGCTCATGATTACTTCCAACGAATCAATTAATCATTTTCCTTCATGAGAAATCATTGCGCGTACCTTCTATCCATAATTATACCCCTTCTCAATTCTGCTATCGTTGCATTTTTTTTTCTTACTTCACAGTGTATACATGCGGCCTCGTTTATCACGTACATATGTACATCGTTATCATAACTGCCGTCTCAATGTATTCATTTTTCTCAAAATGAAGAATTATCATCGTAAGAATTTTCGTGAATTAACAACAAAAATTCTCAATCGCGAATCAATTCTATAACAAAAAAAAAATATCGAGATAATTAGCGAATAAACACCCGAAATATGATAAAATTAATCTCCTTTATGGTTTAATAAACGTGACAATTCTCAAACATAATTTATTTATTTATTTTTTTTCTAAAGAAAAAAATTAATAAATAAATTAATTTTAATTTTCTCAAAAAAAAAAAAAAAAATGCTGAACTCTGTCGTCCTCGAATGGAATTCGTTATCGTCATCCATCCACTCAAGAAGCCCTCTTTCTCTCTCTCCTCCTCCTCCTTCCCCCCCCCCCCTCACCCTCCTCCCATGACCGATAGCAGCGCCTCGCGGATGACTCATCGGCCGCATCGGGATAGCTTTCTTATCCCAGTATATGTGCCTACAAAAACCCACACATACACAATCCAATAATCGCATCACATCCCAACGAGGACAAAATCCACACATGAACACACAATATCTCTCTCTCTCTCTAACAACCCATAAAATAAACACCAATCACCAGTACAAGTCAACCAACACAGGTGAAACTTCTTTAAATGTAGATGTTGGGAGAGGGCTTCGGGCTTTGGAGGCCGTGACGCTACCGGTTCCCCCTCAGTCACTGTTCAACGTCCGACGAGGACAGTCGAACATCTCGGGTTAAATTAAACTTCATTCATTAAATCCAACTTCCTCAATCGACTAAATTTATTCCGAGGGAAAAATCAATTTTTTTCTCATTTCTGTGATTCAAGTGAAAATATTTGAATTTTTTAAATTCAAATTTTCCCGCCATGATTAACGAGTGCTATCGGCGTGGCAACTTCCGGTCTTGGGTACCTGTGAACGGTATCGTATGATCCTCAAATCATCTGGGAAGGATATTTGTTGGATGAGTCATTGTTAAATGTAAATAAGGGAAGAGTCTGGACACTTTTGGGGAAGAGGTAAGGATCTATTTATTTTTTTTTTTTTTTTCGACGGGTAGGGGGATGATTAGAGTAGTGGAAATTGATTGTGGGAGTGGGGGGAATTGAGGGGAAATTTTGATACAGGAGCAGGTGGAAGAGGTATTGTGTATACACCTGTTCAACTGCCGTGTGCCCACCACTACGATACCTAAAATTCCTCAGCGTTTACTCACATATGTACGGGGTGGACGAATGGGAGGTTCTTCTGGTCTCTCGTGGTTTGGGCGGGTCAGGAGGGGGGCCGAGGGGTGAATGGTTTGGGGTTTTTCTTTATTTGTTTTGGTACTGAGGAGGCCTCACCTAATATTAGGGGATGAGTCACATTTCCTGGGATAATACACGGGTTTCGGGGATTTTTCGAGAGATTAGAGACGATTATTTGAGTCATTGGGTGATTTTTTTAATGATTTTTTTATCAATGAGAATTATCTTTTTATTAGGGAGATATTTTATTGAGGGATGATGAATTTTTATGGATTATAATTCATTATTTATCTCGGAAACTACAGGTATTAGGGAAAAATGTTAAAAGACATTTTTTGTTGGTTATTAAATTCTCTATGAAAAAGGTATCTTGTGATTTTCACCTCAATCCATTAATTTTCAAGATATCACCTGAATTATCTGATTACTCCCTCAAACATTTTTGACATACTTCTAATTATCAATTTATCTCATTAACCATTGATTTTATCAAAAAAAAGTCAAAAGACCTTTTTTGTAGCTGACAAAATTTCCAACAAAAAATGTCTCTCATGATTTTCCCCTAAAATCCCCCAGAATCCCGAGAAATCAATAATAAAACGTCACAAAATTTTCCATCACAAAAATAAAGAAAAAAAAAAAAAATCTCTTCTGTTTCACCTCAGTATCATCACCGTCTGGTCTCTCTAAAACTGGTATTGACGTCACGAAAATGTCGACCCTGGTGTGCTGTGAGCCGATGTCGGCGACACGTTCCCGGGACAACCTAAAACTCTCACTAAATCGTAGTTTGAGTGAGCCCGGACCGCCGTGCAATCGTTTTATCCCAACAACACCTACCTCACCAACACTATCAACAATATCATCAGAGTGCAGTACCCAGGATGGTTCAATAAGTGCCAGTGGTGGTAGTACAAACAGCATTGATATTGGTGACAGTGAAGAATCACGTAATCTACTCTATCACTTTAATTATCACCATTACAATCGTCAAAATACATTATTTCCATTATCATCATCATCATCACTTATAACACCAAAACGCTGCAAACTGGAGACCATAAGTTTACCAACGAGCCCCAGCAACGAGGGTACAACACTCCAACGTCAATTGATAATCAATCAATCACGAATAATTCATCCTGATGAATTGGCTAAACGTCTTAAACAACAATCAGACAATATTGTTTTACTAGATTGTCGTCCATTTATCATATACAATGTTAATCATGTACGTGGTGCAATTAATGTTAATTGCTCAGACAGATTTAACAGAAGAAGATTACAAATGGGTAAAGCAACAATTGCTGATTTAGCAACAGCTCGTGATGGTAAAGATTTATTAAAAAAACGTCATTACAAGGAAGTTGTTATTTATGACGATTGCACTGATGATTTGGAACATTTACCAGTACAACATCCATTATTTCTTGTTATTACTGCACTTGTTGAGGACAATAGAGAGCCAACACTTCTTATTGGTGAGTCATTTTATTTTTTTTTTTACTATTTTAATTCCAAATTTTCATCAAATTCTAATTAAATAACAAAAAAAAAAAAATCTAATATTGTTAGACACGTGATTGACTTCTTACGTATCTCGTATATTCAAGGAAAAGAAAAAAAAATTGAAATTTTACGTCGTTGATTAGACGTTGTGCAGTATAAATTCAAAATGGCTTCTGGCATCAATTTCATAAACAAGAACATGTATGTTTATTCAGTAAATATTAGAAAATTTCAAGGTAAATTATTTTATAAACAAATCGTATGCATTTTCATCCATTTATTTATCAAATTATTTAATTGAAATATTCAAAAATTTGAAAAAAAAATTATTTTTTAGAGAAAAAAAAAAATATTAATTGACTAATTAATTTTTATATTTACTGAATGCATATGATTTAGTCGCGCGTGTTGGAAAGTATAGAAGGGGAAGGGGGGAGGGGGGGGGGGGGGGCCGGAAGAGAGTACGCGTACGATGAAGGACGTTTGGTTTGAATAAAAAAGAAAAATTGGAGAGTGGGAGGCGTATTGGATGGTATAAGTGGGGAAAATAACTCTCAGAGACCAGTGGACGAGGTGGGAGTAGGGGAGGGGAGATCCTCTATTCATAGGAATGACTCATGTTCAAGATGACGTGAATAGCCCCGGCTGAATTTGCGCACAACTCCAACTTGATTTTTATCATTTTGTCTTTTGTCTTTTGCTCCAATTTTTTTTTTTTCGAAGAGAGAGATTTGAAAGATATTTTTGGGTGCAATGATTTAATCATTTATTTATTTATTTATTTTTTTTAATGAAAAAATTGGAATTTCGCCAATAATTTTTCCGTTTTAAATTGTCTAATGACGTCGAGGGGAGGAGGAGGAGGGATAACACTTGTCCAAATAATTTGAGAAATGACGTGATTTATGTCAAATGTGTGATAATTTATCGGTGACAGCTAATGGGTAAATGTTCCAGTTGTTGAGGTTTTTTTCTTTTGCTTGGTTTTCTTAATTCAGTGATTAGATGTACTAATGGACTGTCTTTTGCCCAGTTGACTCATCATCGTCATGTTGGCTTGATGATGAACATGCGCATGACTTGGGAAGAATTTTTTTTTCAAGTATCTCTGGTCTTTTTATTGGGGTGAAATGTCACGTGGAAGTGGAAAATTTGAAAACTCTCTTCACGTTATTTTTTTATCTCCGAGTGCTCCTGCACCTGACTCGTTTTACCGAGAGTTTATCTGGTATTGTTTGCGACTGACTGATGAACTAGTACAGCGATAAGACAATTGTGATAAGGGATGACGTTTCTGATTCTGATTGCTGTAACAAAGTCGTCAAGTTGATAAAATTATTGATAATTTTTCATTTATCTCGATAATGAGTGGTTTTAGTGGAAAATGTCAAGAGACCTTTTTTGTAGCTGATAAAATTTTCCACAAAAAACTACTCTTGTCATTTTCTCCTAAAATCTCTCCTCATCAAGATATATCGATATTAAATGAGACGAGAAAAATAACGACTTCTGAATTGTGCAACGTAGCCATCATATCATTCGTATTTTTTGCTTCGGACTGAGACTAGGCAATAGTTGGCTCGGAAGATGCATATCAGGCGGTCCAATAGCGTCTGACAGTCGTTGGTGATGACTCATCATTTGAATATCAAAGTACTCAACAATTGAGAATAAATATAAAAATGATATCGTTACGCAACATTGAATTTTCGACATAATACGCATATGCTTGTGTGAACATGCGCTCCGTTGGGGTAGAGAGAACAACGAGACTGCTATTGAGTTGATGAGTCATTTTATCTTTTTTTCTTATCCCTTTTTAAATAACTTGGCACCAGTATTTTGGATTTTCTGAATGTATCTGTCTAGTTTTAGGGACACCAGCACCTGTTCACTGGGTAGACATCATCGGTGACTAATTCTTGTGTACTTTTCGGAGAGTACTAGATTTAATTTCGAGAATATCCTCAAGATTATTTTAGTATTTTAAGAATAATTCACAGAACGAGTCAATTTTACATTTTGTTAATTTAATTATCTACAAAAAATGTCTCTTGGCATTTTCTCCTAAAACCCTCCATTCTCGAGATTAACGCAATTAACATAAAAAATGAAAATATCAAGTAGAGTTTTTGATTTCCGGTGTAACTTATCAACACTTCCGGTACATTAAGCAATCCACGGAGGCATGAAAAATGAGGGGTACCTTATCACTCCTCAAGCACAATGAGCCCCATTGTTAACTCACATAAAACCCAATAATCATTCATCTTTCTCCCCTTAAAGAAAAAAAAATATATTCTCAATGAAAATTTATCTCCCAGAGAAAGTTATATTATTGAATGTGTCTTTAGTGCAATTATCATAACTCACATGAGGTCAAATACATTTAATTCATGTAAAAGGCATGAAATACTCAATGAAAATCACTCCAATGTCATTCCATTGAGCTTTTTTTCCCATTTAATTCCCTCATATTGTAAAATTAAATTATTTTTAAAAAAATTGTAAAAATTCCCCCTCAGATTATGTGATAATACTCGAATATACCCATAAATTGTGTACATCTGGATCTGTCGATTACGATTATTATATGAGTCATCCACACACTTGGTTTAAAGTGTATCAATGACTAACCCACCCGCCCTTTTTCGATTCAACTGCCCCTCCACCCCCTCTTCACCCTTACCCTCCAGGAGAAAAGATTTTCGTCAGTGAAGAGGTGAGGGGGGAAAACTCGAGGGCTTATTCATACTGATCCGAGTGTGTATGACGTGTATTTTACCCCCTCAGACAAAACTATGAATGATGTTCATAAATTGGGTACAATGGTGAATTTTTCAGTGAATATTTCTGTCACTTGGATCCAGCCATATGTTCACTTTATGATTAAATTGAAAAAAAGGGCAATTTCTTGGGTTTTAAGACAGTGGGGATTTTTTTTTATATTTTTTTTGTGGTTTTTTGATAATACTGAGATGAAATTATTGAGCTCAATGTGCCCTTAAGACTTGTTTTGAGTGCCTAATGCATTGAATAACGTCGTAGAACTGGACGTTGCGCGACTTTCACTCTGACTCACCCGTGCCAACCAATCTCTCGCATTTTGATCCACTTGCTTCCTTCCTAAGTTGTAAATAACATAATATTCAATTTTTTTCACTTTTTTCAAACAAATTTGAAATTGATTATCGATAATTCGTAAATTATCTCGTTAAGGAGGGATTTTAGGAGAAAATGTCAGGTAATCTTTTTTATAGAGTACAAAATTTTACACAAAAAATGTCTCTTGACATTTTTCTCTAAAGTCACTCATTATCAATTTAATTCAATATCAATCAAAATACAAAATTGACTTTTCATCTCTCCTTCTGCTATTTCCCAATAAAAGTAACCCATTCTGCCCCAGTAGCTCCCGAAAATCTCTAATAAACTACCGGGGCAAAACGGTAAATTTTTAAAACCATTCAGATCTATTTTTATCTTAAAAAAAACGCAGTGTCTATTCACACGGTCCACGGTAAAAATTACCGTGGATTCACGGGAGTTTTTGCCGCGGATCTAAGGTAAATCGGCAGGTTCTTAAAGTTGTTGCCAGAAAAAAAGGAACATCGGGTTTGTTCGGCTTTACATGCATTCAGTAGGAGTTGGGCAGAGTGGGGGTAACTCGGCTCGAGATCAGTACTCTGCGTTGAT